>VXCM01000020.1:18571-159744 GCA_014773175.1 Lucifuga dentata | reverse complement strand
CTCTCTCTCTCTCTCTCTCTCTCTCTCTCTCTCTCTCTCACTCTCTCTCTCTCACGCACACACACTTTGCTTTGGATTCACTGGTTCTCTAACTCCTCATCTTTTGCCCTAAATCTCTCAACCTTGAAACTTTATTATGTTCTCAAACATTCAACCTACTTTTCTATCCTCTATTCTCCTTTTCTCTCTTTATGTCAACCTTACTCTCCCTCCTTTCTTTCTGCTTGTGCATCCTTTTTCTCACCACTTTTTCTTTCTAGTTCACTTATCTCAAGTTTCTCCTTGCTCCTTCCCTCATCCTCTTTGTGCTGCTTTATATTTTTATTTTTACTTTTTCCTATCTTAACTCTCTCCTCCATTTTTTCTCTTTATCTTTCCATTCTTGCACCTTGTTTTACTCCATTTTGTTGTCTTTCTCTTTCTTATGCCAATCTGACTCGATTTAAATTCGTTTCAGTGTAGTAGTCAAATTGACACTAAATTGTCACTGAGACATTGTCTGTGTTGTAAGAAAAAATAAATATTGTAATATAATTGTTTTTGGATACCGAAAATAAATTTAAACATTTCAAAAAACTATTATTCTGTCACTCTCTTAACAAAGTTTGCCTTAGTGTTCTGCCAAGAGAAATGAGGTTAAGTGTACTATCATTATTGCAAGGGAAACACAGCCTTTAGGGCTGACTGGCAGCCTGATATCAAGATCAGCATTTTATTACAAACTAATACTGAACAATTAACAATATTGAACAAACCATTATTCCAAAACAGTTTTGTGATTCCAACCTGTGACAGAATGCATCATTGACAAGAAATAATAACGATTAAATGGAAAACATCTCTGCTGCGACCATGTAACGGCGGCATCTCTTTACTCTGTACTAGAGAAAACAAAAAAAAAAACATATACAAGTATTTTCTCTTTTCAGAAACCAATCAACTTCCCCTGCACCCCCAAATCAATAAAGATCTGATTAAGTACCAAATACGGACACAGCACAAGGTTAAAATGGGAAAAACAGTTAAGGCTTTTCAGATGACACAAGTTTGGAATATTTCGGAACAATGACAACCTTGTGTTGTTCTACACGAAACATGGTCATGGCAACATGTGTGAAAAGCAGCAGTGTTCCACAAATGAACATCTTAAATGCCCATGCATGCATGGTGACAGCCCAACATAAACCATAATGTTCACATAACAACGTAAAATTCACATACAAAAACTGTTCAAATTTGTAATTTATAACGTAAACCACAAAAGCAACCAAAAGCATATTCTCTTGCACGCTGGATTGCTAGCCTCATCATTGAACTTTAAAAATGCTGCCACTTAAATAGAATATAAAATACACAAATCTCATTATCAATTGAGCATCAAAATGTTCAAACAGAACAGAAACAGAGTTTATCTTTGGAGTGTTGGATGGCAGAAATAATAAGCTAAAATAGATGGTGAGTTTTGGGACGTACACGCCTGTAAGGGTTTGCTGAGTGGCCGGCAACTTTAAATCCTGACCATGTCCACTTTGTGCTTTCAGAGCTACATAACAATCAAAGATGTCAAAGGTAAATATTACACAATAAGCTGCGTAGTGTAAGGTGATTTTTCTGGCTTACTGAAGCAAAGTGTACTTTGAGATTAGAGCAATCATCTTCAAACTGCTGCTTTTAGGTCAAGTGTGAGCCACATGTACGCATCAATCTTGTCCTTTATTTAGCTTCCCATTGTGTTAATGTCTGTTTATGTACATTTTTTTTAATCTTTCTCTGCATCGCACACTGCGTGAACTGCTGAGAGACTTTCAGCAAAACAGTTACAGCCTTCAGGAACAACAATATTGAACAAACCATTATTCCAAAACAGCTTGTGATTCCAGCCTGTGACAGAATGCATCATTCAATCTGGCGTTTAGCATGAATCTTATCATAGTTGATATGATACTACTTCCTTTGACTTGTAACAGTTTAACATCATCATCTTGTTTTATAAACTACCAGGCTAGGATTATACTTTTGGACTGCAGTCAATTACAAACCATGTGATCACACTTTAGCTGTTCTTGTGGTCAAATTTTACACAATTATTTACACAAACAGACAAAATGAGAAGACGTAGATTGTGGCTGTGTATTGTCTTGCTGGATTACATTGTCAAATGTTCTTGTTATTTTGTCCACCTTTGTATGGATAAAATAATTTGATGACTGTTGAGCTATTTAAAGGTTCAGAAACCAGCTGTATCACTGTGTTACTCTCTCTTCTAACTTTTGTCTTTGCTGTTGCCAGGCTTTTTTTTGGTATATCTTTTATGCTATTTACCTGCATTGCTTTGTCAATTCTGCAGGACACAAGTGTTAAAGTCAAAAATGTGTGAAGTGAGCCGAGCAGCAATCAGGGCATTTTAATTGACTGGCTACTATCTATCTGAAGCCGGAACCTTTTGAATGTCTGTATTTTGTTCCTGCTGAGATGGAAGAGCGGCTGTCCGATCCTGTCCAAAGCTTCTGAACGACACTTCTCTTTCTCCAAATATTACACCAATCGCTGCTCTGTGACTACAGCTACTATTGCTATGACAACTAATACTATGACAATAACTATTGCAGATACTCTAACAATTGGCGTTTGTCTCTCTGTTACTGTAGGATATCACTAAAAAAAATGGCCAAATTTAGTTGAGATTCTGTAGACTTCCATCAAGGAAGAGTTGGACACAGGATTTTGTTTTTCTTAAGAAATGAAAGATAGCACATTTGCTGACATTTTTTGCCTATTTCTCAAAAATTAAATGATCTTAATGAAAACATTTAGGCATCTGTATCAACAGGTGCAATTTAAACCCAGATTCAGATATTGATTCGCATCTGGCCGATTAAAACATATGCTTAGACACAGATCAGGTTTATGGCTTCACTGTACATTAAGAAACAGGGTTAGAAACATGTTTTGACTTACTGACGTTTACTTTTACATTACTGTTTTGACTAATTTTCAACTTTTACAGATACAGATCATTGGATTTGTGTGATATTCTTTCAAGTGTAATTTCAAGGTATTGACATTGGCTTAAAGGACCGTACCAGCTATTTTGCATGTTTGAGTCTAATATATTCAATTTTCATACATATAACATTACTGACAATCATTCCCAAAGGACACTACTGGAACGGTAAAAAACTGAATTAAATTCAATTCAATTCAATTAATTAAATTTAAAAAATTTTTTCCTACCTTCCAGACCACCATTAAAAACAATTTGTTGATACTTGAAACATTCTTGAGATCCATCATCGCGAACAAGATGTGTATTCGGGTTTTTTTCGAAGATAAGTAATTTCAGCGTTTAAACGCAATAAAAAGCATGGAGTGATCTGAAAATGCTTCCTGTTGTCAATTCTTCACTACAGCACTTGAACGCACCACTAGGAAGCATCTTGAGATCACTCTGCACTTTTATTGCGCATAAACGCTAACATTCCGTAACTTCAAAAAACACTCTGAATACAAGTCTTGCTCGCGATGATGGATTACCTACCCCACGTTTCAAGTATCAACAAGTTGGTTTTAACAGTGTACCAGAATGAACTGAAACCAATGGCGGCCTGGAAGACAAGAAAATTTTTTTTAAATTCACCGTTCCAGTAGCATGCTTTGAGAAATGATTGTCAGTAACGCTACGTGTATGAAAATTGAGTATTAGCTCAAACATGTGAAATAGACAGTATGGTCCTTTAATACTAGTGGAGAAAGTAAAATCAGAGGAGTGTTGGGCCTTGGAGGAGGTATGCCCTCTCTGAACGCCCTCTGGCTGCTTTAATACTCCACATTGCTACTGCTGTTACTATTTCTACTTACTCTATTACTCTTACTCTATTGCTGTTGCTGTGAATGCTGTTTGGTTAGCATTAGCAGCAGTCACCTATCACCTCCTTATTCCTGCTTGACTTTTGGCCACAGTCCCCTCTAACCTACTGACCTTCTCTGAAAACACAAACAAGTCATGTAGACTTTGTGGTGGCTACTGTACAACTGTGGGGCTCTACTATACCACTGATGTGTCTGGATTTAAAACGAGGTCATATCAAATTTAAGGGCTTGCACGGCATTGATGTAACTTCTTCTACTTGCACAGCTTTAAAAACTGACTTAAAACAATGCAATTGATGCTTTTAAGTTTTACACATCAGGAAATGCAAACATGTTAGTTTATTACTTGTCATGTGATAACAAGATGGTATTCTGCGAGGCTGACAAAATCCCCAATTAAAAAATTTTGTTATTAAAAAAATGAGCCATCATGCTAAATTAGCGCATTAACATTGATTTATAGTGTTATCCTTTCCTGTTTCAGCCTAAAGACCGTGGTCGAGAACACAGGAAAGCTCTCTTTATTGCTCCAGGGCCACAGTTATGACCAATTTCGGAATTAAGCACCCCTAGCTATAGCCAGCACGCATGCGCGCGCGCACACACACACACACACACACACACACACACACACACACAGTGTCCAGACTAAGGTCAGTGTGCCAGTGAGCAGGGTGTGTGGTAAGGACTGATCAGCTTCCATGTAGGTAAAAGGTCTCTGACTGTAGTGACCTCTGCCTCTTATACACATCATATACACAAACTGTGTATATGATGTGTGTGAATGCACAAATGTGTGCATTCAGCCTGACTTACATCACAAAATCTAAAAGATCTGACAATGTAAATATGTAAATATTTCTTTTTCTTCAACTTTCCAACACGCCCTCAGGGACCATCAGAAACAACCTTTTCTATTTAATTTCCCGCAGCTTAATTTTTAATCTCAATTTCACAGGGAGGCTTGGTGAGTGTGTGTGTGTGCGCGTGTGTGCACATACAGATTTGTGTGTGTTTCTACAATGTTCGCAGAGCACAGGACAACTCTGGTACAGCATGTGTGCAAGATAAGATGAGAAAACAGCAGCAGAACAGTCTGTTATCATGAAGTGGATAAAATAATGCGACACTCATCAGCAAAACATTGCAGGAAGTTTTTGTCTTCTGCTATTCTTATAACGGTTCAAATGTTTTTTTAATGGTTATCCACTCAATCCTCTGCTCTCCCATTTTATTTTGCTATTAAAATAGGAATCTATTATGATAATGTTCCAAACATGAGTGCTACTAATTGCAGTAATATTACTGCCACCACTGCTACTACTATACGTTTATTACTACAAAATGCTACAACTACCTTTAGTTTTCTGTTGCTAATCACTACTACTGCTGCAGCTACTACAACTACTACAACTAGTATTATTACAAATATTACTCATCCAAACCAACAATTGCTACTACTACTACTACTTATCATACTACATGTGTTATTATCTCTGCGCAATTAAATGTAACTATAACAGCCTTTTCAGCAACACTATCTGCGAGTCTCAACAGGCAAGTTAACGTGCAGATCACTCAGCTTTGAAGGAGTTTCATATTAAAGTTTACTCTGAAAGCCTTTATGCTGTAGACGTGTCTGAAAACCTGTTTTTCCGCTGTTTCAAATAAAATGGGCTTATCAAAGTGCTTTGCAGAATGTGGGTGCAATGTGATCTGCCTTAAGTTCAACTCGTCACAACTTCTCCTGACATGACTTTTTGTTGTTTACTATTTGCTATGAGATAGGAGCCATGTTGCAATGAAGAAGATTCCGCGGGTTGAATGGCAGAACGTCCGTTGCTTTGTGCATAGCCGATCACGAATAGAAAGCTCCCTTATTCTAAAGAGTGGTGGGAAGAGCCTGAAATTCCATTTCAAATCATTCAAGCATAAAGATGGATGCCAGGAGACACTCTACCCTTTATAAACCTTTCAGAAAAGATGTTTAAAAAAAGGAGGGATGGGCACTTATTGGTATGCGATGCCAAAAAGTGCCCATCCCTTCTTTTTTTTAAATTTAGGGGTGTTATTATAACTGGAAAGGTTGCACATCGTGTCAGAGAGAAACAGGCGATGCTTTTTAAATTTTTTTCCATATAGTAAACAGGTATTCTTTTGTGTACAGTTTCAGGTAAGGGGAGGAATTTTAAGTAGCTTTCGGGAGTGTCTGAGATAATTTCTCTCACCTTGATTTACATTATCACACACACACACATACACACACACACTGAAACCTGTTAGCACGCCCTGTTCACAAGCCATTGACAAGTGGTAGAACATTGACTTGACCTGAACCTTTCATAAACCTCAATCTTTTTATGAGTTATTCTGTTACTAATTTAACACACAGACAGGCTGTACCCGTCAACCCAAACCATCAGGAAACACGCCATTACACGAAACAGTTTTTTTATTAAATGAAAGATATTCTGACTTTTCCATGAATCTCAATGCTTCTACATATCTGTCACAAAGAAAGTTTGTCCTGAGACCTTGGGCTGGACGATATAAACGATATATAATTGCACTGCAATATAAAACAAATCTTCAACATAAAACACGCCGCAGCCTGTGTGGTGATATGTGAGTGAAAGTCAGACAAAGATGTCATAAAGTGATGAAACTCCAGAAGAAAAACAAAATCAAATGAAGAGGAAGAAAGTAACAGCTCAATAGCCGTTACTGTCCCAAAGAAAGTGGACGTTGTGGATAAGCAAGGTCAAAAATGTCAGCAGTATGGTGTTTGGCTATTTAAGTCTGACACAAAACAGAGTGGCGATGTCAACTGCAAAATTTGGCAGAAACCAGTGCTGCCGAAGCACGGTTGTTTTGTGGTCGCACCATAGGACCACAAAACAAAAACACAGAAAGGTATCACACGTGCTGTAGCTTTCTTAATTGGAAAAGATATTATGCCAATATAGACTGTTGAAAAAGAGGGATTTATATTGTGATATCTATATATATATATATATATATCGATCAATATAAAAAAAATATATTGTGATAAAAAATTGTTTTCATATCGTCCAGCCCTGAGGTCCTACAACATATCAGCCTATGACAAAACCTGAAATTCCCTGTGACTCAATCACAACAGTGAGTTACATCATAAATCTTCAAGACAACATTTCAACAGATCACATATATGAAGCAGAATGGAAAAAGTTTAATTTGTCAAATTATGCCTTGATGTACACATACATTTTTTTCTACTGCCTTAGGACATTCAATCCCTGAACTGGCAGGAGAAATCAGTTTTGGAGAGGTGAATGAGCAGCCCCTAACNCCCCCCCCATTATCATCACTGAGGTGCCCTTGAGCAAGCTACCCAACTCCCAAAATGCTCCAGTGGAGCTGCTCAGTGGCCATCAGAGATGTCTGTGGTTGTACTGGGCAGCTTCCTGGTGTGAAAGTGTGTGTGAGCAGGGCATTCCTGCAAAAGAGCATTTGATGCTCAGTGAACTGTCTCTGGATAAATAAACGTTAAATAACTATTTTCTAACCATGTTTCTGAAAAGCATGTCTCCATTTACCCTTGCTGTGTTTGTTTGGTGGCAGAAGTCTCAGCAACAAATGTCTAAACAAAACCTGGAGAAAAAAAAAATCTATAATAACTGCATGGTTAGAAACAACTAGTAGAAAAATGTGTTTGTGTGATGTGGGTAAACTAACCATTTAAAAGAAACATATACATGCAGGTTAAAAAAAAGAAAAAAAGAAAAAAATAAGATCAGAAGTGTGAAGAGATGCTTCAGCTATGTCACACGAGATGGAGCTGGACATGCAAGCATGTACAGAGCCAGTGTAAACAACAATGTTGGTTCAAATGAAAATTTCTGTTCCTTGAGATGGATAACTAAAAAACTGCTGCCGCGTTGTTTATGATGTTTATCAACAGTAAAGCAAGCAGTGTTATCCAATCCTAACTCAGAATCTAAAGCACCTGAAATCCTGAGTACAGGACAGACAAAAAGACAAAAGGACAAAGAAAAATTATAACTCATATTTCTGTGGGTAATTCAGCCCAGTGATGACCTGATGATGATGAGGAGAGGCTCAGAGGGTTATCCAGGTTTATCAGGATAGCTGGCGCCCTTCCAAGGACAACTTTGCCATAAAGCAAAAGAGCTCTGACTAGACATTTCAAAATGTACTGGTGTGATGGCCTGATAATTATGTAACATCCAGTATTGGACTTTTTTTTTCTTGGAATGCAGTATACACAAACCACAGCATAGGAATTAATATCTTATCAGCTGTCTGCTCTTCCATATTACACCAATATGTAGTAGAACACATTACACTGGATAAACAGAAAAACCTTACAATGGGTCCAGCAGATTTTCAAACTGTCTTTTTCCAATACATATATGGCACCATTTTCTGAGAAACTTTATCAGGCTGATTCACATGTTCTACAAACATTTCACTTCAATATATCTGGAAATTAAACTTTTCAGCTCACTCATTAATACAAAATGCCGAGTACATCTATCTTGAATGGTACATCTTGTCAAATGCCGAACTTTTATGTCATAAAAACTCTTTTTGCATTTGATGATTCTGTTTTATCTTGTTATGTTGGATATTTATATTTCCAAAGAATAAACCTCTGATAAGAGAACTTCACTTTTTTTTTTCTTGTTCCACAGAAAGGAGATAGCGAGTACTAAATGCCATTTTCCCTTCAAAAACAAATGACATACAAGTTTTAATGTTGTTCTGTCATGCATGACAGGTTGAGCACAGGACTTGGGTTACAACTGCAATCCCCAGTGGATCCAACCATCAAACAAATGAAATAAAAAAGGAAAGAAAAGAGTATTGTGCTTGAGCAAGTGTCTGTGCAATGACAGTCAATGCAACTCAGTCTGTGCCAGTCTCATTGCACACAGGTATGGCTTGCCAGGCCCAAGGTGTATAGTGGCAGAAATCACACATTAGGATGTACCCCAAACAAAAGAGCAATCAGCAAAACCTATAGTTGGAGCTGCATAAAACAAAGAACTGCACTCTGAAATAGAACAGTCACATCAATTTTTATGCTGGCTTAGCTGATGCCCTATCAGATTTTCCTTGAAAGTAGAAACAAACAAAACAAGATCTCCCCACTCTCTTTTCCTCTCAGCCCCCAGTCTCTGTCATTTATTCCCTGTAACACTGTTACAGATGGATGTGAGGAATGCTGACTAGCTGGCTGAACAGCAAAGCTCCTAAATGTGGCTCTTGTCTCTTTTGCTAACGTTCCCACAGAAGGAGACCAAGTTTCACTGTGACATCCATGCTCACTCAGTTGCTTACTCAGGGCATCAACTAAACAGCAACAAAAAGACAGTTGAGCTGCCTAAATGCCTGCCATGGACAACATGCTGCTGCCTGCAAAAACATGACTTCAATATATATACTGATAAAGTCAAGTTACAATTTATTAAGTGGAAATCTGATGGCTTTCATAGCAAATTCTTTAAGAAAAAAAAACTTATATACTTATTTTATACTCTGACCTGCTTAGTAAAATTAAATATTTACAAGCACACACTTACCAGGTTTTTTTAGACTTAAAAGCTTCATAGTGAGGCAAAATGTCAGATCCCAAAATGACAACAAAATAATAAGTAAAAAAAAATAGTAAACAATCTTGCCTGTGAAACGTTTACAAGGCCTAACTTAATGTAGTAAATTTAAAAAGACCTCAGACTGAGAAAAAAAATGCCACTCATTTAATTTTGCGGTAAAACTGCATAGTTCTCAGGATGAGATTCACACCATTCCCTTTAGTCTGTCAAGTAAGGGGGCGGGGTTCAGAGCCTTTCACCCTGCCCCTGGAGACAGGAGTCGTATGCTGATTGGCTGAGGAACGCCAAGCCCACTTATCAGGAGCTTTTTCACCACTTGGTATTGGCCAATCACAATGCACCAAACGACACATAGGGTCGATAAAAACATAGGGGGTCTCCCTAACGACGGCAGGCTTGTAGATTCGCACAGATCAGCTGTAGACCTACCGACCTTAATTATTAAACACTATATGTAACGAGATGATTATGTCCTGAAACACAAATATGACAAAAAAATATATATATATATATAACGCAATGAAATTACTGTCAAAGGCTGTTGCTGTCTCCTTGCAACACGGCAAGATTGTGCAAAGCAAGCGAACCACGGCTGATCAGTATTGGGACAGTAGATATCTACAGGATTGCAATTATCTTGCTTAATATTACTAACACAAGCCCCCACTTATGTGAAACCGTGTGCAAAAGCAATAAAAAAAGAAAAAAAAGCCAACAAACTATTATGTATCCCCAAACAGTTTGACACTTACGGGGTCTGTTCCGTCTCACCGACTCTGTCCTCCTCCGTAGTCTGGACCTCTTGGCCGGCGAACCGTTGCACTCCACATCGTCTCCGCGGTGCAAGTGATGCATGCTTTCCAGCGTGCTGTTGAGTCCCGTGCTGCAGCAGCCACCATTAGCAGCCACAACAACGTGAAACCCCCTTTGGTTCTGTCCGTTGTTGACATGAAAGGGTCCCGACGCTCCTTTCTTGTCCATCATTGACTTGGCTTTATCCATGGCAGCTGCTAGCCTAGCCTCGCCTAGCTTAGCTTAGCATCTGTAGAAAAAAGGGAAAAGCACAACCGCTAGCAACGAGACACCTGGCTATGTTAGCTAACGCGCCTGCCTGCTAACCAACGTTAGCCTTGCCTGCTAGCTAGTGTGACAGATATCTACCTTAACCTTTTCTGCTATTTAGCTAGCCATGCACATGGAAATATCGAGCTAAGTCTTGACGTGCATCTTTCTTACAATGACGTGCATAAACGACAATGCGGACGAGAATAAACTGCTAAAATACAATGTTTTCTTTGAGGTCACTCGCGGTCATTTCTCCACATTAAGATCCTGGCTGGCGCAGCAGCAGCAGCCGTGAGTGTGGATGTCAGTGCTACGTCACACCAAGCTTCAGCAGCAGACTGGGGATCGAACCCGTTCTCCTCCTCTGACCGGTTTTCACTGAGCTCCTCTTTACATGACAATTACACTTTGTAATGGTACACAAAGTACAACAAACGACTCTTCCCGTGGTTGCCCTCTGTAGTACTAACCACGTTGGTCTCCTGCTACAAGGTTTTCTCTCTCGCTTACACACACCATTAAAAAAAAAAATCACACTTTTATTGACTGAGTGCATACGGAATAGATAAGATAAATTTCAAAGACAAAAATTAAATGGTATTTATTGATAAGGCATCCTGTGATTGGTAATGTGTAATTTAAATAAAGAAATCTACAACAGCGATGTTTATGGGTCAGTGCAGGCATTTATAATTGAGTTTTGATGCCATCTAATGGACTTTGGCTTTAACTGATAAGTCACTACAAGGGAAATTATCAACAGGACCACAGAATTCATGTCCTTATTAACAATTACCTGTATGTCACAATTTACACCGTAAGTGCAGCACAGTTTCTGTTAACCAGTTAAAAAACTAGTTTGCTTTCCAGTCTCATCCTTCCTAATTAAAGTACCTACCAGCCTGCCCTGCTAGCAGAGAGCAAAGCCCAGACTTAAGCAGTGTTTGGTTCTAATATTGCCAACAAGCTTTAAAGTTTCCAAGATAACAGTCTGTGTTCAATGATTGACTAATAGAATTGTAATTGTAAATTTCATTAAATTTTACTATGGCATTTCTATCTAATGACCCCTGAAAATAGCACACAAAACTATTGTTTGCTGTGGCCCATTTTCTCAAAATTCTGACACACTCATATGATAATAGATATCACTGAGATTTATTTTTCACCATTACCATAACACAAAACATAATGCAGTTTTATTTATTCATCTTTCTCTCTTTATTTATTCATATTACCAAGGCAGTTCAGTCCCATCCCAGCTGTAGGCTTTGCCTGTTTTTTCTATATTCAGTGCATCTATGATGTTCATCAAACAGTTAACAGAATACTCAGTACTGAACAGCTTGTCCTTTGGGACGTTCCTGTGGTACGGCCGGGAGAGCTCTGTGTTAACTGTACCCGGGTGTAAGGACACACACACCACCTAGGAAAAATTAGATATGGTTGATTTTCTTCAGATACAGCCCATAGTTTTACATAGTATAAATGTACATGGAAGGTGCAAAAAATTTCAGCTGTCTTATATTTTCAAGAGATGTTTCATGACCTTCAGCTTTCACCAGTTCAATCCAGTCTTTGAATTTTTGATGAAAAATCTGTGTTGTGTTAAAAAAAACTTGGTAAAAACAACAAAGCATTCTTATATCTAGTTAATGACTTAGAAGGGCCTGTGACTGATCTGCAGTATATTCAGAATATCATTTGAAATGTATTTCCAATTTATTTTTTAGTTAGAAGAAAAAATCTAAAGAAGAAATTAGTTTAAACATAAATACTTCTTTAAAAAATTATTTTATGATGAAAATCATAAAAACCAAAAACAAAGAGCTTTAACTATGAATACTAGTGGTGTGAGTTAGAAGCTATCAACCATCTCCACCATGCTTGCAATTTTTAACAGTAAATAATCTGAGGGGTGTAAGAAAATTGGTGCTATTCTAACTTTTCAAAAAATGTTAAATTATGACACTTTTTAGAGAAGTGAAATCTACCTTGGGTCGGCTGCGGCCCAACTCTATGGAAAGATTCCTAGTCGCCATGTTAAGAGCTGCTTTAGACATTCTGTAGCTGTACCACCCACCAAGACCTGAGGAAGTTAGACAAGAAGACAAATACAACATACCACCTTCTATTAGCATGGGTACATAACCAATTATAATTGCAGAGCTAGAGTTTGTCCACTCAAGAGAAGGTGAAAAATATGTGTTTTGTGACTGCATTACATTCTAGTCTGATACTAACGTGGATCATTTTCTTTCTCTGCCTCACAATGCAGCATAATGGCACTTTGCTCTTTGATTCTGATGGATACAAAAATTATCACATCAATGACTTTTGTCACTGATGTGACATCAGGCCATGTAACGCTGCAAACAGTCCAAATGACAAACTCGATGGAAGAGTGCAAAGTGCATCCAGTAGCTTTTGTTAATGTATTGAAGTGTAAAGAGAAAGACATCTGTCTTTTGTGGTCTCAGGCAAAACTTAATAAGTTGAATCAAATTTCTCAATTCACCATTAACTTATTAAGCCTACACTAAACCTACCATTGTCACCAATGGATCCCACTTTAGCTGTGATGTTCACCAGGATGCTGCTGTGTTGCTTGGCTTTCTCTGCAGGCTGATCACCAAAATTGCCTCCACCCTTCTTAAGCAGAGCTGTAAAATACTTGGCCATGGCCAGCGGACCCACTGTGTTAGTGGTCAAGGTAGAAATTAAACCCTAAAGGGGAAAACACAGGAATCAATGCAAATCACTGGTTTAATTAATAAAAATATGTGCTGTTGATATTAAAATCACAGACTTTAGAGATATGGAGTTTCTCAACCAAAATATGGCTGATACATTCTTGCAGATTTTCATACTTACAGATAAGTTGAAGGATTTCTCCTCTACATTTCTTAAACTCTTGAGATAATATCTAAATCAATTGTTCCATCACTGTGCAAAGTAAATTGTATTTGTTGTGCATTTATTAGCACAATGAGATTACCAGATCTTTACTTATTACATGTATATTTAAACCAGTGTACGTGTTAATAGCTGTGCAAAAAGAATCTACTGTACAAAAATGTTTTACACTATTTTTTTGGAATATGAAACCCTTAATTTCTTAATTCAAGATATATTTTGTTACATTTTTGTTTTTATATAGTTATTATTTAAAAAATTAAGGTTCCAGTGAATTTCAGGACGTTTCTGTTCAAAATTTACTGTAACCTTTATATAATATGTAATCTTTGATACACTTTATTATTAAACTGTAACATGTCCTACCTTTCTGCAACAGTTATCACAATTCTTTCACAACCAAATTTGAAGCGAATTTTTTCATTACCATATTTGAGTTACCATTATCTATAAATCTTACTTTATAAGTATCAGTTGTATCTTTAGAAAACTAAAATGATGTGATCTAAAAATATAGTAAGAGTGAATTTTTTATACTATTACTCAAAGACTCAAGTAAAGTTCATGTGTCTCAAAATTCTACTTTAAGTTCAGCAGTAAATGTAAAGTAAATGTACTGTGTTACTTTACACCTCTGCCCTGGACTCTAATATCACCAGCCGTAACTACTCTCTGGGTTTACCTGAGCCGAAACGTCCTTCAGGCTGGTCTCTCCTTTCCCGGAGGGGTGAAGCATCGCTGCAGAGTTGACGATCAGATCCAGCCGGCCAAAGCTGTCCTTCACTTGTTCCGCTGCTCGGTGGATGTCTTCCTCCCGGTCCGCGTCCAACCGCAGGACAGTAAGCCTACCCACGTGCTGGGCGGCCAGGTCACGGAGCTCGGCCGCTCCGTCGGGGTTTCGGCATGTCGCTATAACAACAGCGGGAGTTTTATTTTTTAAGATGTGCTTGCAAAATTGAAGTCCAAGTCCTCTGCTGGAACCCTGAATGAGCGCAACCGGGGCGACCATGTTGATTACACAATGACAAAGATCCCTTCAGGCTCAACCATAAACTTCGTAATCTTTATAGTCACGTTGCAAGGAAGCAACAACTTTTGCTTGTCCTGTCTCTTCCCAATATAAGTACCGTAAATGCCATGCGTATATTCATTATTTGGGGAAAAGAATAGCCTACCTCAGTACTCGCAATTACTGAGCGTATATTGCGCAATAGCTGCCTTCATAAATTTAATCTAGTTCTAAATTATATTTTCTCCAACATTCGTTACTCTAATATGCATCTTTGCACTTTTTGAAATATGCAGTACCCAAACAGATCACCGCGCTGTTACTTAACATGTATAGCTAATGTACGTTTATCGTCTATTATTTGTAATCAACATAATTGCCCCTTTTATCTATCTTTCCTTTTTACTATCCATACATTTTTTTAAATAATCGTTAACTTGTGTTTTAAAGTAATATTCTGTCTTGACACTGCATGTATGTACAATGACAGCTACTGTCAACCAGACTCAAATTAGTTGAACTTGAAACTTCAGTTTTTTTTTTAATCTTAATTCAGTATAAATTCTGTGTTTTTCCCTTCCTTCTTTATTTATTTGTTTGTGTTATTGCTATTGGTTTTGTTTTATTAAAGGTTTCGTAACCAGAGCAGCACTGAACTGTGTCATTTCAATTCACATTGAAAATTGAAAATCAAATTGACATTACAACTCAGAAAAGAAAGCTTGTGAGGAGTACCTGAAGGTAGCATATTTCACAAGTTCCTCCAAATACTCCCTCTACAGGTCAGGAGGACAATTACACAACTACACGTGCACATGTTTTGTTTGATCCTTGTGAGATGTGCGTGTGAGATGAGATGTTTGTCAGTGTGTGAGATGACAATATACGTTACACAACCAAAACATATAAGTCAATGAGGTTGATAGTTGAATATGTTATACATGATGTTATACATGATTTCTATTCAACTTCTAGTAACCTTCTCTTCCCGTTGTATGTTTTCTGGTGAAGTTTAGCCTCTGTCTTGTTCTGTGTTGCATCTTCGGATTTATTTGTGCTTACTGCATCTGAGAGAATTGTGAAAAGTATTTCGTTATCCTTTTTTATGCTATTATGACAACAAACTGGACTGGACTGAGTGTTGAAAACGCTTCATAGTGGATGGATTTTATTGTGAATACGATGAATTTATTGAACCACAAGGTGGCAGTAGTGCGCGTTTAGCTGGCTGACCACGGCTATTTAAAAGAAGAGGAAGAATCTGTTGCTTAGCGACCAGAGGAAGTATCTTTGATTTAGCTATAGCTAGGCAGTTAGCCGAGCTGCTATCAGATAGGTAATATTCCTTAAAACCGCGTATAAATGGCACCAAAAAGAAAGGGATCTTTACAGCTTATACAGAGAGAAGCGGATGACATCAAAAGACGGGTTAGTTTTAAAAAAAAGTGCTTCAAAACGATGATTTGGCGATTTAGTCTGAGTTGAAAGCGTTATTTAGTGCCAGTTATTTTGAATGCCATATACCGGATAATATGGGTTTGTTTCGTCTGATCGTCGTGAGCATCTTTTCATCAAATAGTAGTCAGTTTCCACAATTAAGTTTTTCAGTTTAAACCTATAATTTCCACGTTTCCTTTACCAGAACGTTCGATAACGACCAATGTAAACATCTTTAGTTAAAATGTAACTAAAATTTGGTGCTTCTTTGTAAAAAACACTTAGAAGCAATTAAATCTTAAATAGATTTTTAAATGGAGTTTGGGCTGTCATTTTCCGTACAGTACCGCTGAAACAGAAATATGTACTGTCCTGCATGTGTGCACAAATGTATAACATCGAAAAAAATGCACTGTAAGTTATTCATAGTGTCATCAGCTTTTCTTGTGTCTTCTTATAAAATCTGCAAATGGAGACTGTCGCTGTTCGGCCAACCTTTGTACATCAACTTTTCAGTAGGCCTTCACTGTCTTTTCCTATCCTTGTTCAAATGTAGGTTGACAATCTGGTGAAGGATGTACAGGATCAGCTTGGACCCATTGAAGAAGCATTTCATAGGTACAGACTAGAGCCTCCAAAACTCCTCCAGGTCAAATGAGGACCTTCATTTACATAATAATCACTGCAATCAGACAAAAATGTGGATCGAAAGATCCATGCAGCACTTGGCATGCATAATGAGAATTTGTTTCCCCTGAAATCAGTACTAGTTACACAATACACAACCATACGCAGGTTCTTTTTTAAAACTCATCCTGTTGTGTTGTAGATGCTTTATTTGTCATTTTTTCGATAATGCTTTGAGATTGTTTGAGTCTAAATTATGTCTGATTCCAAACAGATGTCAAGAACTGCAGAAGTTTGCAGAGAAGACACTGAGAACCCTGAAGAGCCTGACTAAGGTCACTGCAAGATTTTAGTGAACCTCTAAATTACTTGACTTGCTATACCCCCAAATTAAAGGTTTTAATGGTTTCCTGCTGCAAATTATTGATCAATTAAAAATAAAATATAAAATATAAAAAAGTCAGTATTCCATTAGTGGCTTTGTAAACAATTTTCCTCACGTGGGCTGGGAGGAACTTCTGGGATATTGAAGGTGGGCTGATAGCAGATATTGTGCATCAGGCAAACTTTACCAAACTTTACTGTATTTTGTGCATATTTTGTTTGATAAAAATTGACCCAGTAACCAAGTAACTAACACTATAATTTGCTGTTTGTTCTGCTGGTAGGCTGATGAGTTAGCTCCAGTGGGAAACTATGATCAGCGGAAGCAGGAAGAGGAGAAACGACTGCTGAACATCTTGGAGCGTCTGGAAACACTCCTCATGGAGCTTTCCCTGCCAGGACCCAGTACTGCTGCTGGGTCAGTGTTCACTTGTGTTTTCTCTTTTTGTTTGTACTTTATATTGTAGTTATTGTTCTGTTCTCTGCTCCAGCAACTCAGTTTTCCCTCACAAGTTTTGCTGAAAGTAGTCTACTTTTATGTGTTGATGTGAAATTCAGGTTCCGGTGCTGCTGATACTTAGATTAGTACAGACACATCAAAATAAAAGCATCAAATGGAATTTGTTTGCTGACACATTCAGTGTGTGTGTGTGTGAGCCTCGAGGTTCTTCTCACATTTTCTTGTGTTTTGATCCACAGAAACACCTCAAAGGAAGGTAGCAATGATGATGATGATGATAGTGAAGAGGAAGAAGATGATGATGATGATGATGATGATGTTGGCAATGATGAAAAGCAAGCTGTGAAACCACTCTCTTACTCAGGCCCTCACATCTACACAGTCCTCAGTGATTTCAGAGGAGAACAGGAAGGAGATCTGTCTGTTCAGGTGAAGTTCTACCTTTTTTCAGAGACACAAGTACAAACTGTGTGTGACTCCCAACAGGCTCCACCAATAAAATCTCAGCATACTAATTCTAACCTTCTGCCTAAATTCAACCACCTCTAGCCACATACCTAAAATGTTATTTTACTTTGATCTATTCAGCTTGTTGGGGGCAGTACATGGCCTGCAATTAAGCAGTAGATCTATGACACAGTCAATAGCAAGAATTGTTTTTCCTGCCGTTTCAGAAGGGCGAGGTGTTGAGGATTATCAGCCAGACAGCTGATGGATGGTGGCTGGCTCAGGACAATAAAGGCAACAGAGGAGTGGTTCCAAAAACCTACCTGAAGGTGAACCAGCTGACCAATTACAACATGTTTAACTGTCTGACTGATTATTATTTCTTATTTAAACAGGCATTCATCTAAGGAGATTTGTAAAAACTTTTTGTAATATTTTAACATCTGTAATATGATTTTGGATGTGAAACATATATGAAACAACTTATTATTGTATATCTAAAGATGCTAGCTTTAATAAGATATTTGATTTATTGATTAAAGACTGACTACAAACAAAATCTCTTTATATAAACACTCAACTTCATATGCATACATAATGCAATTCTGCATCATTTAATCATATACTCTGGAATTTAAACTGGCAATTTTTTTTGTAACTACTCTAATTTGCTGTGTGTGTTTTAAATCACCACTTGCCTTTCAGAGGTTGTGTAGTTGTTACAATTTTTTTTAGTTAAACTGTGAAACTCAGAGCTTTTGGAAATTGAACCAGCTCACATTTCAGATTGGCTCGGGTGTCACTGATGATGATGAGGAGGAGGAGGAAGAGGAGGAAGATGATGATGATCAGGGAATGAATGAAAATGAGGAGGAGGAATCTGAGGAGGATTCAGAGCTGGATGGTGGGGAACTGACTGAGGGCAGAGAGCAAGAGAGGTGAGTTTCTGCTGTTTAAACGATCTTTCTTTCTACTGTGTATTTTGATTCCAGAGGATTTCCGATCAGTTTTTGCCTTTATTATTAAGACTGAAGAACCTGGTCAGCGATTCTTAAGTGAAATTGGATGCAGCACAATACCTGGACAACTGACAACCATTAATAATCAATAATGTAAATTTTAGTTTTAGTTTCACTAATTGTTCTTGTTCTCAACTGTACAACAGCAGTGCTTCTTATTCCACCTGGTCTACTGTCAAAAAGGCTCTTACTGAGGTAAAACTACTGTTACTGAAACTGAAGATACTTTAATTTTCCTGTCAAAAAATATTGAATTCAAAATTCTACTTGTGTCTTTTCATGGTTTTCAATGTGTGTGTATGTGTGTGTGTGTGTGTGTGTGTGTGTGTGTGTGTGTGTGTGTGTGTGTGTGTGTGTGTGAGACAGATTGATGCAACTGATGTGCTCTCTGCCATGGGGGCTATACCTTCAGGATTCAGACCATCGACTCTCAGTAAACTACTGGTGGAAGGTCATTATCCACATGCACACGATCCACAAAAGCTCTCCAACAAAGATTTTGTTTTACTGAGATGTTTCCTCTGCATATTTTGGTTTTCCGCCTTATGTGTTTAGCCCTGTGATAGGCTGGCAGTGACAACCTGCCCATTGCGTAGCCATCCTTTTGCCCAATGCATGCTGGGATAGATTCCAGCCCCCTGTGATCCGAAAGAGGAACAAATGCTGAGTGCAGCCTCATGGAATCACATGACTGTAACCACGACAGAAATCTTTCCTTAAAGGACCATACCGGCCATTTTGCACGTTTGAGCCTAATATATTTAATTTTCATACACCACGTAACATTACTGACAATCATTTCCCAAAGCATACTACTGGAACAGTGAATTACATTTTTTTTTTTCCTACCTTCCAGACCGCCATTGGTTTCAGTTTGTTCTGGTACGCTATTAAAATCAACTTGTTGAGACTTGAAACGTTCTTGGGATAGCTAATCCATCATCGCCAACAAGACGTGTATTCAGGTTTTTTTTTTAGAAGTTACGTAATTTTAGTGTTTAAGTGCAATAAAAAGCGCAGAGTGAATGTATGTCTCCACCAGGGAATACAGTCCCAAAAGAAGACCTGCGTTTATGGAAAAATTTAAATGACCATGACTTCATAAAGCTGCGTAACTATTAGCAGACGAAACATTGATTTTTTTGTTTATTTTTTTACTGTGGGTGTATCGCTTGAATATTTGACTTTGAAAGATTAAGAGATTTTTCAAAATATCAGGAAAGCGGAAATAACTTTTTATCCTTTGGGAAATGATTGTCAGTAACGTAACATGTATGAAAATTGAATATATTAGGCTCAAACATGCAAAATGGCTGGTATGCTCCTTTATGCTTTACCAAGTTGTTTAAAGTTGACTTAAAAAACTTTATCCGGTTAATGAAAACCATTGACCATTGACCATTGACTGGATAAAGCTTTTGGTCCTTTTCTGAGGTATAATCACAATCATTCTGGGAATTAGAAGTCAAGGTGGATGAGACAGGCTGAAGGAAAGCAGATTTTCCAAAAAGTAAAATACGGTACTTTGCAAGGCACCTCCAACATTTAAATGATTCTTTTAAAATTCATCTCATCCTGACAACACTATAGCTACCAGTTGTGCTTGAGCAACAATAAAACAACAATGTGTTTGTCTTTTCTAGGTGTGACATACAGAGGAAGTTATTATATTCAGCCTGAACTCAGCCAGTCACAGCTCTCCTTTAAAGATCTCTTCCTCGACCCATATGCTGGCAGGGTGAGACAGCCTTTGTGTGTGTGGATTAGATTTTCATCTAATCATCAACATTCTAGCCAAAAACAGTTCATATTCCTGTTACCCTCTCCTCCCCTCCCCTCCCCTAGGTTCGTGCTCAGCAGGTCAGGATGAGTGTTTGCTTCACTCTGTGGAGCTGCAGGTGGATTCCTACTCCCGGGGTTGGAGTTAATGTTCTGAGCAGACACATCCGCCTTTGTGCCTTTGATGGAACTCAGGTTAAGTGTCCTGTTTCCATCTATCAGTTACACTTCCTTACCCCACCCAAATCTCTGTAGTTAAGGCATGTGAATAAATACTGTTGATTTATGAGTTTATAATAAAAAATTAACTTGTAAAATCTATTTACATTTATTTCAGGTTTTGAGTAACATCCATACAGTGAGAGCAACCTACAGTTCCAAGAGCTCCAAGACTTGGAGCTTCTCTCCAAGGGTACGAAAAGGCATCCATGCACCCAAGGCCAAACACCGATTGCACTGTGTTAACAGAGTGTTGTGTTTTTTCCCGCTGTTGTCTGGTCAGGCAGCACTTATTTCCTGCACCCAGACTCTGATGGCTTTGAGCCTAACCTTGATCAAAGTGTGTATGTGTGTGTTCCAGATGACAGGTATCCTGCCCATCCTCTTAGATGGAAATTGTTTCCTGCGCTGCAACTCTGTTTCTCCTGGCCTGGGTATCCTCTTTGAACTGGGAGTCACCTTTATACGGAATGTAAGGCACAGACACGTGTGTTAGTATTGAGAGAATGTCATTGCAGATAAAGAGTACATGCATACAAGGTGTGACATTGACATTAATTGTTGTTTTTGTTGGCAATATTTGAATGGAACACAAATGACTAAAATGTTTTCTTTGCTTTCAAGACCTTATCTTTCCTCACTCTGCAATGTGTGTTTTAGTCTACAGGTGAGAGAGGGGATCTTAGTTGTGGATGGGCTTTCCTCAAACTGACTGATGAAACTGGAAATCCACTTCCTACGAGGTACACACGCCTCTCTCACTCATTCACAAACTTGAGTTCAGTGCATAGTTAACTCATAGTAGTTCATTTTCCTTTAATATTTTAATGCAATCTAAACTGTATTTAGGACCTATGAGCTCCCAGTGAACGGTGGCACTCCTTATGAAAAAGATGTTGCAGTGGAAGCTACGGTCACTAGAGGATGTAAGAAGACAAAGCAGAGTGCAACACTCCCTGCCAAAACAAATTCAGGCAGAATGCTTGTTCACAAAATGATTTAGGAAGCAGAGCTGTACCAGTGTTTCCTCTCTCTCCCCTCCCCTCCTCTTTCAGCTCCAGCTGGAGTTTTCCAGCAGATGCTTCAGGCCAGGCGGCAGCCCAAACTGATTGTCAAGCTAAAATCAGTCAAGACTCGGACCAGAACTCAGCTCAGGTGGGCAGATCAGTGAAATAAAACCACTAGAATGTTTTACCTTCATCTCGAGACATTTATATAAATACTATGAAAGAGACAAGATCGAGGCTGAGTTAATGTTGGCCTCTGCACGGCAGAGGTATACAGGTCTGTGCTGGACAGAATTATGGCACTAAACAAAATGCTCTCTAGTTTGCAAGTAAGACACAAGTTATTCAATATCCAGTATTTGGACATTATAAGAGCCTTACCATTTTACAACACAAAGCAGTTGTGGCTCCTAAATAGATCTGTTTCTAAATTAATTAACTCTTGATTTACTGTGGCTATGATTTTGCATTTTCTAAAATGGCAAATACAGTAAGACTTACATCACACACTTGGTAATCTGCTGAAAATAAATTTGTGATTTGTATGTTCATGTGCATATGTATTAGTATTATTAAATGTGCTTTAATGACTGGTGTGTTTTCTCCCTGCCAGTCTCCTTCCAAACACTCTGCTGTACTCTCTGAGATGTGTCCACCTGCTGGCTCTACACAGACAGCTACTAGCTGACACACTAGTGATGGAGAGGCCTACCATGCAGAATGCTGGTAAAACACACACACACACACACACACACACACACACACACACACACACACACACACACACACACACCTAAAAACCATCATATCCATCTGCATAACCCTCCATCTCTCTCTCAGATCCCATATGCAGTCCTGTGCTGGCTACCTTCCCTGTGCTATTGGACCAACCAGACCTGATGGATGCTCTCAGGGTGAGTATTAGGTAGCAGACAAGTGTGACTGATTAACTGCAAGGACATCGAAGCATTTTAAAATTATTGTAATTTGTTTGTTCCTCTACTATCTCCACCAATATTCAGTGTTTGTACTAATAAAATATAACTAACAAGTGTTTTGCTTCAGAGCGCCTGGCTGGATGCTGAGACCAACATGACTAGAGTGCAAAAGGTCAGACTGCTTGTCGGTTTATACTGTACATGTAAATGTGTAATACCAGTACAAACCTCTAGATGGTGCTCTAAGTAAAAGGACTGTGAAGGCGTCTGATCCACTGTGGATTCTGACTTAGCTTTTCTCTGCTGGTGTTAAAGATGGTCACATGTTTGCATGTGTGTGTGAGCAGTGCATGTAGTCACTACAGACCTCTGATAAGTGTGTATATCAGCTCTTTCTTCCTCCCTGTATATTTCCAGAGAGACATGTCCTATCTGAAATGGGAATTTGTTAAAGTCTACATGTCGTCCGTCTACTTCCTCCTCCACTCGCCCTCGCTGCCGCGTTACTGCTGGGCGGACCCGCCCTCTGAGGAGCAGCGGGCCCGGGTCATCTTCACCACCGTGGATGCTCTCAAGCACAACCAGCACACCTCTGGCCAGTCAGGAAGTGCAGAGTTCTACATAGACCCTGCACCTCAGCATCTTGCCTTTGATATCACAGAGTTGACCTTTGACCTCCTCCGTGTTGCACGATGACAGGCTGGGGATTTGTCATCAGACATCATTGTTCTGTTTGATTGGAACTGATTATGTTCGAACAAGAAACATTTTGTGTAATAAGTTAAATTTCAAGATATCAATTTGACTTGCAAGAACACAATTCTTAAAGGTGCCATAAGTAAAATGTTGACTAATATTACCAATAACCAATAAACCAAATATTACCACATTCATTTTCAGATATTAGCATAATTGCTATAAATGCACAAGGCCATCCCTGAGAAGACTGTTGGCCAAAACTTGCCTCAACACTGAAAATAGTCTTAGTTTTAAGCTACACCAGCACAAAAACTATCAACTAGAGCCCAGCAGTTTTCTTAACCATGAGCTTATTGGTTTATGTTTATGTTGTTTAAACATACAACATTAAGAATCTTTAAAGGAACATAATGGCAGTTTTATTGAGTCTAATGTATACAATCCACATACACATTTCATTGCTTACAACCATTTCCCAAAATATACTGTTTTAGCGGTAAATTATATAATTGTTTTCCCTTTGTTCCAGACTGCCATTGGCTTAAGTTCATTCCAGTATGCTATTAAAAACAACCTGTAGAGGCTTGAAACACGCTTGAGATACATAATCCACCACAGTGAACATTATTTCTATTAAACTTTTTTGTCGAAGTAACTTTATTTAACCAATCCAACATGGAGCTACACATAAGACAATGTATGTCTCTGCCGGGAAATATAGTCAGAGGAGAAGATGGCTTTTATACAGAAATTAAAATAACCAAGCCTTCTACAGTCATGCATGAGTGTCAGAAGGTGAAACACTGAATTTTAAGGTGGATGTATCACCTCAACGTTTGATATTGGAAAATTAGGGGATTTGAAAGAATAACAAGAAAACTAAAATATGGTTATGTTTTGGAAATTGGTTGTAGTAATGTAACACATATGCAGGTTGTGTGTATATATATATATATTGGGCTAAAACATACACGATCACCGATATGGTCCTTTAAGTGATTGACAAAACTATCCACTAATTAAAGTTAGTTTTATATGTTTCCTGCCAAAGGAAGCACAGAATTTCTTTGGGTTTCATGTTTTGAAAAGCCAAATGTTAGTCAATTTGAAAAAGTCACAAAAATCCTCTCTCACACAGAGAATTCTGTGTGACCACATGAACATTGATTCGTCGAGACTGTACATTTCATTAACAGGTGTAAAATGACAGAATGAACAATTCTTGACAATGAAAACATTATCAAACAGTATATTCTTTAAGTCACTCAGTACTGTGTTTTATAGTGGTTTTCAGTCCCACAAAATAAATTTATACTATTCTAAGCAGATTTTGATATTCTTATTTACTGCTAAGTTTTCTATTATTTTGTAATAAACATTCTGTCAATATCAGTTATGGACTTTTTCTGATTTCATGAAAGATTTGCGGTACTAAGTTGTTTTCCCAGCTGTCATTTCACTGAACTGCTTTACTCAACCCCACCCATTAGTTCAACATCACCTGAGTGTGTGTGTGTGGCGTTTAGCGTTACAGGCAATCACTGGAGCGTTGAGGGTTAATGATTATTCTTCTGTCATCTATTCATAGCCTGGTATAAAAAGAACCAGAGCAGTGAGGTTAGATCAGTCCAAGCAGAGACACGCTCAGATTATCCAGAGATTGTGATTTTATTTGTAGTCAGACTATTTATTTGGAATTATGACAATAGTTCTACGTAAATGTATTGCATTATCTTAAATGTGAAAATATAAGATTAAAGGAGATACAATTCTAAAAATCTAATATATTTTAGAGGATATGGTAACAAACAGCAGCCAAAAACATTGCCTGCCTGTTATCCTGAACGGAACCCACTGAATCATGTAAATCTTTGGACATGATCCAGGGTGATCCGAGGACATTACAATTAAAAAATAAAATAAAATTCAGAAATTATTTCCACTTAGGCCACCAAGATTTAAAGATGGCAAGAAAAGTTGGAATATGTTTAAAACAGTTTATATTAATGAACATTACACAATGTGATAAATCTAGCAAAAAATAAAATTCACCAGAATACACATGGAGACTGGCTCAAACCTTGCTTTGCAGCTTTTATTGTTACAAGCTCCTACTTTGTTTCTGTGCTGAACCTTAAAACAGTTTAACTTTTGATCCTCTAATGGTCTCTTGTTAAATTGAGGACTGGCAAAAATCTCATTTCCCATCTGCAGAACCTGAACTCATCTTCTGAAGTGTTTGTGCACGCATGCACGCACACACGCACGCACGCACGCACACACACACACACACACACACAGATCTTTTCTTCTGTCCAGTGTTTGCTGGTAAATAATATGGTTGCAGTTCCTGTATTTCCACATTCCATCCTGTGTATTGTGCTTTACACAGAACCAGCACCAGC
This sequence comes from Lucifuga dentata, assembly GCA_014773175.1. Taxonomy (NCBI): domain Eukaryota; kingdom Metazoa; phylum Chordata; class Actinopteri; order Ophidiiformes; family Bythitidae; genus Lucifuga; species Lucifuga dentata. The sequence continues at coordinate 133,842 of VXCM01000020.1, read as the reverse complement.
TGTTGCCTTGGTGATGCACATGGTGACTAGCGAGCGTTGTTTAGTGTTGCGATGAATAAACTGGGTTACCACTGCAGTCATAGTAATAGAAAATCTTAAAGGAGCAACCAGTGATTTTTGCATGTTTGAGCCAAATATACACAACCCACATTCATGTTACATTACTATCAACCATTTTCCAAAACATGCTAATGATTTTCATATGTTCCAGTTAGCCATTGGTTTTTACTGAGACAATCGCCATGCCTTCAACAATTGTGCGTAGGTGTTAGCAGGAGAAACACTGAATTTTAAGGTGGGTGTATTCACCCTTTGATTTTGAAAGTTTAAGGAATTTGGCCAAATAAGACAAAAACTAAAATACAGTTTTATGCTTTGGAAAATGGTTGATATTAGCGCATTGTGTATATGGGTAGTATTTATTGGCCTCAAATATGCAAAATCACTGGTATGGCCCTTTAACATGGTCAGAGACAATAAAGGAAACCTACCATCTAAGCCAAACCAGACTTATATTTATGGGATTTAGCTTGTCTTCATTCACTGAAATGGCCTATAACAAAACACATGAAAGTCACAACTTGCAAGTGAAAATAAATTTGAAAAAATCTGCCTCTTTGATTACGACGATGAAGACAGAATCAAACGGAAAGGAAAAACGAATGGAAATGTATCAAATAACCACATATCAATGTTATCATCTGTCTACTCTATACTGTTGATAATGGATGCACATTCATTTGAAGAAAACTGGACAATACAATATGCATAAAAGGTGATGTTAGTGGCAGCACTTGTTAGAACCGCCTGATATAACTTGTTTGTTACATGCAGGTGAACATACATGTGGAAAGCATGTGTGAGGATTCTGCAGAGCACTGAGCATTATTTTGTGCACGGAAAGATATTCAACTGATAACCACACAAAACCCTCAGTGTTATTATAACTTGGAAAAGTTGAGACGTTCTCACCCATTTCTCAAGTCTCTGTCTGTCCCAGAACCATTGTGTGTGAGGAAGAGGAGGAGGGGGAGAAAGAGGAGGGAAAAGCAGATACCAGTTGAGCAGGATGGGAGTTTCCAGAGAGGTCGTGTCACTGCTGCACGGGAAAACTGATCCAGGAAGCAAAGTAAAGATTTCTCTTGTTTAGTGAACACATAAATAACCATATACATTACAAGATGTGTTATGTAATTTTAATTCTACACTTAAATCTCATTCAAAACACAAAATGTTGCTGTAAGTCAACCATATGAACCATGACTTCACGGTAATAATCAGTCTGCGGTATGCGTTACATATTTTCTCACACAAGACAATTCCTCCATTTATTTTTTGTAAAGCAAAAATAAAAAAAAAAGGTAACAAAAAAATCATATATTCATAAGATGATGTTCTAGATTTGTCTTATGTCACAAAAAAACAGACAGAATCAACAGTTAAAATAAATCTGGCAGTGGCATTGTTTGGCAGTGGTGCAAGAAGTTGAAAGATACGTTTTGAGGGTCAGGGGCAGCAGCTGGTATATCTGTATGTGTGTGTGTGTGTTTTATAAGAATGTGTCAAAGCCAGAAAATCATAGCAGGTCTTCCCAAAATCTCTGAAAAGCAAGCAAAAGCTTCATCACAATGGAAAAGTCCATGTCTCCGATAAGATGATCGTCCGAAATCAAATGATGCAAATGCAGCTGATGTAAGTACGATGAAATATTTTTCCCCGTGCAAATTTCCAAACATTTCTACCTTTTCACCTGTGAAATCGGAATTTTCATGTGAATTTTTTTGAAAGGGCAGAGGTCCAGGGTTGAGGATAATCAAAGTGTTTGGTTGACATAAACCATCTTGGCAAGCAAAAGTCTGAGACCACTGTTGCTTCTATTTTGCATTCTTTTTGAATTTAACACAAGAATTTTCATTACAAATGATATCTTAAGAATTTAAGTGACAAGTTGAATCTTTGAAAAATGTACATGAATTTCAGATCTTAGTATTTAGTATGCCCCCCTTTTGCTTTAATGTTTCTTCAAGCTGTGGTTTCAAATAACACAAGTCACAAGTGCAAATTACTCAATCTTGAAGGTAAAGAATAACTCATACACTTTAACATCAGTGTGTGTTTGGGTCAACACACACTGTGTTCACACTTGGTGCTTCTTGGCTAATTTTGTCACATGCTGACAGCTACAGTGGGGTCCAAAAGTGTGAGACCACACTAAAAAAACCAGTGATGTTTTCCATGTAAATCTGGAAATAATCAGAAAGTCTGACATCACCATCATCATCAAATCATACTGGGATAATTTGAGTCATCAGGTTTTGCACAAACTTGTGGAGTTCATGCCGGTTTGAGTGCATGCTATCATTAAAGGAAATGATGTTTGTGCTTCATTGTTTCTTCAAATCATGGCTGTTTTTTTGTTTACTGCGGTTGCATTGACATGAATGGTTTTTACTGTATTTGCCACTACATCACTGATCCTAAGCCTTGGTATAATAAAACGGTGATACTGATTACTGGTGTCCAAGTGATTAAGACTGCTGCATAAAAGCATAAACAAAGCTTCAGTCTTTGCAATGGGCATACTTGTCCATCAGTTTCCATTAGTCCTGTTGAAGATTCCTTGAGCAAAACAGTAAACTCCTCCTTCTACAACAGAATGCTTAAGGTTGTGAGCTACATGCCTGAATGTTGCTGACAACCTCCCTTAAGCATTATCAGTAAAAATCAGTAATTCAGCCTATGCAGGTCCTGAAAGCTTTTATTAGCTCAGCCATGGAGGTTATGTTTTCACCAGCTTGTGTCTTGGTTGGTTTGTTTGATTGTTAGCAGGATTATGAACAGATTTGCCTCACCCAAAATATGGGTGAGGCATGGCCAAGGGAAGAATCCATTAAACTTTGGTGCCATTCAAGGGATCCAGGAATTTTTAATGACTTCTTAACATTTTAAGATTTGGCATTTTAAAATATAATTTTTTAATCAATTTCTTCAAAAGTAATACACCAATCTCAATGTATTAAAATACTGGCAGATTCACCTCAACAGGTTTGTGTCTGGTCTTTCCTGACACCCAAAACATAGGTGACATATTCCACATTTGTGCTTTGTTTTAAATAAATAAAAGAACTTTGTAGTGAGCATGATAGCTAACAAACCTCAAACGCAGAATGTTTATGTGTGTGTATAGGTGTGTTTGGAGATTATATATATATATCTTCTTGTTTGATTGATATTGTATTGAGACAAACAGAGATAAAGAGATGGAAGAAGTCGACTTACACAATAGGTTTTGTATGTTGTGCAAAGTCTTAATCCCTCAGCATGGAAACCATCACTCTGTGTTTGACAGTTTGAAGGGGCAAACACTTGGAAACAAAAGCACAACCGGATTAATCTTTACTCCAAAGTAATAGCAATGAATAAAATAAAATTTAGCGCAAATGCTAAAAATCCTTTCCTTGCTTGTAGGTTAGGGTTAGCTTGAATTGTTAGGACATGCTTGAATTGTTGCTAACATGAAGAAATTTAACCCTATAACACCATTTGTCACACATTTGATACATGATTTTCTGAGACCTCTACATCATCAACATGACAATTATTGACCAAAATGCCTATTATATTGTTCAAATCCTGTTGAGTTAAATAAATATCTGATGTATCAAATGTGATTTAAAAAAAAAAAAAAAAANATATGGAAGAAAATTTTTCAGAATTTTTTTTTTTTTTTGAGTTTGTTAAAGGGTTTAATAAAGAAATGACTTGCAAAAAATTTGAATTTTCTGATAATTATTTCATGGGTTAGGATTTACAGGTTTAAAGCCATTCACTGATGCTCATACATGTAAATAAATGAGTTAAAAAAAAAAAGTCTTTCAGTTTCAGAAAGTTNACTGATGCTCATACATGTAAATAAATGAGTTAAAAAAAAAAAGTCTTTCAGTTTCAGAAAGTTCCATGGACTCAGTCTCACTCAATAAATGACTGCCTTAAAGGACCAAACCATCCATTTTGCATTTTTGAGCCTAATTTATTCAATTTTTATACACCCAGCCTTACTGACAATCATTTCCAAAAGCATACTACTGGAACAGTGAATTCAAATTTTTTTTTCCCTACATTCCAGACCACCATTGGTTTCAGTTTATTCTGGTACGCTATTAAAAGCAACTTGTTAATACTTGTAACATTCTTCTGTCATTCTGAACAAGACATACATTTTTTTTTTTTTTTTCCCCAAAGTTTCATAAATTTAGCGTTTAAATGCAACAAAAAATGTGGCGTGAATGTATGTCTCCACTGGGGAATATAATCCCAAAAGAAGACCTGTTTTATCGAAAAATTTTAAAGATCGTGACTTCACAATTTTGCATAATTATTAGCAGGCGAAACATCGAATTTTAAGGTGTATCACTTGAATATTTGATTTTGAAAAATTAAGAGATTTTGCAAAATATCAGGAAAGCTGAAATACAGTTTTGTCCTTTGGGAAATGCTTGTCAGTGATGTAACATGTTTGAAAATTGAATATATTAGGTTCAAACATGAAAAATGGGTAGTATGGTCCTTTAAGCTTCCTCATGTAGACTAGCTTTTCTGAGTCATAGGTTAGTGATTCAACAATCCGGCATCTTAGGTTAAAGCCAGTTCCACTCCAGTAAAGTGAAATGGATTTTGGTTTTGTCAACTTCCAGTTCCGACACAATGCTAGCCACAATGCTTCTGGTTAGTGATTCAATGTTTTAGTCTTTTGGCTTGAGCAAGTTTCATCAATTCAAACTCCCTCAAGTAACCAACCACAATGAGCCACTGGATGTGTAACCAAGACATTATCTCAGGCCTACAGAGTCAGCCTATGTGAGTGAGCATATGCTAGACTAAGAATGTGCATAGGATGGTTGCGCACACTACATCAACAAAGGCCTTCTTATGCCTAAGCTAAATTAAAAGATGTTATTTCCACTGCTGATGTTAGAAAGTGCTGTTTTATTTCAGGATGAAAGTGTTATAAAAAAGAAAGCAATGGAAAATTGTTGAATTGTTTGCCATTTCAAAATAAAAAGTAAAAGTAAGTCTGACTCATTTGCAGTTGTGAGACATCTCACCTCACGCTCTAATAACTAGTAAACCAGTTTGCATGCCATGTCTACCAAACAGTAATCCAAGCTAATTTATGAGGCATCTCTCACCCAGCTCCAACACCCAATGAACCAGTTCACATGCCTACTGAGAAGTAACCAAAACTAATTTATGAAACTCCGCCCCTTAAGTACTGGCAATGCACTCTGTCATTGAAAAATACTATCTAAAAGTTCCAGTTAGAGACTAGTCATAGCTGCCTTACAATCATATTTTTCTGGGCATTTAAACATAGTCATTACCATTTATAGAGACTGTGGTGGCAGCAATATTATAAACACCACTTAGACATACAACACTTAGCAGATACTGTTACACTTCAAATCTTTTATTAAGAGCTTGAGCAATGACACAACAAGAATGAATCTTGGGGCATGAGCCCCGTGCAAAGTTTTCGGCAGATTCTTATGCTATAGAACAAATAGTGGGCTGCCAGGTGGCCTTTGCTCTGTCTTTTTTTTTCTGTCCTTTTCACATCCTCACATCATATTAAGAGTGAGAATAGGATGTCTGCATGCTACGCTGCATCTGCAAAATTGTCGTTAGCTCTTTCCAATTACAAGACTTCAGTGTCGGCATCTTGTTTTCTCTTACAAGACCCACACATCAACACTGCAAACGGATAAGGGTATGGCCAAACCTATAAAAACTCATGCATGCACAAACATGCACACAAAAAAAACAGACTCCTTCTACACAAACACACCAAAAGCACCAGTCAAACTGGTATTTCTGTGGCAGAGAATAAAGAGGAGAAATAAAGACTAGTGGAACGATGGGTGGGAGGGGAGGAAGAGAGGGAGTGGAAGGGAGGGAGTGGAAGGTGTAGAAGAAGACAGAGTGGGACAGACAGAGACAAGCCTTTAAAAAGAAGATTAAGATAGGTTACACATCTCATTCCAGAGAATATCGCACACAGACACACAGAGTTGTGGACTGCTATGGCTTCCACCACCTCAGATGTTCTGCCCAAAGGAGGCAAGATCTTCACCACTGTTCCTGACGTCTTCTTCCTCCCAGAGTTTGTGAGTTTCTTATTTTGTCAGTCACTGAACTTCTATTAATTCTTTTGTCAGTCATCTAAGATCTTGAGATTCTTTCTTCAAGCAATTCATACCTAAGATCTTATTGCTTCCTTTTTTGTTGGTTTCCATCCTGCTCAGTCTCCTCTATCATCTTTACGTCCTTGTCAGCATCATTAGATTATCATCTTGTTCTCCTGTGAAGTTTTCCTTCTTTATCAATGCTTCACTGACTCAAGTCTCCGTTCTGATAGAAGTCTGCCTTGTTATGTCATGCACTGGTTAGCAGGCATCAGCATTTGATCAGTGGAGCCAGAAATTAGCTAAGTAACTATAAGATTAGAAGAATTTGATGACTCAGCCCAGTCAACTGTATGATCAAACCATTAGTTTGGTTTAATCTTTCAGTTTACTGAACTGAGTCATCATTTCAGAGTTTCAGCTATTCTTTGTTATTGATGGCACTGAATAACAAATTATGAAATGTGTTTGGCTGCCACTGAAAATTATATTTAAGATACATAAGAATTAATAATTAGACTGTTGTGTGTCGAGAGAAATATTATCCAAACATGTTGGTATGGCAACAAGGAAATGACAGGTGATAGTTGGAAAAAACAGGTTACAGAAGTATACATGAAAAACATACACTACAGTGCCTAAAGAAAGAGGTGCTGTTCTTACTTTTGTGAATCCATTACAAACCTCATTTTTACTGAAGGAAGGTAATATGGATCAGATTGTGTTCTTGACTAACCCAAAAAATCCAGACTACACATGGAATTTCACATGAAACCTGATCTATTTCTGTGCTGAAAAGATTAGATCTCTAACAAATAGGTGCAGAGCAGGTTTAAGTCTAAACCATCTCAACCAGCCATCAACACACACAAGCTTGCATTGCTGGTTTTAATGTTTATTTCCTGGCTGCTGGCCAGTACACACTAAAACAATGATGTGTGCCTCAGGTATGGAAATGTACTGTGTTTACCATATGGTAAACAGCTTAGCGAGGACAGGCTCAGCAGCTTTTGTTGGCAACAGCTCTTTGCTCTTTTTTCCTTCAATCAAATAAATTATGGAGGAATCTCCAGATGACAATACCAGCAAACAGATGTTAGATGGAAACACCCAAACCCTCTGTTTTAAGCAATGACTTCTGCGTTTGTTGTCTTAGCATGGAAAAATGTAAAGACTGGCTGAAAATTGATTGGTTGAAAATGGCCAGATGGATTTTTCATATAGAAACTACAGTTTGGATCACAAAGTATGGCCTACAAGTTTGGTTTTGATAACCAGTGTCAATCTTCATTTAACCCTGAAAGAGGTTCTTTTGCAAACTTTCTCTAGGTCATTTAATAAGGTGTGCATGCATCTGCATGCCAGCTGGTGATGTTTGCCAGAACTTCAGTTTTGTTCATATCAGGCTGAAATATCTGAGGTCTCGAAACAGAAATCTCATCAATCAGTACAAAAGCTGCAGATGAAAATGAAAGCAAGCAGCTCCATGTGATTAGTTATAGACCACAGAGTGGAGGAAACACCCAAGCACACCTATACCCACTCAACCCACAATGATGGTTGATCCACAGCAATCAGTTCACAGCAAATAGACACAATCTACCCCCTTTATCATGCAAACAAAATTTAAATTCAATCTACCATATTACATTTTGAAAGAAAAAATAAACCAAGCAACAACTACTATAACTACAATGTCAAATGACACAAATAGTCACCAAATGCCAAATCAGAATTAAAATCAGGCCTAATTATCTGACTGCATTTAAGCCTTTTTTGTTTAATTAACTTTAATTAATTATTAATTATTTAATTAAATAACCAGACTTTATACATTTAAGTTAAATGTGCATCAAACAATAATTTTCTCAGTTAATTCAGCACATTTTAGGATTTTAAAGAATCAAAACAAGATAAATCGTTGCTTGTGATGACTTCTGCAAAGCCTTTAAACAAATATCAGTGCCTAGAAAAGGGCAGGAATTCCTTTGAAAATCAAATGAAATTCCTTCCTAAAAATTCAGACCATGTATCTTGAAAAGAGTTTAATATACCAGTATGTATGGTGCTTGATTAGATTAGTTTTCTGTGATACAAAAAAATCATCAAAGACTTTGAGGCTTTCTGGAACCTCAGTGAAACAGAGGTTACACAGGTTGGGTTCATTTGATTTCTTTATCTGCTGGACAATTCCCTTTTACCTGGAATGGATGTGAATGGATAATGTTCCTGAGGTACAGAGATGGACAGGATAACATTTCCCAGTCTGATATAGAAAAACAGATAAGGCTTGTGTAATATTTGCTAGTACTACATGTGATAGCTTTAAGTGATATGAGGTAATACAGTGTTTTCACAGTAATGCACCGTTGCTTTAGGTGTTTTCTTTCTTCTATATCTCACATTCTCCGAGCTCGGTGCCTGAGGTTGTTTCAGCATTCAACTATTTGATTACTGACTTTTTCCCCAGCACAGGCTTTAATTCAAAGGAAAATGAAATAAAATAATTATATATACGCACACACACACACACATATATACAGTATAAAACACACAACAGGCTGAGTGAAGGACCTGTTGCTGTCACTTTTCCACTAATTAATTTAAAATACATTTTAATGAAAAAAAAAAACCCCCCACTCGACACCTTAAATTGTCAGTAAAAAATCAGGATTCCAATCCGACCCTGGCTTGACTGACTTTAATAAATTGACTTTTGTCTTTATGAAAATTTGCTTTGTGGACCTTTAAGATTTATATTTCAGTATCCCTGAGCTAGACAGAATGTCTCGATCTGCTTCTGATTGAACTATGGAGCAGTTCATTTGTGGTGTGAACATGATCTGCACTAGTCCTGAACCAACTATAAGGCAATCTACTGATCTGTTGATTGATATGGAACTGGAGAGAGTTGATTAACACTTAACTACAACTGTGACTGCAATAAAATTTGTTTTATGTTTGACACTTTTTAGATATCAGCTACTTATAACCAATAAAGGTGTCAAATGTAAAACCAACTTTACCACAGTTAAACTACAGCTTTGATTAGACATAGCAATTGAAACGGATGCTAACGGCTGTAATTTACCAAAATTATGCATCTTCAGATGAACATTGTTGAAGGTTATCATGTGGTTGTATGCGCTCCATTTTCCTGTTCCACTGTCTGAGCAGCACATTTTCTTCACGTAATATGAAGCAATATCAAGCAACAAGCGGTTTTCCAAACTTTGCCTTGAAGTCATACTGAGCTTTCAGCCATAGTTATTTTTTGGTATATGAACCAAATGATGACTATGATTAGGACAGTGTCCAAATTTTGTCTTTGTTACATGTAATTTAGTTATCTGGGCAGAGTAAACTTTTTTGTTTTGATTTTCTTTCTCCCACCATACAGTAGTTCACTAACAAAGAAAGCTATTACTAGGGGTTTATTAGTCACTGGCGTGGGAATGTGCTAGTTTAGATGAAGCTCTGCAGGTTAAGCACCAGTTTAACTTTCACACCTGATCTGATGAGGGCTTAATACTTCTTGATTGAGCAGCAGAAACAGGTTACCTGAATCACACTTTCCATCTTTAACCTTCAACTGTGTTGCCACAGAAACTCAAAATAGGATTAATAAAGACCAACCGTGGCAGAGGAAAACCGGAAGCAGACAGCAGAGTCATCTCCTGTATATGTGTTGCTGCTTTAACCAAAACAGGCTTGTGGTGCTGCATGCAAGCCTGTTCAATGATATGATTCTTATACAGCATTTTAATTTGGCTCTTAAACTATTGTTAGAAGTTCATGCCTTTGAAAAATGCTAAAGGCTCTTTCAACCAGAAAGTTTGTCAAGGGAGGACACGGAAAAGCTGAGTGTACATGCTGCAATGCAGCAACAGTGTGTGCGTGTGCGAGTGTGTGAATAGCCAGTTATTGTCTGTCTATCTATCTAGTTTTTGTAAAACAAATCTTCTTTGATCTTTACCAAGCTGGGACTGTGGGTTGCAGAGATATTTTTCTACTATTTGTATACTGTTCATATTTCTGAAGAACATAATAGCCTCAGTACTGTAATTCTTTTTCTTCTTCCTTTTTTAAAAAAAAAATACAACTGGAAAAAATACTGGTGCTCTTCATTAATGCTCAAATTGTTTTATATTGTAGAAATGATTTGGAAACTGAAGAGGGGCCTAATCTTAATCCATTTCTCTCCCTCAGGTTTTTGGTGGTTTGGTTTGGACCTTGGTGGCATCAACTTTAGTTAGCCCCGACAACCCTCTGGGCTGGGTGATGTTCGTCTCCGTTTTCTGTTTCGTCATGACGACAATATGGTTCTTCATCTTCCTCTGCGGAGCCAATCAGAGCAGCATCTGGCCCACCCTGGTTAGACATGTTCCCTAACTGCTAATTGACTAATCAGTTGAATGGCTAATGAACAGGAAGGAAGGAGGAGGGAGGATGGATGGATGGATATAGACAGAAACTCACATCATTTTGCCCCTTTTTATCCTCTCTTCTTATGACTTTTCCCTCTTGATTCCCCCTTCTGTTCTCATGTTCACTTTTCTTCTTCCTTCTCTTTTTTTGCCACTTGATTTCCCTAATTTGTCTGTTTCATCCTTTCTTTCTCTCCTTTCTATCTTCCCAATAACTCTAACAATCTTTTCTTCCACCATCCCTCTCTCCTTTTAAATGTCTTCACTTCTTTTTCCTCTTTCCTTCTTTCCAAACTTCCCCTTTCTCTCTCTCTCGTACACTCTCCCTTGTCTCTTTCATTTCATCTTCTCTTTTTTCCTCTCTGTCCATCTTTCTCTTCTTCCTTCACTCCTCCATCTACAGGATGTGGGTTATCATTTTGTGGCAGCAGTTTTCTACCTCAGCTCATCAGTGGCTCTGGCTTACATCACTGTTCTGTTCGGGTATAATGCGATCAACGATGAACTGCTGAGAATTTACCGACTGGCCATTGCTGCAGTGGTAAGTTCTCTTCCCCCCCCCCAATTTGGAAGCTTTTGGAGATATTTTTCTTGTCAGATGACTCTTGACACCTCTCATCTTGCAGTGCCCACGCTTTGTAATACACTTTCTATCTCAAGATAATTTTCACTTCTTCTCTCTCTCTCTCTCTAGGTGATGTCCTATGTAGCCACTCTTCTCTACTTCCTCCATGCCATTTTCTCTGGCATTCGATGGAGGAAATCCTAAAACCAGTGCCACAACCACCAACCAAGAACAAGACGACCAAAAACAGAAGAGACCAGATAACTAGCTCTTCTGACTATTTTTTTGTGTTGTGTTTTCATTTTTTTTCATTTCACTTTTACAAAAGGAACCCACTATCAAATCAAAGTGTCCCCACAAAATCTTATATAGTTTGTTCATTGGTTTGGCATGAAAAGCACATAATAATAATGTGCTTTCCATGCCAAACAATAGCCCTACAAAATTACTATAAAAACATAATGACGCTGGTTTGTTAAATAAACTGTTTGTCAAAAATAAATGCAATAAAGTAGATGAAATAAGTGTTTATATAACCCACAGATGTAATGAATCATTTATACACATGGCCAGTATATACAAATATTAAAGATAAATGTAATAAGGAATTTGAAATTTTATCTCTACTGTAGTAAAAGAAAATTACACCAGCAAAGTACAAAAGACCTTTATTCATGAGATTGTTATGAGTATCTATGCATTAGTCATTTCTAGCCAAAGTCTTTAAAAGGTTTTAGCAGATTAGCCTGTTGTTCAACTTATATGTTGAGCAATCTTATAAATGCAAGCTAAAGGCTAGACTCTTTTCAAAAATGGACATGGACAGCAGCATATAAATAGTTGCCAACTTTCTCACAACCCAGTACCTCAAAATAAATAAGCAAAGAAATCACAATTTGGACCTTTACAGCAAAAAAAAAAACAAAAAAAAAAAANCAAAAAAAAAAAACATTTCAAATGCAAAAGAAGAAAAGGAGGGCATGACTCACCAAGTCTACTTTTTTCCATAGATATTTTTTGTTATTTTATTGTAGGATGCTATTGTAGCTGAGTCCATGTTAAACCGTATAGAACACATATTACGCTTCACCTGCCGCGATTTTGTTATTTTCTGCAGTAGAGTCACAAAGGATCACCAATATTGCTTGCACCTGCAGCTAGCTTAGCTGGCCTTCTTGTGCATGCTGTGGAAGCATTCTAAGTTAGGTCATGCTCACCTCCATAGACAATTGAGAATTCCTAATGGCATAAAGTACAGAAGGCTTTTGTCAACTCACAGCTGACAGGCTTAACCCACGTCTTTTTTTGCTTCCCAGTGTTTGTTGTAGCTACACAGTCTTCTTTTTTGCAGGTTTATCCATATTTGCAGGTTTATTCACATTTGCACATGCCAAACAGACCAAACAACACCAGACATTATCGATTTTTTTTTTTTGCAGGAATTGGCGTTTTTATACTATATATACTAACTGATCATTGGATGACAGGTGATCTCACCCGTGTCGTGATCAGCACATTATCTGCTACTACTGTTGTATCAGATCTAGGATCTGTAAGAGTGCCATCTGAGTAGAGTAGCAGTCAATATACGGGACAAGAGAGGTCCAGAGGTCCATTAGGGGACAAAGCAATTTAGCCCAATATAGGAGATGTCCTGGCTAATACGTGACAGTTGGCAACCCTAAAATACACAGACAGTAGACATCAACAGGAAACGCTTTGTTATTTGCTGTACTTTGCTGAACGAGAAAACACCTTGGAAAGTTTGACCTCATCAGCAAGCTTTCCCTTTAGTTTTTAGGATGGCTGGTGAATCATTTGATTGGTGATCACATTGCATCCAACTTCATAGGAACCTGATAAATCAATTACTTGCTAACTACTTTTAGGCTTTTAGGCTAGACAGTGGAGAATTGCTGCAATTCATTGTATTCAGAACTCAGAAGAACCGGCTTGACTCAGAATTCACAGAAGCAAACTCTGTCAATGATGGCCCACATGATGAATGGTTCAGTCATGTTATAGTTTTCAAGTTTTTTTTTTTGTTTTTTTTTTGTTTTGGTGTTTTTTTCATATTGCACAGCTGTTAAACCTTATTTTATTATGAGCAAATATGAACAAGACAGTTGACCTAATCATACATGGCCTTTCTCTTCACTAATCATGCAGAAGTAACTCATGTAGATCCTCTGGAGATGTTTGTAAGATTGACAGACTTGTCATGCAAATACAAACTTAAAGTGGACATCCATGTTTTTCTGAGCAGAAGCACTGGAATGCATTAGATCGGAACTCGGAGACTTGTGAGTATAATAGATTGCAGCAAATATTTACATTTACACAAATGTGTGGATAAATTAGACAACATTCAAGAATATTCCTTTATATCATCTTTTTAAAGTAATTTTAGCAATAATAATGTCCTGTTTTCAAAACACATTTTCATGCTTTCTCCTCTGTAATAATCACATACAAGCTCTTCAATACAGGGTTTCTCTATAGTTTTAGTAACAGTTTATCCTACCATTGCTAAAAATCCTTCACCAGAAACCTGAATCCTTGAATAAACAAAAAATAGTGTAGAATTGAATAGTATGCATCTAAAAATCTTGAAGCTTGGTTTAATCTGTTAAGAATTTTATTTTCTATATGTTACTTCTATGCTTATTATATACAAAGTGTAACCGATAAATAACTACTATCTTATAGGCCCACCACAATTTTTTTTTTTTTTTTTTTGCATTTCAGTCTAATCAGCCTTTTTTTTCAGATTTGATAATCAGAAAACTTTTTTTTTTTAATGTATGGTTTAAATGATTTACCAATTGCATGTTTATGAGAATTTCCAGAAATTTCCATATATGTAAATATTTAAATGTTGTCACTTTCTGGAAATTTATAATGTGAAATAAATATACTGGATATCCAATTATCTTCATTGTTTTTTTTTTTTTTTTTTTNTTTTTTTTTTTTTTTTTTTTAATGTGTTTTGTTTTTATTGTGAGAAAGAAACAGGTGAGTTTAATGATGTGCAATGAAGAAATAGCAATCATGAATCAAAAATAATCTGCTAAAGAAACATTTAAAAATCAAAAGAGAGTGATCGCATAAAGTATACTTACAGACTAATCTTCTTGTATATAGGCAACGCTTCGGGTTTTTTCCTAAGCACCCCCCCAAGCACACATACCTGAATACCACTGCCGTAAGTGGAGAGGTATCAGTAATACATAGCCCTAGGATACAGGTGTTTCCACAAGCTGTTTACCTGAATTTTTACTATACAAGGTGGGTGGAGCAATGCTAGGAGTTTTCTGAGGTCACCAAGTTGTCTCTTTGGTCCAGTTTAACACATATTGACTATCCTAATTTGTTAATATTACAATAATTAAATTAAATTTATGAAATAAATTTAATTAAATAATTAATTTGTTGTCCCTCAGTGATGTTTATTAATGTTTTTGGTGAGCAGACCAAAATTTTAATGGTATATCAGACATATTAACGATATAATGGACATATCAAACATCATTATTTAAAGTTAACCTAAAGAAATGGTTAACTGATGATCAATTCTATCAGCATTAAAAATCACTTGTATTGCTGTTGCTATTTGTCATCTTGGTTTGCTTTTTTGTGTTTGTGTATTTATATTACTGTGTTCTCTGCTGTTTTTTTGTTGTTGTTGGTCTTCTTATATGAATTGGAATGTATCTTGATTTTTAATATCATGTTCCACTTTTGAGAAAATTTTCTAATGTATAACTAATTTTCAATTTGTTGAGATTTTTTTGTTGTTTTACTTCTTTTAGGGTGACCATTCAACATCTATCCAGGGGCTACAGATGAAAAACAGCCTTTTGGCTAATTCTGGCACATTTACAGTTTATTAATGTGCATTGTCTCTGCTAAATAAACCAATAAATAACTAACTAAACTATACGGGGTGCTCTGTCATAATATTTACCAAGAACATTCGTGCTCTTTATATCTTCTACATAAATTCTTACAAATTTCACCATAATTCAGTTGGCATAACTGCTATCTTAAACTCTAAAATAAGTTTGAATGCTGACTCAATACCCATATTTTGAAATGAAACTCCATTTAGTAGCCTCTGTTTGCAATACAAATACAGATGGCACATACGCAACTGAGATAAACTAGCACAAAATGTATAAAATGGGTGAGCTGTGTCTCATGCAGCAAGAATGAAGCTCTTTTAGCTGCACAAATTTTCTTAAAGCCTCTGCCTACAAATTTCCTCTTTGGGTTGTTTCAAAAGGCCTCCACACTAAAGAGCAGGTAGCCTTTAGGTGCTGGAGATGGAGGGTGTGTCTGCTGGTAGGAAGGGCTCTCACCATAAACCCCGCCNCTTTAGGTGCTGGAGATGGAGGGTGTGTCTGCTGGTAGGAAGGGCTCTCACCATAAACCCCGCCACAATAGTAGAACGAGTTTGTCCGCTGACTTGTCTTTCTTATAAGTCTCAGTAACGCCTGCTGCTGCTCCGTTAGTTCAGAGGAGAGACGGTCGCTCGGCACCGAGAGAACGAACAGGCAGAGATGGCAGCAACTACTGCTCAGCCTATGGGGAGTCTGCCCAGCGGACTGGGGATCTGCACCACAGCCCCGGATATATTCTACCTGCCTGAGCTGGTGAGTGAACAGTTAAGCATTTGAGCCTCAAGCCAAATAAAGGCATTCATTCATTCAAAATGGCCTAAAATCCTTTTGGGTCAAATTTTGCTGAGATTGTCAGTTACTTAGTGTTTTCTCGTTAGCTAGAATAAATGAAAGCTTTGTGAGACTTTAAGATCATGCAAAAAAGTATTAAAACAAACTGTCACAGTTAAGAAAAGATACCACTCTCAGAAAATAAAATGAAGTAAGAATAGACTAATTGGCATTAAAATGTTTGATTTACAAATTAATATATTTGGCACATTTATCTTCTACAGATTATTGATAAACTAAAGACAACTACTCATTCATATTTAACAAGGATGGTGTACACTCAGTGGCCAGAAAAATACAAACACTTGTTCTTTGTAATGCAATCCAATACAACAGTTCTGTAGTAAATACTAACCTTATGAAACCAATACTTTTCAGTTGCTGATGATACTGTCAGAGAGGCGTTGATTCAGCTCTAAGGTCTTTTTTTGAGGCTGGAGTCTGTGTTGTTGTTCTACTGGACTGCATTATATTGTACCATGGTTCTAATATTTTGGCTTCTCCATGTAAGTGAGTGAGGTGGGCAAAATAATAGAAACACCCTTAAATATAATGCAGTCCAATACAACACCTCCACAAAGGTACAGCCTCAAATGTGTATCATTAAATTGGGTCAGCATACAAACAACTTGAATAGCAGTCTGAACAAAAAATTAACATTTTAAGTAAGATAGTATTTATTGCAGGATTGTTGTATTGCACTACATTACATTGAACAAGTGTTTCTATTTTTCTAGCCACTGTGTATTTTATAAAATGAATGCAGATGATAAAAAATTCCTTTGCCAATTCAATTCCAGATTTCTAACTCACAGATTATCATATCAATATTAGAATTTGGTTTTAAATTTTGGAAAACATAATGAATGCTTAAAACATTCATGAATATTGCATATAAAATATGTTTATATTTTATTGAACCTGAATTGCACAAATCATGAGAAATACACCTGCAAGTCCACCTGGTATGGGAGGTGCACCTCCGTCTTTCAAATCTCACATTTCACTCATATTGTATCTGTGCTACTAATCTAAGAAAGAATGGGGCCAACACTTCTTCTTCTTCATGAAAGATCACAAAAGCGAGAAACTGCTCATATTTCCATAAGAAAGCAACTGCACTGAAAAAGGTGATTTTTAATGTCCGATCTGTCAACTTTGAATTACTTTTGTAATTTTAACTGTGTTGAACAAGGGAAGGGTGTTGATGAGGATACAAACTTTATGCCAACACCCTGCTTCGCTTTTACAGTCAGACTTGGTCACGCACAGGAACTGTAAGAAAATTATACAGAGCTTCATGTCCAAAAGATTCAACATATGGAGAAAACATGTTTTTTTAATTTTGCTGTGCTCATTACGATATGCAAGAAAGGACAAAGGTGTAGATACCAGCAACCAAATAAGTTGAAGATGGATACTGAAAACAGACTTTTTGCATTTTATGGTGAGCAGATAAAGGTGGAAAGGTGGAACAAATGCCTCGATGAGATTTTTCTGCCGCTTTTGAGTCTTCTGGGCAATAATAAGTGAACATACCTTGTTTGTTCTCTTGCTAATGAAAACCTACATAATTGCTGCTAATAAGTAATAGGTGCTTAAGCAGATTTGGGTGCATAAATCACTCAGGTTTGACATGACACTGGGGTTCCAACTTATTCTGGAAATCTGCACCAGCTATTTTAATTTTTATCCTCCGAAGTCACAGCTGATCAAAAATACGACACTTGATTCTCGAAAGATTCTTTGATTTCATTTTAGAAAACTTGACATTCTATAAACTAAAAAATATTTTTTAAAAAAACCTGTTTTTTTCAATATACATACATATATCTTTATAAAAAAATTAGAACATTTTCTCAATTCTAGAAAATTATCCACTTTAGAAAATATTAAAAACTTTGAAATGCTACAGAGGAAAATTCCATGATCCCATTTAATAGAGTTCCTTAGATTTGCTCTGTAAACAAATGAAAAAAAGGCAAAATGCCATCTTCAACATTCCTTTTGTTGTTTATGCTTTTGTTGTGCGTGGCGTTATTGTTCCCTCAAAATCTATGGCTTCAAGCTAGTTAGTTGTATATTAACATAATTCTTTACATTAATGATCATTTCTTGTACTGGTGCAACAACTGGTGCAAGTCCATCTTATTCTTTTCTGCCTTAAGATAATGAAACTTTATTCCCAATCCACAACAAATACAGTTTGGAGCAAGTGAAATTATGTTACTCATTGACAGAATTTATCTTCTGAAAAATGAGCCTTGAACATTCAACATGACACTAAATGAACATAACAGATGTATTTTGAAGTGTATCTGTCATAAAACTGAGGACTGTAGTGAAAAGATGCTGAACAGGTCTAGAATACTAGATATGCATTTACAAAAAGACAAATACCTGAAGTTTTATCTTACGTTGATTAGAGGCGAATGCAGGAATCTGAATTTTACCTCTTATCTGCAACCAAAAGGAATTGCAACACTCCTAGTTTCAACCACAGATTAAAGTGACCTGTGATTCACACTAATAATGACGCCACATATTTCACAACAGAGATGTGAAATAACTTGAGTTGATTAACCATTGCTGGCTTGCGAACAAAGCACATTAATACTTTCACTATGTGCAAAGCTGCATAGTGAAAGTATTAAAAACTCATGACTTCACTGTTAACCGTTTACATGCCAGAAAATAGTTACGGGTTTGAGAAGTTATCACTGAGTCGATGGATTGATCAGCAATGTTGTCAAACGTCTATTTTATTTTTTGGTTATTTCATGCTGTTGAGCAGTACAAGTGTTGTGTATGTGTCCTTTAAAGTGATTCTGATTCTTATTATTTGAATGAGTCTATTGATAACAGACTAGGTGGATTTTAAATAAGACTTTTAAATGAGCTGTGGGGATAACTTCTGGATTCTGTTAACAGATCAGGAGTCTGGATCATTAATTAAATCAAGCATGTCTTGTGTTTGAAACACTGTGCCAGCCAAAGTTAGAGTTTATTGGTCATTAGCTAGTGTGTATTAGCTAGTTTGTAAATGTTCATCTCAGTCATCCAAGTGGTAAGATACATGGAAGGGTTGAAGTTGAGTGGTATGTCTTCTACATATCCGTGCCAGACAATGCAGGCTCATAATCAAGAGTTTTATAGCATCCTGGGAAATGTTTGTCCACTCCTGAACCAAGGTCCTGAGTGAATGGGCACTTTCAAGCTTTTATCAAGCTCACACTCATCTGTCAAACCTTTCATACGCTGCTCTGTTGGGTTAAGATCAAAAGATCTTGCTGATGAAGTCATGTTGACTCCCACCTCCTCAAGGAGGTTCATGGAGACCTAAGCAGCGTGTGGGCAAGCATTATCAGGACCACAATGAAATGTTCTGCAACTGCTGGGGGCTGCAGAAGCTGATCTCATCTCAGTGCCTCAAGACTGTCAATATACCACCAGGTTCCTCACAGTGACGTCTGTGCACCCATTCAGACACCTTGCCTGAACTGAACCTCTATACTGCTCAAATTTGACAATGCTGCAGTTTAATTACTGTATCATCTGTCATCAGTTGAAACAGTAAATCTGCTTTCATCTGAGAACAGAACAGACACACTGGTCTGTCTGCCCACGCTGGTGTTTTCTGGTAAACTCCAGCTGTGTTCTACAGTGTCCCAGAGACTCAAACCATGGGCAGTTTCTCAGATGAATGATACTACCACTTATTTATCTTTTTCATATCCATGATCTTCCAATAAAATTACCACATTTTATATATTTACAGAAGAAGGTATGCACTTACCTGTTCAGAAATGTTTTTCGATAATTTTCGGTAGAATAGGCTTTTTGAAAAAATCTCGTTTGGTGTTTGTAGTGTCACTCTGATGTTGTCTTACGCGTCTTTATTTTGGATGTTCCCGGTTCCATTTTAACCCCGTAAGCCCGCCCGGTCATCTATTTCCCCGCAATGGACAGGATCCCAGCTGTAGGAATCAGGGACGTTAATGGAAACTGGCTGACAATTGGTGTACCTGATGCGGCGGGCTCATCCTCCTTCGGCTGGGTCTCCTCTAGTCACGGCGGTGACTAGAGGAGACCGGTGTTTCCGCGGGTGTTTCCGCGGGTCAGCTCGTGGAAGCTCTGGAACCGGGCTGTCAGGGCAAGTGGGGCTAATGCTAACGCTGCTAATGCTATGCTAGCATTAACAACAGTAGCATCACTTGTAGCAGGTGTTTGTGGCTCGAACATCCAGATTTAAAACAACCACTCAGTTTCAGGATGTTTTTAAACATCTCCCGGTCACAATGTGTTGTTTCTGCTTCTGCAATTCAAGCTCTTGAGCTTCACTCTCGTATTTTCGTATCTAACATTTTCAGTCTCTCTGAAGCCCAAAGTGCTCTACAGTTTTATTGACTATGACCCCTACCCGCAAACCAATCAAAAACCAATTAACCAATAAAGAGCCAATCAAAACATTTCATGCAGAAATTTCTATTATTTATTTAATTTATTATTAAATATTAATTTATTATTATTATTTTATCTATTATTTTCTATTATTTCTATTATTTTCTACAGAGCCTCTAAAATCCTAAATAATGATTTTGTAAATTTTTATTCCCACAAGCCCAAGAGGTAATTATCTCTTGCAAGATAATAACTTGTGAGCAAAAGATTTAAAAAAAAAAAAAAAANTTTTTTTTTTTTTTTTTTTTTAACAAATATAAAAATAATTTTTTGTGGATAAATATTTGGGGTCCCATGTGACGGGCACCGGGCCATGCATTGACAGGATGGTCATGTTGTTGTAACCATGATCTGCTTCCTTGGTGTACAGAACATTTCCTGAAAGCATCTAAATATGATTGACAACACTGGGTGCTATGGTTATATGATCTCACACTGTTACTGACACGCTGTGTTCACTTATGGTAGTCTACAGTAGCTCTGATAAAAACATATTATAATTGTTTTGAGGAGTTTGTTGTGCTTGCATCAGGTGGGCAGAATGAATGATACAATATAATACAATCCATTCTGGAGAATTTACATTTTAAGTTTAAAAGAGCGTTGTGGTGGATTGTCAGGTTTACTTGTTGCTTTTGACTTAGCGTTTACCGTTTGAGTGATTTGATTTTGATTATTGACTCACACTCTTTTAAACTTTATAACTTTAGTATTTGTCCTGAATTCTTAAAGATTTGACTAAAAAGCAAATCCAGGTATTTTTTTTTTTAATGCAGGTTTGATATATACTGTCTATGTGCCCATAGTGTGTCATTATGTTGTTACCAAACAGGACATCCCCCTGCATCCAGGTAATGTTTGAGCCAATAACAAAAATGACCTATTCAGCTTCATCCAAGACAAAATAATGGCAGTGAATGTTTGTTTAACAGAAAGAAAACCAGCACTCTGATGCCTTCATGGACTGACATGGGTTTAGAAGGTGAAATCAATATCAGAGCAGAGCTGGATTCACCTGGACTCACCTGATCTGACTGAATAGGTGGTCTTTATATTTTGCATTCAAATATAACAAAATAAAATTATTTTCGACTACTTTATACTCAATAATTTACATGATTTGCTAAAATATTGTATTACCGTTCAGAAGATTAAAGGTTTTTCTGTTGGCCATATGAAAAAGTTCCACTTAAGGAGCAGAAACCAGGAGTATGGCAACACATTTCTGCTGCTGGTAGGATTTTATATCTGCAGGGTGTGACTGCACTGCAAAAAATGTCCATCTTAGCAAGTCATTTCAGACCGACTGCAGCATTCAGTGACTTGCTGAAGTGGATGTTGTTTTCAGTGTGGGATATACTGAAAAGCAGCAAACTGAGGTTGGCTTAGATGGAAATACAAGGTATAAAAATGGACAAAAAGTGGTGAAAAAAGGGGGAGATGAACATGGTGTCTAAAAAGTCAGATTTGGCTAAAACAGTCATTCCACATTGTGTTTGTTTTGTGAACCAGATGGGTGGGGTTTGCTGCACAGGGACATGAACAATGAGCCGAAGCAATCACAAGAAAATATTTGATAATAGGAATTTTGTATACTTTGCGGTGAGTCACAAATTTTTTGAAACTTACTGCACAACTATGTACCCCCAGCAAGTCAAAGAGAAACAGTAAGAAACTGTTGCTGTTGGTTGTTGTTGTTGTTTAAAATGTTGCTCTATTAGAAATGGAGGTTTTATTCCTTTGCTGCACTGTATGAATTCTATTGTAAGTGTGTGTTGTACTGAGTCAATATGAGCTAAACATCTAACATATAGCCAACAGTGAGAGACTGAACTCAAGTACAAAATACTGCACATTTTTCTGTATTTATCATATCATCAATTTCTTCTTCTTTCGGCTGCTCCCTTTAAGGGTCGCCACAGCGGATCATCTGCTTCCAGATTAATCATATCATCACCAAATATCCTAAATATCGGAAATCAGACTATCCTTTCCACCTCATCCCTCCAACTTTGCAGGTGTTCGGTGGTTTGGTTTGGATCCTGGTGGCATCGACACATGTTGATCCACCAAACCCTCTGGGCTGGGTGATGTTCGTCTCTGTGTTCTGCTTTGTTATGACCTTCCTTTGGATGATCATCTTTGCCGCCGGTGGACACAAGAACAGTTCAGGCTGGGCTGCTGCTGTAAGAGAGAGAAATAAAATTTCAGAATTGAGTATTTTCTCTGGCTGTGGTGTAATCTATTATGTCTTTAATGTGTGTGTCCAGGATTTTGCTTACCATGGTCTGGCTGCATTCTTCTACCTCAGCGCAGCAGTGGATCTGGCTTACATGACCTTCCTGAAGAAATTTCTCTCTGATTTTAAGATCTACCAGATTGACATCGCTGCCGTGGTTAGATATCCATGTTTTCCACTGTCACCTACATCAAATATTTACTAGAAAACTCCACCTCAACACACTGCAGATGTAAAGAACATCTATGATGTTCTTTACTTTTTTGGTGTCCCTTTTGTAGTTTGATTTCTTTCCTTTTTTCATGGATAACTGGTCAAATCCTAGATGGCATGATTTACAGTAATATCCAAAACTTTCCAGTATAGCTATAAGGCAGTGTGATAACAGCAACAACCTAAAGCATCAGCAGTAAAAACTATTTAGCATTTTCAGCATAATTTCTTCAAAATGAAAGACCAAACGATATAGATATCAGTGTGGGTGGATTTTTCTTTAAACCTGTGCTTGTTCTATGTTAATTTGTGTTTGTGTGTGTACTTTGTGTGCATGTGTGTGTTTCCCAGGTGTTCGCCTACGTGGCCACACTCCTCTACTTCATCCATGCCATCCTCTCGGCCATCCGATGGAAACACTTCTGAGTGAAATGGACCTGTGTGTTCAAGTAAAACTGTGCTTCCTCTGTGTGTGTGTGTGTGTGTGTGTGTGTGTGTGGTGTGGTGTGGTTGCCTGTNTTCCTCTGTGTGTGTGTGTGTGTGTGTGTGTGTGTGTGGTGTGGTGTGGTTGCCTGTGTAACTTGTGGAATATTTCCACTATAGCTCCATGAATCGGGTCAGATTTAACACTCTCACATAAACAACTTGATAATCTACCAACTTTTCCTCTGTAAGGCCCTGCACACCCACACAGGTGTTTTTAATTGTTCAGGTTGTTTGGACCTTTTCTCAGGTTATAGTTGGGAGGAGCTTATGCTGAAAGTTCGGTGACAACATCATCATACTCCATATACTTTAAAGATCCAAGTATGGGATATTTTGAGCCTGATGAGGAAAAACAAACCTATTCATGCTAAGATAATCACTACTAAGTTCTAATTAAAATATGTGCAAACACCTGTGTGGGTGTGCAGAGGCCTTTATAATAATCCTGTTACACAAACTGTATACATTGGTGTTCCTAAGGAAGATTCTAAGCCTTGCTTAGGGAGATTTAATAATGTTTGTTGAAGGTAGAGTGTAGGAAGACCTGACAAATTGAGGTCCTACTGAAAAAAGAACAATGGAAACAAATGAGTTGTATTTAAAATTCTCATGTATCCTTATGGAAAACAAAATTATCTGCAGTTAATGTTAAATATAGTCATCCACATGGTGTTGACATTTTGTTACCAAAGGGCTCCACATAACTGATTATATGCATTAGTCCTTCCACTATAAATCATTTTGTGCCATTAATCATTTTTTAAGGGTTTGGGTTTGGGTTAGGGTACATTTTTCATACCTTGCATTTTAGATAATTTTGCAATTAGTGTAAATTTAAAATTACAGATGACATCTGGATTGAAAAAAATGCCACACACTCTATAAAATACTAGCAAAAATCACATCTCCTTTTTATTTGCTGTAGTATTGGTCTCTTGAAGTGATACGCCACCCAAAGTTGCGATTTTGCATGTCACACCTGTTGTAGACAGCAGGTGGTGCTACATCAA
This sequence comes from Lucifuga dentata, assembly GCA_014773175.1. NCBI lineage: Eukaryota > Metazoa > Chordata > Actinopteri > Ophidiiformes > Bythitidae > Lucifuga > Lucifuga dentata. Next base: position 109,526 of record VXCM01000020.1, on the reverse strand, counting down.
AAGTTAATAGTTTCCTCACAGACAGAGAAATGCAGCTACAGACAGCCTGGATTCATGTTGGCCACTGTAGACTCATTTTTAAAATGTAGAATCCTTAGAAACTTTAACATCTATGTCTCTACTGTCCATCTGCAAGCTCATATTTGCCACATGATTATCACGCATGCCAAGTATATGCAAACATTGTGCTTAACATCTACCCTCCCATTGGCCAGAAATCAGGAGTCACCCAATGAATGAGCTGGAACGACCTGTTACTTTGGGTGGAATGTCATTTTAACTGGAAATTATTTTAGTACATTTGTTTACATAAAGAAATACATCTCAGAAGTATATATTTCTTTTGTTGTGCCATTTTACATAGATAATTTTTGAAGAAAATAAAATAACACAATGGCAGATGGAGGCAATGAGGTGTAAAGAACAACATTTTACAAAGTGATAAAAGCGAAAAAAAGAGAGGAACTGGTGCTGGTGAATAAAGAATTAAAAATATATTGTTAGTTGCTTAGTTGTTGCTAACACTATAATGTTAATCTTTATCCTCTATAAATGATATGAAAAAGATTAAAACCTATTTGGTTACATTTATTACAAAGAGTTTTCTGGATATAGAAAGACTGAAGGGAAATTGAACTGTTTCATCCACCATGATTTAATTAAATCCAAAAACTGCCTTCGACTACCATCTTGGGTCATTCAGTTAAGATCACCTGATTTCCCTGTACACAAAATCTTTAGAGCCTTTTTCTGTAACCCAAAGGGCCAAATCATAATAAGTTTATAGACGATGATGCTGACATTTAAATTTAATCTGTTCATCAATCCTGTATCTCTCTACTGATACTATCAACAGTTATTTCTAAAATACTTCTAAACTCTAAAACAACACTATTTTTTTAATGAATTTTTTAAACTGCCAATGATTTTAGCCATACAGTGTAATTAATACCAACAAACCATCAGGACTTAGAGAATGGTTATTTTGATATAAGACCTGTGGCTGAAATTTTTATAGTTTTGCCATTTTTGTATCGTCTAGAAACAGAATAAAACAAGACATTTCAATATATCTGTGTTCATGATTTCTTTACTCAATTTTGCCTTTATTTTATTTTGATTATGCATAAAATACTGGATTAACTATCTCCTTGCTCTTGCCATTCAAGCACATAATTGTGTTGAGTTTAAGTTTTGGTATTTCACTGGTGATTAATAGTGTTTCTCATGCAGAAACAAACTTATGATGGTGAAAAAGATAAGCATGGATAGATGGAGAGGTGGAAGCTAAATTTGTAGTGATTTATGTAATTTAACTGAAAGATGGCTATAAATGGCTATAAATCTATTTAAGCCTATAAATCTGATTTATTCAGTATTTAGACCCCTCTGCTATTCAGTGAGGCACAGCTCAAGCACAAAGATTATTTTTGCCTCTATTAAAGTTCATCTAAAAGTCTTACAGATATCTGCTGTAAGAGCAACAACCTGTCAAACATAACATTGGGTCAATATTTACTTTGTTCTTTTCCATATTTAAGGTTGATAAACAGGATAAGAATCCTGGAAAGAGATGACGGCTTGGTTCAGCAAGTGCAGCAGGCGTAGCTGGTGTAGCTGAAGGAAGTACTTTACTGAGAAACATCTGGGCTACTAATTTAATAGAAAAAAAGGAAGTTTTTATGACGATTGGTGTGGTATGACATTTTTTTAATACAAAATATAACAGCAATTACTGATAACTTACAGAGATTAAGCTTCATATAATACATAACCAAATAAGCTGTCTTGGCAATGAGTTACATTAATTGTTTTTTCCTCACATCTCTTTGTTTCAGAGTTTGATAGCAACCTTGAGATGAAGGTCATAACCATTTTTTAACAAAATGTAGCTGTTTTTCTCTTAAGCTGATGGAAATGTAAAGCTAATGAATTAGCTATGATTTCTCTCTGATAAAGAATTACAGCAGAGAGATGCTTTATGGTAGCATTACAGGCAACATTAACACTATATTGTTGAAAGCACTGAAAAGCTCCAGATGAGACTTGAACTCACAACTTCAGCATTGTTTTTATGCTGTCTTGTAAGAACCACATATTCATCAGTAACGCTTGTCTTGCTCTTCTGTTATATACTATAAAATAGGGCTTGTGGGCAGACTTAGTGCCATATCTAAATAAATCATAAATGAGAAACAGTCCTTGGCACACTGGTCACAATTTAGAGGTGAAATACACTCTTATATGGACACGTTTCTTCAACACATGTACTACATTGTAAATTGGATACACAACCCCCCCCCTCCCCCAAAAAAAATGAATCTGTCAAATATTATTTGACAATCACCTAAACATAAAACAGAAGCAGTTGTAGATGTGCAGTCCTGTGTAACTGGAGGAGACAAGTTTGTGTAGAAACCCTGTCATGTTGTGTAACAAATTTTTTTTTTTTTTTTTTTTTTTAACTCATTTACAACATAATGCATAATTTAACTTTCATTAGTAATGGTTTTGCTTTATTTTGCTGCTGATTCTCAAAAAGAGTTAAAGGTAAACTGGAGTGTTTCTTATCTCTGCAACATCACATGCACATGCACACGTGTGCTTGCCTGTCAGCAGAATCAGGTCTCACCAGGATTTCAGGCTTCAAGAAAATGGAGCAAGGATTCCCCCTGCTGATTTGTTACAGAACATGCAGACACACATGACATACAGGAAACAGAAATAAACTCATACTGCCAATGTAAATTCACAACCACCTTTTAAAGGACCATACCGGCCATTTTGCATGTTTGAGCCTAATATATTCAATTTTCATACATGACGTCACTGACAAAAAAAAAAAAAAAAAANAAAAAAAAAAAAAAAAAATCAATATTTCACCTGCTAATAGTTATGCAGCCTTATGAAGTCAAGGTGTTTAAGTTTTTCAATAAATGCAGATTTTCTTTTGGGACTATATTCCCTGATGGAGACATACATTCACTCTGTGCTTTTTACTGCGCTTAAATGCTAAAATTACATAACTTCGAAAAAACCTGAATACATGTCTTGTTCTTGCTGATGGATTACCTATCCCAAGAACGTTTCAAGTATCAACAAGTTGATTTTAATAGCGTACCAGAATGAACTGAAATCAATGGTGGTCTGGAAAGTAGGAAAAACATTTTTAATTCACCGTTCCAGTAGTATGCTTTGGGAAATGATTGTTAATAACATTACGTGTATGAAAATTGAATATATTAGGCTCAATAACATGCAAAATGGCCAGTATGGTCCTGTAAGCAAAGCACCCCCACCCTCACCTGAACCCACATCCCAATAATCATATTCAGCTCCTGAATACACAGCAAAGAGCAGCAGTCAGGAATCCAGAGTGATAATGTCTTTATTTCAACTCATTTTATAGAGATACATTTATTGATGCCACACAAATGATACCACGCTGCATGTATGTGATGCACATGTATGTTCTTCACACGTTAGCACGACACAGAGAATATTTCAACATCAACAGACATGCACAAACAAGGCAGAGAAGTGGCGGGAGTTAGCAATGAAGGAGCTAACTGCACCGAGCAAACATTAGCCAGAAAACAAAGAACCAACCTGTCACAAACACGTGATATCACTGACTTGACAGAGTGAGGAGAGGACGAAGAGGGACAGAGGAGGTAGGTTGAAAAGGATGAGGAAAAGGAGAAGAGAGGAGAGGAGAAAGGGGATGAGGATATGGGAGGGGAAAGGAATAAAGGAAGGAAGGGAGGAAGGATGGAGAATAAAAGAAAGAAGAATAAAAGAGGAGAGAAGAGGGGCTAATACCTAACATTGTAACACTGTACACCATAATAAACAATAAATAATATCTTTAGTATTGACAATAAATATTAATAATCTCATCAATAACAACAGTATCATTTTACAATAACATTTATTATTTAATCTAGTATGTGTTGCACACTGTCCCATTTAACATAATTTACCTCACTACAATTTACAAACAGGCTCACACAACACACACACGCGCGCACACACACACACACACACACANACACACACACACACACACATGCACGCACGCACACACACACACACTCATAAACCCCTTTCTTCTCTCTGTCTTTTTATACAGTTGTATCCAGTGTTACCAGGGCAATACTGTATGATTGGGGACACAAAAAAGTGAAAGGTCAAGGGTCATCTACAGATTGTTTAAAGGTGATGCTTTGCTCATTTAGGTCACATGCATACTGATATGTACATCTGAAACTCTCTCCATTCCTTCATCTTCAACTCACCACTGTTGCCTGTCTGCTTCTCTTTCTACTTTCTCTCCTCCAACACCTAAGATCTCACCTTCTCTTACTGTCCATTTTTGTTTTTTCTCCCTCTCTCCCTCTTTCCCCTTCTCCCTCTTTTTCTTTGTTTCTTTATTTCAGGTCTCCTGCGTCTCCCTGGATGGTCTTTTTAATGCGGAGCAGCATGGTGGTCAGCCACTGGTCCAGGCGTGACACCGAGTCAAACTCCTTCACGGCCTCTGTGAATGCCTCGCTGTTCTGCTCCTCATGGGCGTCGAGAAGTTTCTGTTGTCAGAAACCATATCAGTCATAATAACGTTTCTATCACAGGGCAAGTGAATGTGTTTAAAGGTAAGATTTCATCTGCAACTCATGGGTAAAAAATGTCAAAAATCATCATTGCACTGGAACTATCTCACTGCATTCTCAGTGACTGAACAACAATAAATAAATAGCAGTCAGTTAATGAATAATCATTCATAGATACATTACAGATGCAAGAGGAGCCTTTTTGGGTTTGAAATATTGTGGTTTTGTTTAAAAAATGTGGGTTTGTTGGTTGCAAACGGCATCTGAACTTTAATATTTTGTTGAAGAATGGAATGCAAATCCTGCCCAAATTGCCCTGCAGCAACACAGATACACTGACACTCTTCAAGCATATTATACAAAACATACAAAGACACTGTAAAACCTATTATAGGAGACATAAAAGGAAACCTGTGAGTGGGAACAGGGTATATATTTTTAATATAGGCTAGCTATTGAATTGTCAGGCATATCTGAATTGCCAAATGTGCACTGTGCACCTGTATAATGACTCAGAGTCTGCAAATACTCAGTTTTAAAGGATTCAGATCAGACTCAGGGACACAAAAAAAAAAAAAAAAAAAAAAAACAAAACTGATCAGATCATCTCAGTTCTCAATTTCAAGACACAGAAATTAATGACATTTGTCAAATGAATTAGAACTGTGGAACTCCAATATAGGCAGACAGAGGGAGCATTACATAACCTGTAAGAAGCCATCAGTAGTGGTGTAAAACAAATTCTAATGCTGTGATAAATAGTAAGGCAATGATCAGAAATAGTCAGAATATAAAGAAGGCAAAGCAACAGCATAAATTATTATTATTATTAACAACATAAATAATAATAACTTTCTTAATGAAGATTTTAGCTCATTAAAATTGTCTCAGATTTAATTTAAGTAAAACGATCAGAAGAGAGAAAAAAGATTTACCTTTAACAGTTTGAGTTCTCTGGAGTCTGAAAAGGCTGGAAACATCTCCTCATATTTCTCTATTGCCAACTGACACGCACGCATGCACACACGCACGCGCGCACACACACACACACACACACACACAATATTAGTATTTAATTTTGGCAGAACCTATTTATATTTACAACTAAGGGGCAGACCTTAAATTCATTATTTATTCATTTTCATGCCATGACAGAAAGGATATCAGAGATTACTATTAATCTGTGTATGTGAGAGCTAGAGAGAGAGAGAGAGAGAGAGAGAGAGAGAGAGAGAGAGAGAGAGAGAGACTCTCGCTGCATCTGTATGCTTAATTAGAGTGTGTTTGTGTCAGTCTGTCTATTACCTTGGCGTTAAGTTCATCCACTATGAAGTGACAGAGTGAAGCCTTGAAGAAATACTCTTTAGCATTGTACTTCAACAGAGGATTGTCCATGGTGCTCATAGCAACCTGAAATCCATCACAATCAACACAATGTCTATTTGGTTTCTTTGGCCAATGTAACTTTATTTAACTGGTCCAACATGGAGCCGCACAGAAAAAATGTACTGTATGTCTCCGCCAGGAAATATATTCCCAGGAGAAGATGGCTTTTACCAAGAAATTAAAAATCATCATCCTTCCTACAGTCAGACATACGTTAGCAGTTGAAATGTTGAATTTTAAGGATAACCTGAACTTTTGCTTTTGAAAGATTAGGAGATTTGAAAAATAACAGGAAAACTAAACTAAGGTTTTATGGTTTAGAAATTGGTTATGTATAAAGTATGTGTATGCCAGTAGTATTTATTGGGTTTAAATCTACAAAACTGCCATCATAGTCCTTTAAACCCCCTCAAACACAGAGATTTTACCTGTTCGTAGATTTCAATTGCTTTCTGGTATTGCTCCAGCTGAGCGCTGTAATGGCCGACCTTAAGAAGACACTTATTGGCTGAGCTAAAACACACACACACACACACACACACACACACACACACACACACAGAGCACAAGGAAATCTCATAAACTAAATCACCTCCTGAAAATCATTTTTCAAGCGAAGAATTCATGTAGAAACCTAATTCTGATGATGAATGATGTTCTGACCCAAAATGGTGATAGTAAAGGTCTGTAAAAGCCAATGATGCTTCCTCCCGAATCTGTGTGAGTATGTTGAAGGTGAGAATATGTGACTTTGTATATTTACATGCAAACTGTACTCAGATTTTGTCTGCACTGTGATTAAGGCAAAAATGTGGAGTAAGCTGCATTCATGGATGAAATTGATGAGATTGTATCATTTGCCAAATATATTGTACATAATTTGTGCTTAATCTGTTTATGAGGGTAAGCACAATACAGGTTGACTATATAGTATAAAATATATGGAAGGATATACAGCATGTGTATGTTTTTCACATTAACTTTGGCTTCACACTCAAAGAACACACACACCTGTTAGATTCCTCTCCCTTATAGTAGTCTGCTGCCTGTTCATAGTGGGCAATAGCCTGAAAACACACACACACACACACACACACACACGAAAAGTGAGAACATGAAAATGTATCAAAAACTCTGATGTATATCATAACCAAAACAATATAAATATATTGAAGAAATCTCCAAGATTGAGTAAAGTATAAAATTAACAGTAAACATTTAAGCATAATACTGTTGAAATCTGGCTGTTAATTTACAGCAATTTTTTAAGAGCATAATAGAAAAGAATAATTTCTCCTTGCATTACCTTCTCAATGTCAACCAGTTCAGACTCATACACCTCTGCTATGGTGATGTGGTGCTTGGCTGCAATAGTAAACCGACCCTGTAGTAACACACACACACACACACGCACACGCTGGCTATTATTTGATGATCACATCGTGCATAGTTTAATCTAACATGGTTGTCACAGGGAGCATTTTATGGGTTGGGGTAGAGCTCACCATGTCGGTGTAGATGTCAATGGCCTGATTTAGACAGTTGATGGCCTCTGGAAAGAGACAGATAAGAAGGCAAGGATGTTAAAAATACAAAGAAGTTGTATAAGAAATAAGAGAAAATGTTGATGGAAGAAAATCAGTTTGCTGAAGCCTCTTGAATATGCTCAGTCTAAGTGAAATGTGCTGCGGTTGATAAATATTTGATTCTCCAGACCTTCATTTTCAATTTTCCTCCCCATGTGAATGCTAACCTGCTAATCCGCAATATTTTTTCCAGCACATTATAGGCAGTCGGGAAACCTCTAGGACAACCCAGAGACCCATTTTAATCTTACCACAGTTCTACCTTTGAGTCCTGACTCTGACTTTGGAGTGCATTTTACAGATTCTTTGTATTTTCTCTCTGTATTATACTCACACTTTTGTAAAATATTACAGTGTCATTTTTTTTTTGCAGAAATCCACAACAAATCTATTATGGAGGTGATGTAACAGTGAGAAAACCTGTTTCTTGTTTGGTTGGGCACATGATGACTTCTTATCTGTCTTTATATGTATCTTGGATGAGCTAAATGATTTATGTTTGATAACATTTTTTTTTTTAAAGTTGCCCACGATGAGGACAGATATCCATTTTAATGTGTGAGATTGTGAGACTGCACGGCTCACCCTGTGGGTCTGCCTTCTTGTAGGCATTGCCGGCATCGACGAAGCTGGTGGCTGAGTCCAGTTTGTTCTGAAGCTGCATATGGAGCCGAGCTGCCTGGCAGAATGCATTCCCCGCAGCTACACACACACACACACACACACACACACACACACACACACACACACACACACACACAAACTCAGATTAATGTAGTGTAAATTTATTTGCAAATCCGATGACACTAAACATGATTGCTACCAAACTTTTTTAATGAAATACATTTTGGGATATTTTTGGTTATACAGTTGGAAGCTTCTGAGGGTTATTCTGAAATAACTGAATGTTTTCAGGATTCAGACTGACGAAATGAAGCACAGCAGGAACATCAAAGCACCCAAAACAGCTAAATTTTGCTCCGTCTGATCTATTATTGGCAGATCCTATCTATAGCATGTGCTGTTTTCTGCATCCATCCTAACATTTATTTATTTGCATGCTATGCATATGAATTCTGCGTGTGTATGATATATGTTTAAAACTCTTAATGCTAGTAACACAGTCCCTGTCAGCTTTTGAATCATTAAAACCCTTTGGGTTGCTGTAAAAAGATGTGTGTGTTTGTATGTAGCTATTTGCATGTACATGTATGCTTGTGCCTGTTTCTCTGTTGAATGTGTGTGTGTGTGTGTGCATGTGTGTGTGTGTTTACAGTGTGTGTAACCCACCACTCCAATTCTTTGCCATCTTGAACATGTTTGCAGCTCTGGCATACATCTCACAGGCATCCTCCACTTTATGGTTCCCCCTATAACAAACACACACACACACACACACACACACACACACACACACACAGAGAGAGAGAGAGAGAGAGAGAGAGAGAGAGAGAGAGAGACTTAATCCTTTGCCATTATCCATGATTACCATGGAAATTATCAGATGTTGGCAATAATGTCAATAGCATGCATTTCCACAAATTACCAGTGAAACACTGGCTCCACAACTCTCAACTAGAGACCTCAACAGAGTTTGTTCCATCTCCAAATGTGTAGCGGAGGCATTAAAAAATATACTGCTGCTCATGTGAGGGAACAGATGTGACCCATTTCAGTTCTCAGGCGTAAGGATGCTACCTAATTACAGAAAACCCTGAGCAGTACTATTGACTTTAAGAAGTACAATGTGGAGCTGGACTTTGAAATGATGGGAAAGGTGACTGGAGAACATGGTTAGTTTAGATTTGTGGAGATAAGTGAACATTTTTGCAATATCAAACTGACTCTGGACTATCAAAAAGTGCTTAGCCTGAATGGAGCCTGCAGGTTTTACTCTAATCAGACTAGCTGATCTCAACATTCTGTCTGGTTGCATGTTTATTATCACACCAGGATCATTACGCAAGTATCAGCCAAGTATATTTACTCCAAAACCTAAATATTTCTGTTATCTGAGAACGTAAACATTTGCTTGATACCTTACATTTTTACATATAACATGTACATATAAAATTTAAATATAACATTTTACATAAGTACATATACTTTTACATAATGACGTTAGACAGTTAGAGCTGGACCACCTACAATAAAACACTGCTAATTCTTCAAAACATCCCTCCGTCCCACGCATCCGCACGCGCGCGCACACACACACCCACATACACACGCACACACGCACACACACACACACCAAACAATCAACCCCCGCATCACCACATCACCTCCAACTGCTTCACTTTGAGCCCACACACGCACGCACACACATCGGCCTGCCTGCGCCGATCTCCCCGTCTTTCTGCGTCTCTGGCTCGGCCTCACGCTCCGCCAATGCCCGCTCCAAACACGCAGCAGCACCAGGCGGTATAGGAACGTGTCGCATTTTCTAATTTATCAGCGATGACAGCTCGTATTTTATTTTGCGTATTCACTTGACGAATAAATACGTGATCCTTGCATAAATTATTTGAGAAGGACACAATGTCACGGGGAAAGTTCCCACAAGCCTGAATATAGGAATAAAGAGATGAAATATAAAACACAAGAATGAATGGGGCCACTCATTTATCATTTTGGTAATAGGAATACTATAGGAAGATTACAGAGATTTAACTCGATGACAGGCTTTGATGGGAGCTCGGCCCTGTGCGCAGGAATCCCTCCCCATAGCAAAATGAGAGAGAGACAGACGTAAACAGAGAAAGAGAGTATCCGTTATACCCGAACATCCCTCCCAGGAAAGATCCGGACGCTTTGACCTTTTTGTCGGCCTCAGCCATCAGCTGCATGGCCTCCTTCTCTTTGCCGGAGTTATCCATGGCGAGCAGCGGAGGGCTGGTGGAAAAATGTTCCGCAGTGGACGGAGAGGAGAGCAGAGGAGAGGAGAGGTGGAAGATGTCTCTGTTGGTGCTGATGCTGAGAGGCTGCAAATCTTCTTCTACAGCCAGCGCAAGGTCATCCGGAGCTCAATACCTCCCCCTATCGGAGAGGAGAGGAGAGGAGGAGTGGTGGTTTCAAAGAAAAGTAAAAGCTTGACACGTGCATTATACAGTATGAAAGTTTAACAGCATAATTTCACGATGGACATATATTTAACATCTATTCATTGGCTATCTAATATTGTTTTAATTTAAATCTGCCCTGCCCCTCTCTATTTGGCTTTCAAATAAGTTTAATAGTGTTGATTTAATGCTACATTTGATATTGTCTTGTACTATACCTCACTTGTAATTTATGCTGGATAAATGCTTCAATGGATAACTGGAAAAGAAATTAGATAATATGTAATTGATTTATGATAATGATATAATAATGATTATTGGTATGATTATTAATCCTTAGTTGGCTTGAGAAATGGCAGTTATTGTTGTAGCAATAGCAAAACATTTAAAACGGGAAATCAGGTATTTTTGGATTTTTCCACCCAGATCTGGTTTACACACCACCACTTAAAGGTGGTGCCCTTTTTTGTACATAAACTCATGCAAATGTCTGACATGTCTGATTTTCTTCACTAAGCCTGGTGTCTCATTTTTCAGGAAAAAAAATTAAAAAAACCTGATCTGGATCTGCCTCAAAATTTAATGAACTCTTCCCTGACCCAAGTTCCATTTATCTCCAAAATTTCATTGAAATCCATTTAGTCCTTTTGTGAGATATCCTGCAGACAGAGAGCATAACCTCCCTGGTGGAGGTCATTAATAAAGGTCCTACATACTCACACAGGTGTTTTCACTTATCCTGATTAGACCTCTGCTCAGGTTAAAGGTGGGTGTGGCTAAGAGTTTGCTCACCCTGTTTTTATGTGCCTATGTGCTTTCCATTATATGAAGTGTTTGTTGCCCTCTGAAGAATGTCCATCCAGCTTTTAGTTTTCTACTAACTCTGTAACTATGCAATTTATTTGTTTAATTGTTTGGATCACCAGATGATCACACATTGTTCTTTGACATCATTTTTCAAACTTATGGTAGACTAAACAAGCAGATAACAATCAGGAACATTTAAAAAAAAAACTGTTTCAACATATGTTTCCATGTACAGTAATACTTTTATCAGCTGGACATTTTTGTTAGATTTTTATTGTTTTTTTTTTTGTTTTTTTTTGTCTTTTGTGTTCATTCTTGCACTTTTCCTTAATTTTTCTTGATATAGCATAAAGGCACAAGACAAATCATTACAAAACTGAACTAATCCCATCTTGCTGGCTGACAAAGTAACAAACTATTCACATCTCATGTTTAGATCAAATGTTTTAATAGTCTTTAAATTGGTCTTAAAATATCATCCAGTCAAACCAAAAATAACTGGTGGTGAAATCCAACACATTAAAGCATGCTCAGTTTTAATCACGAGGCCACTTTGAAGGCATAACCATTCAGACCTAAAGTAGTAACAGAATATAGGATTACTTTAATTTTTGTAGACTATCTTAATGAGGTCAGTGAAAAGCGCAATCTCAGTCAACAGTGGCTTTTTTGTCTCTGTAAAGAACTCAACTCAAACTTTAGCTTTGTAAGCCCATAGGATAAAAACAAAATATAACAAAAATGGAAAATGCTCCAACAAATAATATTCTGTAAAAAGAGTAACATGTTCCATTCATTTTACATTTTTACAAAAACTAGACTTTGCACATTGAAACAATTCTATAAATTCTTCATTTTTAAATTATCACTAAATAAATAAATCATCAGAATGGTATCTATGTTACAGCAACTTTCACATCAAAACAAATAGTCATGCAGATAGCAGTAAACTCTGAGGCCCTTCACATCTAACAGGACGTCAACTGCTGAAAGACACAATCAGCGTTTATGTAGCAGTCGGGGAAACCAATGAAAAGCTGCTGCTACTGATCAGAAATGTGGCTCAGATTAGTTTTGGAAAACAAAATGAATGTCAGACAAAAATTTGCACAGATCCTCTCATTTCCCTCCCACATTACAATAATTAAAAAAATAGGCCAAGCAATCACACAGTGTCTTAGTCTAATAGTCATGCTATTATATATTTGACATAACCTAACCAGAAATTCCCATTAAGATAGGAAACTGCTCATAAATGAATAAACAGCCAGGTTAGTGCATAATCAAAATTCATTATATGAGACTTGATAGGTCATCCAATGTCAGATAGCATGAAACAGAGTATTTTTTTTCTAAGTCTGCTTAATTTCTAATCTTATTAAACTAATGCAGATTGTCCTCACCAAATCACGTGACAGCCAGTGTTTACCTGACCTTTGACCTTCTAAATGAGAGTCTTAGAATTCTAACCATTTATTAAACTGACTACAGAAAACAACACACATGAAAATTTTCATGTGTGAACGACGACATGACCAACTGAAGATAAAGGAGGATAAAGCAACGGTTCAGAAATGGTTCATTACCAATCAAAAATGTGGTTAAAAACATTTATATAAAATGGAGATGAACCTTCAGTCTGATCGCAGGCAGACTTGATAGATAGATAGATAGATAGATAAAATGATTAAATGCTAAAATACAGTAAAGTGCATGCTTCAATGGGATTAAAAATAAACTGTTAAAGCATTCTTCCATTAAAAGGAAAATAACAGTCTTTAAAATGTTAATATACAGTATCTTCATCTCTGCCTCTCTTTTCTCCCTCATCTTCCGCTCATCAGTTCTTCCTCCTGTAATCTTCCTTTGTCTTTCTTGGTTTTGCTTCCTCCTACTATTGATCTTTTTGGCTTCTTTCATTTGGTCGACTCTCCATCTCTCAGTTTCTCTTCACTCACATCTTTCCTTTCATCTTTTTTTTTTTAGTCCTCCTCTGATAAAATTTCGTGTGGGGTTGATGGGCGGGACATGCTGTGACTTCTGACCTCTGACTTCCTGTCCTGCAGGAAGTCTCTAATCTCTCCTGGCAACCGTTGGAACTTCTCCTGAAATTCTGCCTCCAAGGCTCCCTGCAGCTGGTGGAAGAGAGTAGACGTTTGAAACAGACTGATTATGTTCAGAAAAGAAAGTCCTGTGATGTTGCTCAGCAGATACCATGCAGTGGTTCTGATATTAACATTACAGTTCACTTTATTATAACAATGTATATCTCTTACTGCAAAGACACACCGGACGGGATGTTAATGTATTAATTCAGCCAGTCTCTGCTGCAGACCTGCAATATGGCTGCCAGGGGGGCATGTTTCATCATCCTAAAGCCCCATGTTGACGTCATTGTTCCTCCGGAATGTATGAGTGTGCAGCTACAAACAGCAGCAGCTTGGAGCCCCGTGGACAAAAAAATTCTTACTGTGAAGTGTAATCAAGTGTGAAGTAGATGAAATTGTCTGTGGTGTATAAAATCAACCAAGTAAAAAGGGAATTTCACGATGAACAGAGAGTGGTGGTACTGGCATAATGCAACATAGCATGTGTGCATTATGTGCTTCATTCCTCTATGTGTGTGTGTGTTAGTGTGTGTTACCTTTGGTTTCTGATCTAGTATCTCCTGCAGAAGCTCGTTGTGCTGTTCCACCAGTTGATTGTGACGCTTTGTCTGAGTCTCCTCAAGCTAGATAGAGGGACGGACAGACGGACGGACAGACAGACAGACAGACAGACAGACAGAGAGACAGACAGAGAAAAACAAAGTCAAATAAACAGTTCCAGAGACTGAGACAATCTCTTCCATTGTAAGCATAATAAAAATATGTCAGTTATAAAAGTATGTGATTTTCAATTGACAAACCCTGTATATTATTCTTCTTCTTCTTATTATTTTATTTATTTATTTATTTTTATTAAAGCATTTTATAGCTGGAGAAAGACAGAGAGGTCGAGTTAAGAGGATAACGTTTTCATTATTGATGCTGCAGTTAGCAAAAGCTTTAATCCCCAGTCTTCATCAGCTGCTCACCCGTTTGATATTCTGGACAACTTCATTGACGTAAGACTTATTGATCTCTATCTTCTCCCTGGGAATGGACAGAGGATTGGATTTGGTTTTGTTCGGAATAAATATTAATCTCTTCAGGCATGACTAGCTGAATGGATCGGTACATGAAGTAGATGAAGGAGGTAGGTATGGAGGGTAAGGTGATGGAGATGAAGAGCTGTGTCTCTTTGAGTCTATTGATCGTACTCCTCAGCCAGATGTTTCTCTTTGGTCTTGGCCTGGTTGATCTTTTCTGTTCTCCTTCGATCCATCTGTCTCTTCAGCTCTTTTTTCTCTCTAAAGCAGCAGAAGAAACATTAGAATGAATGATGATGGTGGAGTAATCTGAAAAAAATGTGCATACGTTAAAGATATGCAAAGACAAAACTGGTAAACCTGGGGCTAAATATTGTTAAACATTAAAAAGGTTTAATCCGCAACTTAACAGCCTTAAAGCATAGCAGGAAAAAAATGACATAAGATGCTTCAAAAATATCCAATATTTAGTATCATATTGGTCAAGTTTTAGGCCACTTGCATTAAATCCATCCATCCATCCATCCATCCATCCATCCATCCATCCATCCATCCATCCATCCATCCATCCATCCATCATACTGGAGTTATGGTCTAAATTAATTTGACCAACAGCTTTTATTCAACAGTGCACAGGTTTTAAACAAAATTCCCTATAATTCCAGAGGTTGTATGAGGTTTTAATCCTGATTTGAAACTAAAATTGTGGAATTATAGATTCAGATTTGTGTCTTACTTGTCACAAATGTCTTTGAGCTTCTTCATTTGGGCATTGTGACCCTCCTCAGCCAGAGAGCTCAGCCGCTCTGTCAGCTGGAGAACAAACACACTGAGGAAACTTAGTTTGGAACAGACATCCTAAGTTTAAAGGGGATATATTAATCTTCTGTATAGTGTAATATTGTAGGGAGTTTGCGTTAAACATTTGTTTACTTCCGTAACATAATGACATCAACATGCAACAGAACAGTGGCTGTCACTATATGGTTTTAGCACAATAAATCATTCCATAAGTTTCAAAATAGACCCCTAAATGAAAATAAGAACATAGAAATCTGTATAATATGTCTCATTTAAAACATTAAATTCTATCTTGGAGCATCAAACCTCACACTCTATTGTGTCCATGTTTTAGTTCACAAAGACTAATAAGACAATGAGCTAATAATGAAGAATAAACCAATAAATAAAAATGAGCATGAAGATTTTGAGCTGAGCAGAGCATACATTAAGTTGTGTTTCAGATGTGGCATGTTGGTGTTCTTAGCGGGAAGCAGCAGTAGGTTTTATCGGTGTAGACGAGTCTTACCGTTTTAATATGTTCTCTCCGTAGGTATTTCTGACTGTAATACTGCTCCTGTCTGAGAATCAGGAGCTGTTGCTGCTGCTCCTCCCTCAGCTGCTGGAGCCGCTCATCTTCCTCACCATCTGTACATGAACTCCTTCATATATAACCAAAAATAATAACTTACAACATATCATTTGTATTTGTGTTCAGTTTTGTCACAAGAACGGTTCATTCAGTAAAATAATAAAACAATCAAAAAAAAAAAAAANAAAAAAAAAAAAAAAGTAAGATTGCTAAGCTGTACATTGACATGATAATTGTGTTGTTTCATTTTCAAAGTACTGTGACAAAGAAAGAGAAAAACAGTAAAACAAACAAACATGTACAACACATTTGAATGTACCTGTTCTTGCTGCACTGCCTGACTGTTTTCTTGTATTTGTTGTTGATTTCTCGTAGGAGATCGGCAGTTTTCTTCTGGTGTCTCCTCACTAATTCCTTCAGCTCCTTAAACTGACGTCTCTGCTCCTTCTGGTAAACTTTGGACTGCTGCAGACTCTCTATGCTGCACACTGGGATGTCTGTTTACAGTAATAATACAGTGTATTTCATTAGATCCTGACTGACGTAATAATTCTTCTTTCACTCTTCCTTCTAAAAAAGCTGCCAAATGATCAATAAAACGATGCATAATGTGCTGGAATATTATTCATTATATGTATTATATCGCTTTTATCCTAGGACAAAACAAAAACAATGCAGGACTTTCATTTTGGAATATTATGAAGCAGACAAATTGCAAATGTAGTATAAATCATCCCCAAATCACCCCAAATCCTCACTGACAGCTGTGCAGTTGTTACGTTTTTGTTAGAAACTCTAGCCCTTAAAAATGTGTAACCATGGTTACAGATGTTCCCACAGCTTATCATCAGTACTAACAACATGTCTGCTGAAGGGAAAAGCTAATGAATATGTTTTCTTAAAGCCAGACACTCAGATGCAGCAGAGGAAAGCAAATCAACGTCACCTTAAAACTCAGTGCAATAAGGCAGCCACTAACATACCGTACCAGGGTACATTATAAATCATTATCATGTTAATTAAATTACAGTAACTGACCTATCAAAACACTTAAAACGAGATCTTCACTCTTGGCTGCTGGTTTAGCTGCTTCTGAAATGAACAGGAGACATAATCAACAATACTGACAACATGAATAATAATAACAATATTTTCAGTATCAGTAAAAATATTGATACTAGTATTATGAATATATTATGAAGTAAATTCTGTGAATAAGCGTGTATGATTATCCAGCAGATGTAACCTGTTGTAGCTGCTTGCTGATTGGCTGCGGCAGCTTTGGGTGTTGTGGCGATGGGGGTGTGGCCTGCAGCGACAGAGGCGGGACTGAGACCATTCTCCAGTGGAGCTGATCTCAGCTCGTTCTTGCGCTCTGCAGAGCTCTCTGTCTCATCCTGAAAGAAACAACAAGGAAGCTGTGAGGAGCTGTAATAATGGAAGTTAGTGGATGCGTTGCAGATAAAGAACACTACAATGTGAAGGAAAATGGGCTTTCCATTGTTCAGCCCATTATTATCTAAACCAGGACACCTGGAGTGTATTATTATTATAGCATGGCTACTAACCAAGAAAAGAAACATATAAGTGTTTAATTCATCTTCCTTTTTAAAGTTTGTTGTTAGTCGGTTTAACCCATTGTCAGATGTGGAGAGTGGAGCATTAAGAATCTGCACTGGTGTCCTGATATACACTTCTAACGGACTACTGCCAGCCAAACAGAAATGAGTATTTTCTGTGGTTGTGGTATAATATTTCATACACAGACAGGGAACAAGTGAATACAACTTCTTACCAATAGGTTAAGGCAAAACATTGAATTTTAAGGGGGGACATTTGATGTTGAAGGATTTGAGGATTTAAAAACAAATAACACAATAACTAAAATACGGTTTCATGTTTTGGAAACTGTTTGTCAGTAACATACATGTATGTGAGTTGTATATATTGGGCTCAAACATGCACGATTGTCAGTATGGTCCCAACAGTGAGAAACGTAATGTGAAGTGTCAGTGTACAGTTTATCCTACATGCTGAACATGACGTGATGGGCCTCTGGATGTTTTTATCTCCATCCACCAGCAAAATAATAATAACCAACAATAAGAATGATAAAATAGTAAACACTAGAAATAATGCTGACCTCAGTTTGCGTGTCCTCCTCTATGTCTTCCAGAGTCAGAGCTGCCAGCTGTTTAGACCTCTGCTCCAGGAGGTTGACATAGCGAATAGGGTTCGACAGAGCCTCTATCACATCTGAAAAGGAACCAGACTCATTACATATCTAGAAATAATAAATAGAAATGTATAAATGCAGCTGCTAATTGTGCTTGAAAACACAATGAACACAATCTACACAATGAACATTATCATAGAAAGGAAATGTTTTGAAAACTAGAATCCAGACATCTTGGTCAGAAGTGAGGATCACCTCTCTGTTTAATTGGAATGAGCGAAATAGAGCTTTTATAAAGCTACAGCTGTGCTGTTCATGCTTCAACAGTTGACATGATGGTAGAAGATGGAAGTTAAACTTGGTCTCTAAATTGTACAAGACTGAAACTATAAAATCTGAGATCAAAAATTCTCTTAGAGGCTACAACAATCATTACACGTCATAATATTAATGTGATGGGTGAAATGAACAATATATTAACAAATGTTGTTACATTTTTATTAACTCCTTAGGAGTATGAACGTGCGCCTCATATTTCATGGCAGTCAGCCGATGAGATAATAAGATATTGTGGGAAAAGCTGAAAATTTGACTGTGGGTGGGCAAGAGTACACTGGGGAACATGAATGTGTTCAATAATCTGGTAGTTAGGTGTTAATATTTGGTACAAGTACAAGTGGAAACAGTGTTGGTACCAGAGAAAAGGTCAAAGGGTCACCAAAACATTTAGATTCATCCTTTGGGGAACATGAATATTCACATAAAATGCCATCTGGAAATACAATGAGGTAATCAGTGTTCCTTCAAATGTCCTTTCAAATGTTGTTACAATTTACTATAAAACAAATCTAAAGAGGAATTATACAGAGGATTGCCTTTAAAAATATAGGTGTAGATCTGTGTGTGTGTGTGTGTGTGTGTGTGTGCACGCATATGCATGCCTGCATGCGTGTATGTAATTTGTACCTGCAAATGTATCTGGGACGTAGTCTTTGACCTCAATGTAGACAAACACAGCTGGCAGAATCAGAGGTTGGTTTTTCTCATTCCTAAGGCCGATGTAACGATAACCTAGAAGAATCATTTACCAACACAAAGAGTCTGATGTAACAGAGCTTTGTGGTATTTAGGGTGAATAACAATGCAGAAACCTTAAGAACAACAAAACAGAAACCAGGGATGCTTGAGGAATGAGGATGAGGTTCACACCAAACATGAGCACACACATGCAAGAAAAATTAACCAAAGTTGTTTTATTTAAAGTGATGGATTGGATTTATCAGTGCAGCAGCATGTTTATGTAAGATTTTTAAATTGATTTTTAAAGAATTTTTTATATGGAGTCACCCATTGACGAAGAAAAGAGAGGAGCAGCTGCTTCTGAATGCAGCTAACACATTAGCTCAGTCCTCATTGACATTAAAGGCAATTGGGAAATAAAATAAAACTTAAAATAAAACATTTTTCAGTAACTATAGTGACTTCTTGTCACTGTTTTATTATGAAGTTATAATTAATATCAGATTAGGGGAAGCTTTGATTACCTACCATTGTAATCAACCAGTCTGATTGCTCTAAAATCCTGATGCATTTTGTATGAGCAGCAAAAACAAAGCAGTTTGTTTTACATCAATAGAATAACAGCAGTGATATTGGTGGTGGACAGATGAGGACAAGAGCATCAGCGAGAAAGTCAGATTTCAATGGCAGAAAATGGAAGACATCACAGCATCACACATACTTGAGGCATAGCTGATTTCTGCAATGTGTATTTTAGAACTACATTTAGAATAATGATAGATTGGGTTAAATTAACTACCTGGTCTTATGGCAGACACTGGAATTATTCGATGACCAATGAACTTCCCTCCTTCCTCAAAAGCAGCGATTCTCAGAGAGGCCAGTGTGGGGAGAATGACCTGCCGGAGAGTTACGGTCAGATCATACCATGACACCAGAAAGTGTGTAAACAGGATTATCCTAAAATGATCCCTCCAGTTTATCTACAGCATCTCACCTTTTTGAAGACGATTGGCTCCTCATCCCACACTGGGTTGATGGCGTTGTTATTCTGAGAGGTTTTGGTCTTCAGGGCTTTCCTCCTGGTGTCAACAGGGAGTCCAAACATTTCCACCTCCACATACACACCCACCCTACGTTCACTAAGGAACTGGCCTGAAATAACCTACAACACAGATGAAGGGACAAAGGCACATACTCAGTCATATGAATCCATACATGCTATATGAATGACAGTGTTCATATTCCACACACTGATGGGTATTCCGCAAAGGATTACAGAAATGCACTGTAGTAGGAAGTCAAAGTATACCTTGACAGAGAGTGTGTTAGCAACAATGCCATCCACTGTGTTTTCAGTGAAGGGGTCAAAGTGTTTGTCTGGCCGTCTCATGAACTCAGGCTTCAGTCTGTAGCCGCTGCGGCCATTGTACTCAAACATGAAGAGATTCAGCTGCATGGAGAAATCTGGAACACATGGGCTAATGTTAGATTTAGAGCTATAATTCAGGTCACAGTTGTTACACTTGTTCAACAGTTGTCCATATATGACAAGGTCTACATTTAGAGGAAAAAACAAGTCCCCTCTCTTGGTCCTTCATATATTCTGGTTGTTTAGGGTTGCTTCCTTGTAGGTTTTTTCAGCCTGGGCACTACTAAACATATGGCCATCAGTTTTGATGGAAATTTCACCATTTGCTTTCTATTGTGGTAGAATCCATAATATTTTTACTAGTTTAAAGGGAGATTCCACCACCAATTTTACATGTCAAATTCAGATCTTTTACCCTGAGGAGCACTATTCACCAAATGAAAAGAAGTGTTTAAAGGATTTGTAGTTGTAGAAGGCCCTGTGGAAAGTCAAGGAAACAGACCCTTATGATATCACAAGGGCTATTTCCGGTTGTACTGAAGATGAAAGTTTGAGTAGTGAAGACTTAGTAACTTCAAATCCCAAACTTCAAGGCATGATTTTAATTTTCAAACTTCATGTCTTAAGGACCAATATAAACAACCCTTGTGATGTAACAGAAGTCAGTCTCCTTCACTTTGCACAGCAACCTCTACAGCTTTAACACCTGACAAGTGCAGATTTTACCCTCATGTCTGACTTTTGGTGCTTTGTTTTAGTTACAGTCTTGAGTCAGATCGAGTGTAAGAAGTCCAAGACAGAGGTCAGGGGTCAAAATCAGGGCTCTCACCTATTGTTTGGTAGTTGAGCGCCACCAGCTGGCAGCCAGCATTCCAGAAGAGCTGAGGCATGAAGTTAGAAGAGTCCACTCGGGTTCCTTTTGGATAGATACGACTCAGCTGGGATTTATTATATCTGATTAGTGTAAGGTTAAGTACAAAAAATAGAGATATTACTACTGCTACACCTGTTTCTTCACATAATACTACACTTATCTACCACATTAACATATTAATTTACAGGATTTAATATCGGTTGTGTCCCATATTGAGGATTTTAAAAGATTCTACTGGTCATACCACCTCTGCTGCTATTGCAATTACTGCATAAAAATGATGAAAAGAAGAACCCAGTTTAGAGAAGGCAGCTGCTGTAGTCTGAAGTAGCTGTGGTAACAGTTGCCAAGGATACTCCACAAACTCCACTGGTGACTTGGTGAGATGCTCCAACGCTTTGGTCTCCACAAATGATGACATGTGGTAACAGCGGGCTGCCTCTATGCATGGCCAAAACAGACACCAAATAAACACAATTATATAAGACGAACTTCCTTCCTTTCAATGAGCTGAAGTTTAAGGATTGAACATTTGCATATTATGAGGTAAGACATAAAGGTCAAAATAAAATGTTAGAGGCCTTATTTTTTTGTTCATAAACTTATTAAGCTAAGAAACTGTGACACGCTTAATGACCATAAAATTGCTACTCTGTCACTGCAAGTCTCTTTTACTGGATTTTGTGCTGATCCTGAGAGAGAAAGAAAGCTCAGGCACATAATGAATCTGTGTCACATTTTAATTAAAAAATGTGTTTCTTTCCAGGATTTTCTAGCTCTGTAGGATTACTGCAGCAACAGTTGCCGACAGAGAGAGAGAGAGAGAGAGAGAGAGAGAGAGAGAGAGAGAGAGTGTGTGTGTGTGTGTGTGTGTGTGTGTGTGTAAGGTTTAGTACTGATTTGTATTTCTTACTCTTGGAAGCTTCAAAGGAGTAGAACTTGGTTGGCTGCACATAATTTACCAGAGTTGACATTTCCTCTGTAGCCACTGCCTCCCGCTCTGCTGAGCCCTGAAAGAAACAACAACAACATTAGTGCAGCAATGCTACCTGTTCTGGGCTGCTGCAATTCCAATAACCAATCAGCACGGCTCGCTGTCTGTTGTTGAACTATGCTCCATACAGTAAAAACACAAAAACACTCCAGAGCTAATAAGGTCACAATGACTTTTGGCTACTCTCCAAAAAAGGCCATAATAAGCCATAGTCAAGATGAATGTATGAATTCAAACCCTCCTATTTCATGTATTTGCTGTTATTAAGTGGTCCCCAAACAATGTAGAAACTCTGTAATTTGGTAATGATGCTACACAGATATTGTTTTTGTGAATAGCCGGATGGCCTGGAGGCATTCTTCTATCCACGATCCCTGCCCTTTGTGTAAACAAACTACTGCGCTCCTCTTTCTGTGCAAGTAAAAACCTGTAAAACCAAAATGGACTCACATTTGGTTTTATGAGAAAAATCGACAGGTGACATCAACAACTTGGTGTTAACCCTGTAAAGCCTGACCCATGAAATAATTATCAAAATTTTTTTTAATCTTTTGCAAGTTATTTTTTTTATTGAACCCATTAACTAATTAAAGAAAAAAAAAATCTGATTTTTTTTATATATGATTTTTTTTTTTTTTTTNATTTTTTTTTTTTTTTTGTATCACATTTGATACATCAGGCATTTATTTAACTCAAAAGGATTTAAACTGGAATTTTTTTTCTTTTTCTTTTAAAGATATTCTATAATAAGTGTTTTGGTCATTAACTGATCATGTTGATGATGTAGAGGTCTCAGAAAATCATGTATCAAATGTGACACAAATGACGTTACAGGGTTAAATAGAATGTAAATAGAATGACCCTGCTCACCCCGACTCATCTATAGGCAGCAGTGACACCAGAGACAGAAGTTATTCAAATGTTCTTCCTTTCTTAACTTAACACCATCTCTTCATGGTCAAATAATTTCATGCTATATGCACGCATCTGCAGCTTTTTAAGATAGAGAACTGGGATTCAAATACCTGCAGGACTTCATGTATGGCAAATTGTTATTTTCAAAATGTGTTTTAGGTGCACTGAATAATTTGTCTTCTACTGGTATTTGGAAAGATGAGTGAAATAAACAACAGCGTAATCACCATCATCCAGGAGTAAACAAGAGTAAACATCATTTTCCTATTACATTCACACATTTTCTACATCAGACCTTTCTTTGTTTTACTCGCATTTCCTGTTATTTGTTTTTCATTCTTACATTTTGTAATACATAACATCAACTCATTTCCCCCTTGATGAAGAATTTTATCATCATCTGCCATCTTGAATAATTTTCTCTTTGTTTTTAACAGCTCATTGAGTTTTTGTTTTACCAATTTGTATTTCTTAGTTTGTTTTGCATGCAGATAAAATAAAGAAGCCATCATACATTGTTTACCAAAAGTTGACACCTATAACAAATAATAACAAGAAAATAAAAATGGCAAATAACACAGCAAAAGTTAACAACAACAAAGAATGATTTGTAGCCACAACAGTAAAGCTAAACACAAGCAACAGCAAAAAACAGCAAAAGTGTACACAACACCCGACAACAACAATTACACTAAACAGTAAGAGTTCAAAACAACAAATAAAAATGTATGATGTATAAACAAAAAGAAATGAGCATAAACAGCACTGTTAAACCATAATGAATAAAAACAGCAATGAGGGTCACCTCCCCTCACCACTGACCTTTTTACCATCATCATCTTCATCATCATCATCTTCCTCACTCTCAGCCTCCATCTCTGTTAAAATTAAAGTGAAAGTCTTCAACTCACATCAGTCCCTGCTTCTATTATAAGACCAGTTTAACATTGAATAATCAGCAGCAGCACCATTGTTCTCATTCTCAGCCTCCTTTTTGCTGGAAAAGAAAACACTCAAGTACAAGTACGACAGTTATTGCAGTTCTGTTGTACTGGATGCACAGGGATTGTATGGTGTGCTTAATAAAGTAACTGCTGTATAAGTGGAAAAAGTCAAAGATCATTAGTTCTCAGATTATTAAAAGGCAACACATTCATACAAACCTCAGGCTTTTCAACAGTTAGAAGGAGATATAAATGCATGATTGAAAAAGAGTGGAGCAAGATGAATAGCAATGCCTCGCTGCTCCAGCAGTCAGCCAATCATTCAGCCTACACTGACTCTACAGAGTCACTTCCATTGCATTGCCTATACAACAATGTCCAGTGCAGTATGTTGTGTCCTTCATGAATACTGGCACCCTTGGTAACCCTCCGAAACAACTTGTGATCACATGGGTGGTGTCTGATTGTAGTTTTGGAAACTTTCTGACCCAAAGATCAAACTAGCTTCTACAATTTTCCATCTGTGATCCTTAGAGATTCTTTGGTCATTAAAGCCATTAAGCTTTTGGTAAGTTGTTTTCATGTTTTAACTTCAGTACAAAAGTTTTTCATTAACAAAGATAAATTCTGTGACCATCTTATGAATTTTTTTTTTTTTGATAAGTCATCTGAGATGTGATTTTGAGCTTTGACCTTTTCTCCCAATCCTTCCTACATGTATTTCTCTTGTCCCGTTTTGGGCGAGGACATGTTTGGGGGTACCTGTATGTACTGTAGGTGACAAAAGTTTGAAATATGGAGGCAAAAACATATAGTTTGATAATTGGCAATGAAAGATACCATTTGGCATTAGAGGAGCTCATTAAACCTTAAGAGCAACAACATGTTTCCTGTTACATGCAGGTCTTGTTTCAAGTGATTTTTTGGCAAACGAGTAGACATATTGCAGCTTGGATAATGATTTTTATTATGATATAAAGATTGTCACAGATGAACATATTATTGCCAGGCTGAAAAAGTTTGGCTTTCACATCATACACAGTGTGTATGTATGTGGTCTGTCTTACCGCCTGTGTTGTTGCTAGGAGACACAGACTCATTGTTCTGATTGGCAGGCTGGTCGGTCAGTCTCTTGGTGGTATTCAAGGGTTTGTGGGATTTTTTGTTCTTGATGAGAATTTTGCCCATCAGCTCTCGAGGGCTTGGAAGGGGAACACCAGACTCCAGCTACACACACAAAGACACACACAGTAGTTATTCCATGTTCAGTTAGTGCTCTGATATGACATTTTCCTCTGTGTGAGTGTGTGTGTGTGTGTGTGTGTGTGCGTGCATGCGTGCGTGCATTCTTACAGCGTACTTGTCCAGCGGGTCAATCAACAAAGCTTCTCCAAAGATGGAACGACAATATTCAGCCATTTTAGCCTGCTGCTTCAAACTGATAGATAGATAGATAGATAGATAAATAGATAGATAGATAGATAGATAGATAGATAGATAGATAGATAGATAGATAGTTGAACACTAGCTCAACATCTTACATTGTAATCCATTAATATATTAGATCAACCTATCAAAAATGAGATTCTCACGAGTCGACGTGGTTTTCAAAAGAGAGGATGACAGGAAAAGGCGAGGTTTTGAAGGCGCACTCTGCAATGGCTTCAATCACTTCCTGGAAAACAAAGACAACACTAACAGTGACACAAACAATTACAACTTGTCCCACATTTCTGAATTTAACTCTACCATTTTTCCATTAATAAAAATTGAGACAAGAAAATAACATTAACAATGCAAAAAGAAGAGAAGATGTTTCAATTATATCAAAATAAAATCACAAGACATCCGTATCAATTTTGATTAGTGTGTGTTTTAATGCATGGTCATCACTTCCATCAAGCGATTCACAATAAAAGCCTTTAGATGAAGAGAAAAATTAAGGTTTTTATTGTGAAATAATGGCAGAAAGTCATCTGTTATAGTTACTGATAACCAAGATATTGATATGTATATGCACCTTAAAGGAGATTTCTGATGTCATTGTAAAGCCGTGTGTGATGACAGGCTCTTCTTCAGCGGTACGTCCTTTCCACACGTCTAATTCCACACAGCGGCATCCAGCTAGGAGTACCTGTCTGTACATCTCTACAGAGGAGCTACCGGCCAGCTGGCCAGCTGGAAGACAAAAAAGTAAACTGTTATCAGACATTAGGATGAAAAGAAGAGCTATTAACCCTCGCCCATTCATACATTTAACACATTTGGGTAGGATCACTGTTACTGTGTGTGTGTGTGTGTGTGTGCATGTGTGTGTGTACCTGTCAGGTATGTATTATGTGAGGAGTTTATGAAGTAGTGAGACAAGGAGAAACTCATGTCCTCAGACTGATCCAGTTTATCTGGTGGGATAACTCCATTCTCATCGCTGGAAAGATAATTGGAGAACGCCTGGAGAGAGATGATGCCTAGATAAGAACACACACACACACATACGGTTAATGTTAGGTTGTTAGATCTTAATAATTACTTTTCTTTATGAATGCAAAGAAGAGCTGGTTCTAATCTGTAGGTAGTTTGTTGTTTGATGAAAAAGGACAACAACATTTCAGTTGGTATCAGAGATCATGTGTACATTTAACTCTTGAAATATAAAGTGAAAATATGACAATAAGCAACAATATTTTCCCAGGGCTATAGTAGGGGAAGATTTTTGAGTGTGTGTATGTGTATGTGCACCTTGCGTCAGCCGTGTCTTGTCATGCTGGCACCTCTCCATCTGACTGTGTGTCTGCGCTGCACGAAGAGGAGGGTAGAGGATTTCGTTGAGCCTTGGGTCTCTCTGTTTGTTATTGATGAACTCTGTCATCTGGTCAACCGACAGAGTCCCATCAGTGCCTCCTCTAAGAGAACAGGGCAGGGTGAGGGACAACATCAGGGAGTTGCAGCTAGGAATGTATCTCATTTAATTTTTTAGGCTATAAAATGCCAAAAAAGTTTTAAAAGTACCCATCACAAGGTACCAGAGCCCAATGTGGTGTCATCAAATTCTATATTGTCTGACCAATAGTCCAAAAAACCCAAAGGTATTAGCATGAATCAGCAGCAAACAATAAATCTTTAAAATAAAAATATTTACCGTTTTCTATACAACTGAGGCATTTTTCTCTCGTTATCTTATTAAATTGGTAATTTAAAATTCCAACTAAAAAGGTAGAAGTTTTTCTTTCTGTGACTTTATAATTAAAAGTTGATTATTCAAGTATTTAACTGAACAGCGGGGTTCCACTTTTCCCCTCAACAAAAGAACAGGGCCCCGTTTCCAGAAAGCTTCACAAAGCAAAGATGATCTTAGTCCAGTTGTTTAAGGGCCAAAATCATCTTAGCTTTAAGGTGCTTTTGGGAAACGAGTCCTACAACACATCTGAATTAAAGATAGATCTCTGTTCTTTCCTTATGTGCATGTGGAACAGACAATGAATTTATCATTCTTACCATCTGTAAGACACCAGACTAAAGGAAACAAGAACACAAGCACTGAAGTTCTCACATTAAAATGTGACACTAGGGGTTATTCCTTTAACATGGAAAGACAGGTTTTAACATAACATAACCCAGCATTCAGTATGAAAAAAAAGCCTAGAAGTCAAGGAAAGTATTGTAGTTTATGGCAAAGTTGATTGATTTTTTTTTTTTTTTTNATTTTTTTTTTTTTTTTAGTGACACTTACTGTAGTTTGAAAATATTGCTCAGCTCAGGACGAGGACACAGACTGTCCAGGAAGCTTCTGTAAACTTCAAGTGAAAAGTCCTCCAGTCTAATACTGTCACCCTGCCAAATATATATGATACAGTTATTAATATGATGACATTTTTGAATTTAAGCAAAATACATTTTGCTGGAGCCAAGACATTCTGTTAACTTCTAGCATGCAGCACCCCTCTCTCTTACTTCCTGCAATATATTTTTAAACTTATAAAAGAATCATTTCAACCAAATCTCCTTATCTTTTACTTATTAACAAAGGAATCTGCCATTACTCATACTCTTTTTACACTCAAAATTTGGCACACACTGAGAATCTTACTCTTACATTGCACATTTGAGCTTATTTCACTCCTTCATAGTGAATCAAATTGAACAAAAACCATTAGATAAATGTACATGTCTTGCTGTTAATAACTATATAAATGTGTTTACCCGTCCATAAGGAAGTCTGCAGCTTTCCAGGGCAGTTTCTACTTTCTTCCTATCTGATGAAAACAGGCGAACAATGCTGCAACAACCAGTGACATCACACAATTATCTCATCCGTGGTCACACGTGTAACATCCATGAAACCTTCAGCCAACCCTTTAAGCTCCCATAATACTGTATCTTCCTATGTCTTTCCCAGAGTTTGCACCACAATTCAAAAACACCCTAACATTCTGATCTTTGTTTGACAGATGCACATAGAATTAAAAATATTCTTGGAAGTTAAGGAAAAGTACAGTAAAGTACAGTACAGTACAGTAAAGTACAACTCAGGCTATGTTGTTATATTCAAAGCTATCTGTGGCATTTAACTCACTGCTTGACAGGAATTCTTCCCTCTGCATTCGGCTGGAGAGTTAATCTGACATACCTAAAATAAAAAAAAAAAAAAAAANAAAAAAAAAAAAAAAAAAAGAAAAGATCTGTTAATTTGTACTGCACACTGATTTTCTTTTCTTTTCTTTTCTTTTCTTTTCTTTTCTTTTCTTTTCTTTACACAAAGTCTAAACCTTCTCAATGAGCTGAAATACCTTGAAAATATACACATTCTGTAACATTAGCACAATTTCCCAAATTTGGTAATCTACTACGATAGAAAATCAAAAATTCAGTTTACATTTTCTGACCAAGAAGGTTTAATTACTTCAAATAGGCTAAATTAAACTCTGTTCTAAGAGTCTCTTTGTCATGCATGTGTGTATGTGTATGTGTGTGTGTGTATGCATATGTGTATACCCACGCTTTAAGCAGACTGTCGTCTCTGTTGAGATTGTGGCTCAGAAGGTTGGAAGACAGTGAAAACAGTTCCTCACACCACACCTACCAAACCATCATCATCATCATCATCATCATCATCATCATCATCATCATCAACCAGTTATGACTCTTGTAGTGAGACTAATACCTTAGCGTCATCCTCCTGTGCAGCAATAAAGTTAAGCTGGTTGACGTTTACAAGGTCTGAAGCTGTAACCACGGTAACCATGCGGTTCTCCAGCCGACCAACCAGATTCCCCACATCCAGCAGCTCCCGCAGCTTGGTCTCCTATTGGAAAATGAAGAATATACTGTTATTGGTCTGAAATGGTCATGTCAAAAGCAAACAGAAAGGAGGAGATGAGGAGAGAGGGGTTTGAGAGAGGCGGAGCTCTCTGTTCTGACCCCATTCTGACAAATTTGACCTTTGCCGCGTTACTTTTATAGAATATTGGTCTTAACTATAGCCATTTTACATTAGCATGTCATTGTTGAATGCAGACTTCAGTAGCATGGACTGTACATCAGTTTCAGGAGTAGTGGAGGAACCATAGACTGTAGAAAACCCAGGAGCATAGTGTTTATGTCACCCATAGGTGCCTGAAGAGACTTGAAGATTAACTTTGGTTCACTGATCATTCACATCTTAACAATTACTACACAGAATCCAGATTTGGGCAATGAGGGTGTAGCTGTAAAAGTGGGGCTAGCAAGTGGCAACCACCACAGGTGACTGTGATAGGTTAAGAATTTAATATTTTCTTCATGGAATAATAATTCATATATCCTGCAGAAAATAGGAAATAGGAAAAAAAAATGTAATTTACATTTTGAGACAGAAATTGAGGCATTTTAATAGACCAGTACAGTTTGAGATTTTTTTTTTTTTTTTTTTTTTTTTGGAGCCAGTATCTAGCAGCCATTAAAAGCATCAGCTTCACCTCTCAGCTTGTGTAGCTGGTGATTAGATGCAGTGGATGCAGAACAGAACAGAAGAGGCTGTGAAGCACCTTTGGTAGTCGGGCTTATAATCATTCATGAGTGCCACTGAGGAGGACTGTAACATTAACATGGCTGCCACTGCAAATTGAACCACTGAAACCAAAAGCAGTTCTTCTGCTTCATAGGGAAGAGCAGTAATTAAGTGAAGGGTCAATAATAGGCCATAGAGAGGTGGTAGGTTTCAGATGGCCGTTACTAAGGAGACGATGACATGCAGCTAGGAGATAACATAGACACGTCCCATAGAGGTGAAAGGTCAAGCAGAGCTGCAAGGACACAGAGAGCTGATGGTACCTTGGGTGTTTTGGTGCTTCTCCCAGTTCTGACATCCTTTACGAGGATCAGATCCAACAATTCTGTCTCCTGAGGGATGCCCGTTGCACACACACACACACACACACACACACACACACACACACACACACACACACACACAGAGTCAGCTGTTATCTTGGAGGCAAATGTGTCATCCTGTTCCCTACTAGGAATTTAAGCTCACCTGGAGAGGAAGTGATAAAAAAAGAGAGGAGGAGGAGGAGAAGAGAGAGAGAGAGAGAGAGAGAGAGAGAGAGAGAGAGAGAATCAATGATTACATGAGGTCTGTGCTTGCTGTTTGCATTGGTTATTAAAAGGTGTTCATTTGCTTCTTAAAGGTTAAAGCATTATTTAAAGCCTGAACTTTATTTTTTATTTATACTATATGTATAGTGTTCTTATGTATACATTTATTAATGGTTTTTACATATACAGTATATGTTGTATAATTTTAGACCTCAGTTATTTGGTCTTTTATTTTAGATTATGGAATTTGAGTTTTCTTTTCCTTTAGAACAAATAACTTTGTCAATGATAAAAAATAAAATAAAGCACTCACAACTGACATTCAGTATTGATGCAATAAACAAATTGGCTACTGTACGTTTTAGATTTGTTCCTGATAGTTAACGATACAGAACGTAAGAGGCTGCATAGATAAGCGTGTATGCGTTCAACCTTATTTTGGTCAGTCCAGTACAGATAAAATCCATGTGGATCCACACACAGAGTCACTGGGGTCACTGTCGACAGATCCTGCAGAGACAGACAGGTGGATGTTGAAAAATCAATCAGAAACCATCAAAAATCATGACAACAGTAAATCCAACTCACATGTCCATTCACACATGCAGCACATGTAATAGTGGGACAGATGGGAAATACCAAGACAGATTAAACATGCTTCTGCAGCTTTTCTGGTGCACTGATACTGCTGTACATGAAGAATGTGATTCCATTACATGTAGCTTGTGATTACGTGGAGGCTATCATTCCAGCATAAAAACTTAAAATATAGTCGACTCAGTCATTTTGCAGTCATTGAAGACTGCTGATGCTGTTGGATAAATAAGGCCCGTTCAGCAAATTTCAGAATTAATTTTAATCTTTTACAGTACACTATATCAAATCAATACGATACCATCATGCAGCATGATAAAAATGGCATTTTTAAAGCAAGTTAAATATCAGGTTTGCTTGGTTCTTAATGGTGGGAGTTTTCAGATTTTGTTAATTTTAGGGATCCTGCTCATACATAATCATCAATGCTCATTGATGATTATGCTCATTGCTCTAAACTTCAGAAACATCACAAGAGCTTTCTTTGCAATTTTGAGGAAGCATTTTTATGCAGAAGTTATAAAATGATGTGGTTTAATATCTTTATTGTTTATACAAAGGTTGGCAAGTCAGCTCAAGTGAGCTGTTGAGCTGTCTGAGTTGCTTTCCTCTTAAGAGAGCAGTGTATGTACTAGAAAAAAATGATCAGAAGATGGCTAAATAGATCCCTGGTTGTCACAAGTTGGCATAGCAACCAGTTCTATTTTTCCTAAAGCTACACACAGATACACACAAACAGGGGCACACTAGTTTCAATGGTGGTGTACAGATTCAACAGTATATTACATTAGTTCCTGTATGACTCATGATATTTTGTGGCTCAATACATTGATTCACACAAGCGTGCATGTGCGCACGTGTACACATGCACACACACACACACAAAATTCTTTTTCTTTCTTGCATAAACATGCACACACACACACACACACACACACACAACCAAACAAATTTGTTCTCACATGCACATCAGATCTGTTTAAGTGGTGGTAACCATGCCAGTTACCATGGCAACCCAACAGCACGTTTCTCATTGTCAGGGCTCTGTACTTCAGCATACCAGTACACTGCTTGTGCACACAAGTCCTCCAAACACCTGTAATTTATTTGTATTTGCACAATGGTGGAGTTGTGCATGTGTGTTGTATTTCTTTTAAATACACAAGCACACAATAAATGCATTCTAACACAATCAAAACCAACAAGTGGTAACACAGAAACTGACCAACTATAAGCCCATACTCACAAACACACATAGACACTGTCACACTCCTCTGTCTCACTGGCATTGAATCCATAGGAACTTACTGCCAAAGCTAAATCAGCTAATGAATAGTCAAGACATCTGACAGCATGCCACATTTCCTCCTATCTTCACTCCTCCTCCAATCCCTTACAATTCAGTTTCATTCGATTCACAAATATGACATGTTGTCATGTTGGACATGACATGTTTTTCTTACATCAGAAAATTAAATATACAACAACAAAAATGATCTCTATCTGCCTATTTTCATTCTGCTATTTTGAAAAGATGAAAAATAACTCTCCTTCTCTCACTCTGTCCATTTCTCCTTACCTCATCCCATTTAATGAAGTTGCTTCCATTCCTTAGTGTGTGAGAGACAGAGGGAGGCTGGAGTTTCAGCGCATGGACCCCTGGCTGAGCACTTGCCATGGTCTCATGCACATTAACACTCTCTCACTCACACAAATCAGAGATGCTCAGGCATAGACGCTGCGCTTCTGCATCTCCAAGTCCAAACTCCTCAGAAGTCAGACAGACCAGCTCAGCTGCAGGAGCATCTCCTCCTCAGATTAATCCTGTCGTCGCTCAGTTGGCTGCACCTCTTGTCTTCCCTCTGCTTCTGTTCACTCTTCTTTCATTTAAGTGTCTTTCCTGTCTTTCTCCTTCCTTTTTTCTTACTTTGCTGATCTCTCTCTATTCTCTTCTTCCCTTTTCCCTCTCCTGTCTTCTCCTGTCTCTCTCTCTCTCCTCTTCTGTTGGTGCTGCATTTTACAGAGAGACAGACTAAAACAGATGCCTTCGTGGGAGACAGGATATGTGTGTGTGCGTGCGTGCGTGCACTGCCTCCACAAATTGACTCATTGGTGACATGCGCACATTGGTAGCTACCCACAGATGGGGGAGGGATGGAGAGAGAGACTAGAAATGTCGGGGAGGGAGACAGATAAATGAGGGAGGCAGGAGGGAGAGCTAGAGAGAGAGAAAAAAGAGAGTGAGAGGGGAAAATGAAAACATGCAGGGTGAAAGAAGAAACCGCTAGCAGAAAAAACAGAAAGAGAGTGGGTGACTGAGTGGAAGGTGACTCAAACTAGGATTACGGTTAAACGAGGCCACTTATGAATATATTATCTGGGAATACACAGGTTGGCATTAGATTTTTGTTTACTAACATAATTATAACAGAGAAATGATCAGAGTGGGCGAGATGGTGGTGACTGAATAACCAAATTTTGCATTGATATAGTAAACAAAGCAATTAAGATTAAATGGGCAGACTAATAGAAACATGTCTCTGTGTAAATGTAAGATGTGAAATTGGCATGTTTTAATTATTAAGTCAATTAATTAAGAGAACATAATAATGGATGTGGGTATGTGTGATGCCACATAGGAACAAATGTTAAATAAGGGCATTTAAAGACATTTTCCTGCAAATGACTGCATATCCGAAGCAGTTTCTACCCTTATATGCATTGTTTAACAATAGTGGAGAAAAATGAGCTACATTAGGAATAAAGAAATATGCTAATCTTTTCTTTTGCTAAAATAATATATGCGAGAATCTTTATCAAAAGTACTTTGAAGTGCCATTAGTGCTATTTTCTCTGTAAGACTGAAGAACACAGTTGTCTGCCTTAATGCACATGCCTACGCACTTGCAGGCAAGAAAATACTAATTTGCACACATCCACTCAAGAACACACCATGGACTCTATTTCCACAATATGACCCTGTAACCTAACCATAGCCTTACAAAGATAAAATACAACAGATAATTGGTATACAAACTTTTAATGCCTACTTTACCAACTGCAGCCTCCTACACGCTCACACTTTGGTGCATACAGACATGTGGAGAGACTCAGTTCCATGATACTGTTGTTCTTACTCAGTCGAAGGCATTAACCGCCACATTTATTATAAAGCATCCAAAGTATCCATTGTTAATATATTCAATTCAATATACGTGGTGGAAACAGTAACACAAACACATGCGCTATATGTTGTTTTATTGCTGGATTCCATGTTAAGAGGTGTTGATTCAAGTCGATATGGTAAATATTTGGAATAATAGAGCAGAGAGTGACAGGAAATGTTTGTTGAGAAGGGCCATGACATGCAACAAGGGTGAAATTGAAGACTTTTTGGGGAGGAAATTTGGTGGAATCAAATTGAAGACTGACACACTAAGATGTCTACAGTAAATTTTTGAGGCTATACTTTCTGTTCCTGTATTGGATGTATTACAGAATTGTCAAGGTGTTCATATTATTGTGTCCAGCCCAGCACACAGTATGTGTATATTGTAGAAGGCACTGTTTTAATTTTGGGTAAAAGCCGAGACTATATTCCCTTGCAGAAACATACATTTTCTTTTGTACAGCTCCATGTTGAATCTGTGTTGAAACAATAAAATTACATTACTTCAACAAAGTATTTAATAGAAGTTTTATTTGCTGTGATGGATTACTTATCTTAAGCACATTTCAAGTCTCTAAAAATTTATTTTTTTTTATAGCATACTGGAATGAATCGAAACCAATGGCCCTGGAAGATATGAAAAATATCCAAAATTCACAATTCCAGCAGTATGTTTTGGAAAATGGCTAGCATTAATGTAACATGTACATATGTTGTATTTATTGGGCCCAAACATGCAAAATCATGTGATCGTTTAAGGAAAATCAGGGGAGCCTTCCACTTCAGCAGATGAATATGAAAACAGCCGTATAGTCACAAATCGAACATTGATTTGCCTGTAGGGTGAAAGTCAAATCTCCACGGGAATGAACCAGGTGAAACTCATGGATTACTACACCTACCTAAAGACTCTACATGAATAAACAGAAAACTGATAATATGCACTGTTACGTGATGTTATATTTATCACAATCAGATCATATTTACAGACAAACAGATCAAATATGCTCTTATCCTTTTGTTATCCCTTATCCCTTCCAGTGTTCCAGAAACTTGGTTTACTGAACATTTGCTTACTAAGCGGACTAATGCCCTGAAACTAACTTGCTAAATGGCAGCTTAACCTTATATTAATCTCTGGGGATAGTTTTGAGGCTACAACACTAATTAGACCCTGATGTTACCATCTTCTAACCAACATGATGTTTTCTACAAAGTTCCTCCCTGACAGCCCTCCATTATACTGTGGATGTATGCCATATGGGCTAAATAAAGTTGAGAAATGAAAGATTTCTCTACATTTAGTATTTTGCCAGTCTGACAAATGAAAATCAGAGAATTGTCAGATAAGTTTACTCCATCCCTACATGTCAGCATCATCGAAAGAACAAAGGTCAAAACTCCAAAAATTAAACCGAGGCTGTGAAAAAAACAAAAACAAGTCCTGTTAGAAAATAGTATTCTACTTTGATGCACATCATTATGTGGAATAAACACACATGCGCATATAGAATAGATTCACACACACACAAACACAAAAACACGTATACGAGACACAAGACACTCCTACTGCCCACACATTGGCACTCACACAGGCACACATGCACACACAAAAACAGGCACATGCACACACACACACGCACACACCCAGTCTTCACCATCAGATCACCAAGCTGGGAGCTTATATAAGGGAGAGTGGGAGGCTGGGAGCTATTTTGGGAACAAAAGGCACAAGTGTGCATGTAAGAGTGCACGTGCATGTGGCTACGGTATCCATATGGATTTATGTGAGTTGGTGAGTCCACGTAGGACTGCTGCATCTATAAGGATTCTGATTCAGTGGGTTTCATAACCAGTCAAATTTGAAGTTAAGTTTGGCTCAAAACCTCTGGCAGCTCCAAGAATCACCGCTGTGCCTACGAAGTGTACAGTCACACCCCAGAGCTGCTGCAGACTTATCTACAGCCAATGGCTGCACAGAGCTGTGTAGCAAAGAGAAAACGCCTACATGTTTACTTCTAGCCATAGATATATCAGTGTCAGGGCAGCAGCATAAGTCTTTACACATAGCAGGTTAACAGGTTTTCCAAACACTTTCTTCTAAAAGATCTGAATTTCCTGCAAGTTCTATTCTAGTTTTAAGTTCAAATAAGAGACATGTAAACTAGTGTGACCATGCTAAAAAAGGCAAGACAAAGTCTGTCTGCAGGGTTTGGCATTCTGTGCCCTCCATCTTCTCATTTGACACTCAATTAAAGACAAGTGGGATAACAATGAATGTCTCTTGTGACAGTGCTGAGAAGAGGTAGACTTTCTTTAGCTTAGGACAAGAAAAGATCCTCTCCCTTGGCGCAGGAGTTACTGGAACAGTTAACAGGAGCCAGAGGGCCGTGCTGACATAAGCATACAGATCCAAAAGTTTGTCCTCGTTAGTGTGATTCAGCTCGTCTGTGGGTTCTGGCGAGCTGGGCTGCCAAGTGTGAAGGCATATTCAGATGCTCTCGCCCCATTACAAAAATCAACTGTATCGGTGTTTAGAGGATTTAAAGATTCAGTTGCACATTCTGAAAATCCAAAGCCACACAAAATTTATAGTCATTTAATCTGTTCAAGCTGTTTTGGAAGCTATAGGGATTTTTTTTTCTCATTAAGTTTGGCTGAAATAACAGGTCCAGCTTCAACTTGTTACAGCTTCCCTCTATAATTTGCTGTTTTTGGACAAATTAAAGTAACTGAATTGGAAACTCGGTGACCCTGGTCTCTACTGTGTCTTTCTGGTGACTGAAAGCAATTAAAGTTTTGGATCAAATCAGGACTGATCTCCATCTGTTTTCTATCCAAGCCAACTGAGACATTTTTCAGCTGGTAACTCAAAATTTTGCAGTAATTCTTTGTAGTTAAATTGAACCGAATATTTTTTTTCTGGCACTAAACCAAAACCAGACAACACAAACTTACACTGGGGACCGCAAAAGCAGACGACATCTATCTCGTTATACTTTCATTTCAGAGACCCTTATTAGTAATTGAAGTGTCTTTCCCAGACATTACATGTGCAGCTTGTTTCTAAATGACCTACTTCCAGTATGTGATATGGATAAACATGGAGTTAATATATACCACTGAAAAAGCAAAAGAAGTTAATTTAACAAGAGCACATTTGAATCTGCTCTTAGTGATAGATATCTCATTCCGGAATGAAACTCTAATATTATTCAGTGAAGAGATAATGAACAGACATCCCACACAGGGCGTTAAAAACAAGCTGTACAAACTTGGCAGTCGTCTACACAGTCAATAATTAAACAGTATTACAGTTGAAAATTGCAGGGAATGAATGTAAGAGTTGAAAAAGGTTGCACAGTGACATTTCCCTTGTGGGATTTATGAAAATCAGCAGCAGTCACAAGTCAAAGATCAACAGGACTGTGGTGTTAATTCTCCCAAGACTCCAGATAACCCCATGGCTTATTGAGCCAATTGATTCTGAAGCTGGAGTACGTTGAAACAAGTACTGCAGTGTAAGCAGAGAATTTATATTGATGTTCTAGTCCCATGTAGCGCTGGTAGCATGACAGCCTATTTTTATCCCTCTAATCTATTCCCTGCTCATTTCACATGGAGAAACTGTCAGATTTGTGATCCCTCAGATTAAACATCTGGCATTTTAGCCTCTTTATCCAAATGAACACACATGCACCCATACACACAATATATACACTAAAACATATTATCATTATTGTTTTTAATCATAAATCACTGGTTTACAAAACTTTCAATCATGTGACAATGATTATATTGGTATCTTAACTTCTTGAGTGAGAAAAAAGAAAGCCCCTGCCAGATCCTGTGATGGTGTGTTTGCTGTTTCTGTGTGTGTGTGTGTGTGTGTCTAGTCCACAGCCAGTCCTTTGGTGGCAGAACTGCAGTTTCTGTAGTGTTACAGTGAATGATTTGTGGCCTTGTGATTTGTTGCTTGTCATTATCATAGTGACTCAAACTGGTTGTCACGGCTGCTTGGATTCGGCACTCCTGCTGAACTTGCATATCTCCTTTCATGCCGTGGCTACTCAGAGTAGTGGCTGTAGCTATCTGGTGCTTTCTGGTTATTTCCTGGTGTGGTTGCCATGGTTATCTTGTATTCAGCATTTGGACAATCTTGCGGCCGTAGTGCCAGTAACTGTAACCCGATGCTGTCGTAGTCACTGCTGTAATGTACCTAGAAAATAATACATTGTTTACAATAATGAATCAGTTGGTTCAAAAATAAATCTGTTGGTTTAATCAATGATAATACCTTTGTTTTTCTTAAGTAGCAACCTATCTTTGTGTTATGTATGGAATTATCTCTACCTTAATTGAGCTTGGATTGTACCACCGGAATTATTAACTGATACATTATAAATAATTCATTGTGTGATTCTTCTAAATGATGTAATTATTTTTTGTAAAATGGAAGTCTTATTAGCATGTCAACTAATACTTCTAATTCATTACTCTGAATATATCGAAGTATTTCAGCTGGATTTGCAAAGTACAAAATTTTTTTACATTTCATTTGTATCCTGCCTTTCCAGTAACAGTTTCTATTTTACCCGCACAAAGTCCCTCTAATTTACAAACACAAAGTCAGCGTGCAACACAAATCATGGCTTGCCCAACCCACAGAAGGCTAACAAGAGCTGTCTGTGGCTGCGTGGTGACCTCTGAACCCCACATCTCATTTTATGTTGAGCTTTCAAACACTGTAATAATGTTGCAAGCCTCATGTTTTTAAACCAATGTAGGTTACTTTAACAGTAAAATGTTTGTTGTCTGTGACACTGAGTTGTAGTTTGAGATGAGTCACCTCACTTAACCTCAACAAAGTGCTGCGACAATCAGCATTTATCTGCCAGAGATGAAACAATGTGCATCAAAACCAAAAGCAACTTTGCCTTGCCTCCCCTTTTGTAAAGGCTTTGCTGAAAAATAAAGACCTTCAAGAAACAATGTTAAAACACTGTGTCAATACAAGCAGGCAAGAGCATTTAAATCTGATGTATGTGTGCACATGTGTTTACCATAAACACTGCAGCAACACACTGTCTGTATAATGGAAGACTGGGGCAGCCAGTGAAGCTGCAACCAGACAGAGCTGGATGGCTGTGTTCACCTAAAAATGAGGAAAACACACACACACAGAATCAGAATCAGTGACACATTAATAAAATCTATTCGTAAAGTCTATTAATTCATTAATTTATATATAAACAACAAATCCTGTTTATAAGTTCTGTAATGTATTGTGCCCAAGATGTCTACTTTTCATAAACTACTTCCAGGTTAAACTATCAGGTGCTAACATTTATAGGTTGAAACAAGCCAGAAAAAATCTGATAAAATTACTTTACACTAAAACATACACACACACACACACATAAAGGCATTTGCAAGGCAATTTCAACAGTTGGAGTATTACTTTAATTGGATTAGGAACGACTTTTAAAATAGCCAATAAAACACGCTCATTATCTTCTGTGGAAAACTGTGTTGTTTCTCATTTTTAGCACATATCTACATCATGTTAAAAGTCAAAAGCACAGAGAGGGTGGGCGGCTGTGTGTGTGTGTCACCTTGCTGACTAGTGTGGGTTTGAGTTGTGCAGTGGTATAGCAGGGGTTAAAGAACTTGCTGAGGGTCATCTGCAGAAAAACACACAGAAATATTTCAGTACATACATTTTGCTCCCACAGATATCATGTATAATGCTCTAATTATAACACTCACAGGAATAAACTAGGAGTAAACTAGAAAGCAACCTGAATCCATACGTCCACCAATCCTCTATTTTCTGTTTTAGTAATATAGAAAATATGGTGGCACTATCGGATTTGCTTGTTTCCACACTGAAGCTATGTGATGCCTAAGCGTGAACTCAAACCTGAGATGCCATGTTTTTAATGCCTACCCCATTACATTAAGTAAAGAAAAAACAAACTATCTTGTAAATTCATTTACACAAATTTCCACTAATTCACCTTGACATTTGTGAACTTTATGGTCTTCACTAAATTTCTGCAGTTTTGAATGTTGCTTGTCAGCACAACATAGTTTTACAAAGATGGTATCACTGATGATCCAGTTAGAGTTACAGGGTGACCAATGCAATAGTTCAGACCTGTCTTCCACAAATTATCTTAAGTTTTGGAATACAATTTTCACAAAAAACTTTAAGTGAAGTACACAGTGCAGATTAAGTGTTGTCGTATACAATGTGTGCTTGTATGTAAATATAAATACAGTTACCGGTGGCGGTACAGTCTTGTATCTGACCCAGAAGACGGCAGCTATCAAACCAATGTCTCTGAAAATCACCAGAGCTGTCAGTGGAGCTAGAACAGAGAAAACTGATATTCAATAACCATGTAATATTCTACTATCATCATTTGACTTATCAGGTACAAACTCACACTCTGACATACCTGGTATAAGCTCAGCATAGGTGAGACTAACATATAAAATACAGATGAGAATCTTATCAGCCAATGGGTCAAGAGCACTTCCCAATGCCGACTTCTGAGTGGGCCATTTTCTGGCAATGAAGCCATCCAACTGAGATAGTGAAGACAACGGAGAAAGACAAACACATCATCAGTTTATGGCAGGGGTCACCAATCATGTGCCAAGGAGGTCCAAGGCACTGCAGATTTTCGTTTCAGCCAGTCACTAAAGCAGGTGATTTCACTGATCACCACTCCTTCAATTTGAGGGAAGGAGTTNAGCCAGT
This sequence comes from Lucifuga dentata, assembly GCA_014773175.1. Lineage (NCBI taxonomy): Eukaryota > Metazoa > Chordata > Actinopteri > Ophidiiformes > Bythitidae > Lucifuga > Lucifuga dentata. The sequence goes on along the minus strand of VXCM01000020.1, from coordinate 68,173 downwards.
CACTAAAGCAGGTGATTTCACTGATCACCACTCCTTCAATTTGAGGGAAGGAGTTCATCACCTGCTGAACAGACTGGTTGGAAAGAAAACCTGCAGTGTCTTGGACTTTGCTGAGGATCCCTGGCTTATGGTGATAAAAACATGCCAGCATTAGCAAATTTCTGACAATTACTGTATCTTTAATGTTTGAGTGTACTTTACCAGGTCGGTAGCTCCGGCCAGAATAAACAGAGCCAGACTGACGTCAAAATTTTTCTGGATGATAAGATGACCGAGGAACGGAGCCAACACAATCCGACACACACACAGCAGGTTAGGAATTGTCCATGGGTTCTCATACTGCAAACACCCCAGATGTGTAAGTTAAAAAAAACCCCAATGAGACAAGAAGTCAGACATATGACCACCTGCAATTGCAGAGTGTAGTGAGTCACATTCAGCATTGAATTGTGTAATACAAATATTGTTCATTTTAAATATCAAAATGAACAGGTGGAAATAAATGGGCAGTTCAGTCTTGTTCATGTAGTGGGTTAACTGTTAAAGATGTCATTTTAATAGTTCTCCACTAAATAAAAACCATTAAAAAAATCTCTGCAGCACTATTTCTCTATTGATGACACGTTTTCCAGAGAAAAAGTAAGGATCTATATCATTATCAGTAACATCAACTTGTGTCAAAAAGCACAACTATCCCTTTAAGGTGTGTTTAAAGTGCAGTTTTTGTTTTGCGCACGAGAGAGAGAGAGAGAGAGAGAGAGAGAGAGAGAGAGAGAGAGATCTACCTACCAGTTCTTTGAATTTAAACAGTCCCTGTCCTGGTACTGAACTGCCCTCACTGCGGTCCGCTGTTGTGGAATCGTCCGTGGTCTCCTTGGGCTTTCCGCTGCATAGTCCTCGAGCTCCGGATAGCTGCACACACCTGAAGCTACCCCACGACCTCCCGTGACCTCCCCTGCAAAGAACGGTTTCCTGCTCGTACCAGGGTACAGGTTTAACCGCCGCTATGATTCCACTCCAGCACGACACATGGGTGTCCGTGCATGCGGAGCCTGGTTTGAGTCTGTGGAACCATGAACCACTCGGAGCAGTCTGTGTCAGCCTTGCGCACACGGGTAGAGGTGTGTGTCTGTGCCGCCATGACGCAGACTCGAGCCCACACATACCCACACGTCGCGCGGCCACATAGCACCGTACAGTCGCACCGTGAATCCTCCGAAAACAGTGAAGGATCATCTCGAGCCCTCCGTTACCGACCTGCTGGTCTCGCGCTGTTCATTTGTGTTTTCAACAGACATTTCGGATTTTAACGTGCAGAACCGGATCACAGCTCGAGCCAGCAAGCTGCCATTTTGCCGTATTACGAGACTCATATAAGTTACGACAGTCGTAAAATTGCCACAAAGCATTTTCACCGTCTCTGGGTGACGCATATTAAACTTGATTGACAGCTGGATCTCACATATCATGTAGTCATGTAGCCTACATTTTAAAATATTTTAGCTTTCAAATATCCTTGTGAGGATTCAAATATTATTCGGGCATTCCCTTTAGAAGCTCTTATAACTGGTGGCAAAGCAACAGGAAAGGCAAGGCAGACAACCTGGGCTCCCGAGTTGTGAGGGGGCTCCAGACTAAACGATGGCCATTATTCCTCCAGAAATGACAGTGCGGGAACCCCCTTCGAAACATTCGACGGGCATTCGACAGTTTTAGAAACGCCCCAAACAGGGCCCCACCGCCTTGAGAGTTTTTTTTTTCCCCTTTAAAACTTTATTGAGCTGCTAGCATCGCGAGAGATTAATCAAACAGGATGGGGGGATAGGATTTAATCTCTGGTCCACACTCCAAAGCAGAAGGTGGCGGTAATGCACCTAAAGTTGGTTGTCAACCCCGTTAAAAATCAAGAAGAAGAAGAAGGCAGCGCGAGAGTTTGAATGAACGGGTGGTCCTGACAAACTGACACAAACCAAATGAAAAGGACTCATCTCTCAGGTTAGAAAAAGAGAAAAACAAAACAAGAAAAACAAAAACAAGAGGAAAAGAGGAATCAGGACAGAGGTAAGCGATAATTATGACAAAGAATGTAGTCCAGTCCGCTGGAGCAAGCTAGTTCACTCAGCTTTATTTTTGGCACACAAGATGTTGTTTGTCAAATCATTTGGAAAACATTTCCCTGTGTCATTAGCTAACTTAGTTCACATTGCTAACTGAATTAGTGAGTTAGCTAGGCTAGCCTTCTGAATAAGCTAAGAGTATGAACGTTGTTGCCTCTGTAATGACGTTTGTCATTGCTAAAACAACTATCGAGCAATAGCAAATTCAGTCATTTGTATTTGCTATTGCTGGACATTTGTTTTCGCAAGCTACCTAAAGACAGTGGTTGTTTGAGCAGCGGTATTGTCTAAATCTTTGTGTCAGCATATCCTCCCTAATGTTATTTCTATTTGCTACTTTGCTGCCAGTTCAGGTCATGCTAATGGTATTAAGAGTGATACAACACACCTTTATATTCTTTGTTTTTTTTTTTCAAGCAGTTCCATCAACGTCCAGCACCAGCAGCTCAGTGTCCACAAACACCATCACCTGCACATGATGAAGACTGACCGATTACCCATTCAACCACCACAACAGAAGACCCTCCATCACATCACTAACTTCGGGGTAAGGTAATGTTATGAATGTCATCTGGGGAAAAAAAACAAACCAAAAAAAAAAAAAAAAAAANAAAAAAAAAAAAAAAAAAAAACAGTCCAAAGGGCCCCAAGTATTTGTTTTGCCTGGGGCCCCCATAGACACTAGATTCGCCTCTGCTCATAATCCCAACATATTTTCAACTAGTCTTGGAGCTGCATCATTTAAGCACAAATAATTTGAGTTTAAATTCAATTCTCCAACATGCCAGCATCTACTGTGTTTAATCACTTGATGGATGTCACACTGGCTACTGATTTCAATATCAGAACTAAGTGTTCAATGCAGTCTTAGTCATTTTTACTTCAAAACCATTCATTTTTTAATAAAAAGATGTTTAAGCACCTGTCAAACCCTTATTTTGTAATAGTGTAAAAACAACAAATTGCTGGAATTTATATTTAAAGAAAGTTATTTATTATTTGTACAGAATATTACCAAATAAGATTTGCCAATAAAGTGCTTTCCATAAAAATTAACACCTTAAATAAGTGAAAAACCAAATGTTGTCCATTGGCAGCTTTTTAGATGAAACTAAATTTACTAAACACAATGACACATTTACACATTAGAGAATAAATTGCAGTTTACTCAACTAGTCCAGTATTGCTGCTAAGTATTGGTTGCTAAGTAGAAACTAAAGTATTCACTTGAACAACAATTACATCCTTTACATAAAAATGCATCAGCATTATGATGTTAGAAAGCTAACAGTAGTACTGTAACTGAATTTTTAGACTGTATGGTTTAGACACTGTATGTTGCCTTGCTTCCAGCTGCAGCTATTCCATTCCAAGACATTTAAATAATTGATATTTTGGATACTTGTTACATTAGACTTGAAATAATTGTAACCAATTTTTCAGTATTTGGGTTAGATGAGGAATTCTCATATGATAAATACTCATTGTGTCAGGGTACACTGCTGCTAAATGAGTCCATGCAGAAACACAAAAATACAAACTGCAACACCCAACCAGTCCAATCACGTCAAATTTTCCAGCAAAATATGACAGTTTGAACATAAACATACATATCATTTTAGCATATCAATTTAGAGGTAATGCCATAAATTATATTACACCTGACTCATATTAGTAAAGTGTTACATTATAAGATGTGGGCAAGTCATGCTAGTTCAAACTGTCATACATTGCCAAAGTCTGCAGTTGTGTCTCAAAAAGGTCAGTGAAGTGATGTAAAGCAAAGCCACAAGTCCGATCAAGCCACACTGTGTTTAACTTGAAGCTTTCTGACTGTAAATAAATGCAACCTATTCCATTAATGTTCACCATCTTTTGAACATTTCAGCCGAGATCACTCTGTACTGGAATTGGTCAAACTTGGTTCCCCTTTTTAACAGGAACTCTGTGTCAGGCTTCTAAAGACAGTAGTTATAGGTTATTTGACATCAGCTGGATCCTCTTAAGCGTGAAAATTGTTCAGTCAGACAAATTAGCTTGTCTAACAGAGAGATGGTTTGTCTTTGCTTGCAGTACCAAGGCAGTCTGTACTGTCTATTTGTAGTTGTCAGTAATTACAATCCGTACTTGGTGTTAGCTCTTCAACAGGATACACTGTAGTCTGCTGGTTTTTGGTGAATAGTGGGTCTTTGTTGTGAGGTCTGCATGTAGGCGCCAGCGTCTGTTCTGTGTTTTCACACTGCCAGTGGTCAGACAGTCTGTAGCTGGTACAGCTTGGCTCCCTTCTTTAGCAGGAAACCCTGGTCATTAAGGGAACTCACAAGACCTTCAAAGTCCAACACCTGGAAGGAATGAATGTATTAACAAAAAATGAAGAAACGGGTATAATGGATGAGTTTTAGTGCATATATTTGAGGATGGCTCAAGAGCAAATTTAAGTCTCAGAATTACTATATTTTCTTTCCCAACAAAGTTTATCTCCGTTTTGTGTATGCATATTTAAACAAGCCCCAGACTTTCACCTTTATGTTCAGTCTGTCAGCCACAGATCGAAGTGTCTGGAGATCAAACAGCTTCTGATTGGTCCTCTGAGCGTGTGCATGCAGTGCACTGACCAGTCGTTTTGCAGAACTGCGCTGACTCATGCCTGACCCCAGCTGTGACCGCTCAAAGTCAAGATTGCCCAGACCATCTGAATATGTATCAGCCAGACTGCAAAAACAGGAGACAACAGATGACATTAATTTTCCTTAACTGCCTAGTTGTGTCCTTGTCAGTAAAGACTCATACAATCAAGGCTCATTCTATTTACTATTTTAAATAATGACACCAAACTGCAGCATCGCTCCTGTTGGTGTTACCTGTGTTTCATGATCTCCACCACGTCTTCAGCATCACCCTTGGTAGCTGTTTCTCTGAGCTCCAACCTGGCTCTAGCCTGCACAAAAACACAGTCAATAGCATAGGTAGAGGAAGAACACCTGTGAAAAATTTTTGCTTTTCATATATGCTCAGAAAAAATTATAGAAGGAAAAAACTGAGGTTTCGCAAATATTTTCTGAATTTCAAAATTTCCTTAATTTCTACATGAGGTGTGTCTTTAATTTGTATCTTTTTATAAGGCCAACAGTTCTGCACGCTCCCAAGCTGGAATAAGAAGCTAGCAGTGTGTGTTCCTTTTCCCTCTGGAGGACAAAAAAAAAAAAATAAAAAATTAAACATTTGGCTGTTGTCAGTATGGCCATTTAAATATATTGAAATGCTTTAAGACAGAGGATATGAATGAAGCGAGCCCTTTGTGTGTGATCATGCCTGTGATAATGTAAACACAGGACACTAGCGCCAACATAGAAACTCAAACGAACAGTTAACTCAGTACACTGTGTGATGGTCGAATAAACTGAAAAACAGACACTGACCTCAGTCAGTCTAATTAAAGACTCCAGTTGTCGTGTGGTAATGGGTGTGGCATCAGCAGAGTGAGCCTGGGATCTCAGTGACAGGTAAAAGTCCTGAAGTGTTTGTGCTGCTTCGGGAGACAGTGAGGGATGGACGTACTGACGAGCGTAGCTGATGTATTTCCTCAACAGGCATGTTGGAATGGGGTCCACAAATTCACCAGCAGGGACCTTGAAACAGATTCATATTAATAAGTGTAAATTATTATTATTTTTTTAACAAACACTATTCCAGGCGTTGGCGTGCACAGTATGTATGGTCCATTTTTTTGAACCTGCAGCCGTTCAGACAGCAGCATGTCTGAGTGTTCCAGTAGCACAGAAGTCTCTGCTTCACTGTTGTTGGCCCTGGTAACTGTAGCACTGCTGGCGCTGCCTCTTCCTGCCCGGTTTGCCATAACATGCTCTGACAGCTGGCGGTCATGAGACTCGTCAGGGATGTCCAGGAGGAGGAAGACCACATCGAAACGCGAGAGAAGAGCTGAACCCATTCTAAAGACAGGAATGCATGAACGTAAATGCTGTACAAGGAAAAACTCATACATGCATCTACACCCTATGTTAAATGAGTGGAGACATACAGTATTACATTATATTATATAGTATATTAGTACTTAACACATGCCAGACTATCTCAGAAATCAAATAATGTAATAAACTAGTTTACTCACAAACTTGCCTTAAATTTGAGGTAACAGTTTGATAACATCATCCAGTGGTATCAGAAGTAGCTATAATCCACTAATAAGTAACTGAGGTACTATTGAGCCAACTTACTTCAAATTTTCAGAGACAGTTTTGCCTCTGTTGTAATGTCCTCCAATGGGGTTAGCAGCAGCTATGATGGAGGCTCTGGCAGGCAAAGACGAAACTATTCCAGCCTTTGCCAGACTCACAGACTGCTGCTCCATGGCTTCTAACAGAGCCTGCTGCTGGTTGCCCAATTTATCAAACTCATCAATGCAGCACAGACCTAGAGAGAGGGAGAGAGATAAGAGGGAGGGAAAATAAAGCAGAGAATGAGAAAAGGTATGAAAAACAGTGGGAATGAGAGATACATTTTTCCTAAGAAGTCTGACACATGCTTTTGGCTCAAAATAGGAGAAAACCCTGAGTTTCATTGCATACATCTTATGAGAATTTACTTTTACTGACTGAGAGAAAAATCTGAAGTATGGAACAACTTATAGCACATTACTGGCAATGTTTTAACCCATGGGATTTCCTACAGTTTGAGCATGTGGAAAATCTGTTACACTATAATAGAACAGGAATTTTTGACCCCGCACAGGTGTGTAATACTTGAATACCATAGAAAAAAATGTAGATTTTAATTAGGTCCAGACTGATTAAATGCTCAAATATTTGGACTTTACTAGGGTTTAAAAAAAAAAAAAAAAAAAAAGAAAGAAAACTATTTGGGGGGTGAGTCCAATTAAATATCTAGTGGAAAGACCTTAGGCATAACCATAACAAATCAATATGTATATACCAGATAGAAACAAATACACACAGCTCCCTTTCCTACCTTGGTCAGCCAGTACCAAGGCTCCAGCCTCCAGAGCATAATCCCCTGTTGCTGGGTCTCTGGATAAACTCACCGTTAATCCTAGAAGGAAAAAAAAAATTGCACAGTTTCCTGCAAACTATCTAGAACATAATCACAATTTGAGTCTGAGTTAAAATAATCAGGTCAAACACACTCAGACAATTTACCTGAAGTGCTGGTGCTGTTGCCACACACATAGATTCCTCTGGGAGCCACATTACACACTGTCTACAAAGATAAACATAAACACACACACACACACAGAGCGTATGTTAGCTTTTATTTGGCATTTGTATATTGTATAAAAGCCATAACATTTAATAAAGTTTTTTTTTTTTTTTTNTTTTTTTTTTTTTTTTTGCCGGTGATTATATATGCAGGAACAGTTGCAGTGTTACCTGTAACATCTGACTCTTTCCCAGTCCGGGGTCTCCAACCATCAGTATGTGTGGGTCTCCTCTGACAGGGACGCTGTTCTTGCCTGTGTGTTTCTGTCTGCCTCCAAATAGAGCCAAGGCTAATGCGGCTTTCACTAGCTAGGAACACACAAAAATTCAGCTCTTTACCTGAACTTTAACAAAGAGCAAGAGTGCTAACAAAAAGAGATGCTGGAAACGCTCCCCATTTCCCAGGTATAAATAATAGAACTCTAGCAAGAAGAATCTGTATTCCACCATGTGTTTCCTGTAGTACTCCTAAACCTGTTTATAACCTGTAATACATAACTTACCAGCTGGCCGTAGATGACAGGACACAGGGAACTGAAAAAGGAGAACATTAACCACTGAAAAAACATTCCATATTGCCAACTGCATCATTTTATGTAAAAATGCAACCAGAATATTGACAATAAATAATTTTGCCTACCAATTACTGTTGAGTAACAGTAAATAAATTCTTTATTAGCTGTAGTATATGCGGATGTCATAATTATAGCATTCTATAATACTACGATTATAGAATCTACACTAAAAATTAAGCACATTAATATAATGTTTTGATTGTAAGTAGTAACTTACTGCACTATAAGTCTCAGTAAGTCACGCTGCGACTGGATTTCCTGGATGGCATACAGCTCCTTTAAACTGAACTCCTCTCCTCCTTTATGGCCTTCTAGTGACCCTCTTGACCCCTGACTTCCTGCCTGCGACTGCTTACCTACAGTAAGATGCCAGAAGAAGCAACGTGTTATTTACTGGTACATCTGAAAACATAGGTCTAACTTAAAAAAAAAAACAAAAAAAAAGCATATGAGCGGCAGATACCTTTAGTATTGCTGACTGAAGTGGCTTCGATATAGAGAAGGAACATGCACTGGTCCTTATTCCCCCTGTAGCTGCCTGCACAAAGAACATATGATCAAAGTGTTTGTGTCTTTATGAACCTAACATCACTGATTGTTGAGGACAAAGAGAACATCTCATTTATTTCCTCTTTCAGCTTTTTCTACTATTAGTGCTTCATAGTTTGTCTTGTATGTGTAAATACTATAATTAACAGATTTTACCAGCAATGTTAAAACAAACTACCGATTTTTTTTTTTTTTTTTTTTTNTTTTTTTTTTTTTTTTTTTGTGCCTAAAAGTCACAGATGCATCCCAGAATTCACTAGTCAAATTCAGTACTTTACTGCCTATCTACACTGTAAAAACTGAATAAAACTAAACATGGTAGTAGATTGACTACTGATGTTGTAGTTGTTAATTCCCCCCCCAGCCCCTCAAATTAGAATATTTATGTGTGGTATGTATACATTCATTTGTAACTCTCACTATCCCAGTCACATTAACAGTGTCTCCAGGGACGCAGCTGTCACAGAGATCAGAGGTCAGGTGACACTCCACGGTGCGTGGAATTCGTCCAGCCTCCCTTTGCTCGCCACTGATCAATTCCTGCACTCTGGAAAACAGATTAAACCCGACAGGCTATAATGAAACTTAAAAACATCTCAACCAGAACATTGCTAGGTTTGATAAATCATTTTCTTCCAAGCCTACCAACAAACAGTACTGCTACATGTGTTTTGCCACAGTTTTTACTGCTAAATGTTCACTTCAGCACAAACACATACAAGTACTGTATGTGTATGTGTACGTGTGTATACCTACTTGATAATCTGCCAGTCCACAGTCTGTGTAAGAGGAGAACTCCTGTTTGGGGTAAAGGAACGACTGCGACAGTCTGGCTGGACACACTAGGAGAGAAAACACATGCATGTTTACATACACAGATTAAAATGTAAAGTAAAGTAAACTAAATTGGCAATGTCGGTGAATGTATATGATTAGTTAGAGTTAATTGAGTGTGTTATTTTTCAGGAGAACTGATGAAAGAAAGAGGCTGCTCTCTGTAGGAGTGATTTGTGTAAATTATACTACCTTGGAAATGAACATGAGAATATAAAATGACGTGCAATATCACAAAACTTATACTGACTCATTCAGTGTATGTATGATGAGAGAGTGTGTGAGTTGGTGTGTGTGTGTGTGTGTGCGTGTGCGCATATACCTTGGTGGGTGCAGCATATTTTCCATGTTGCAGTGGCAGAGACTGTGTATGGGAGCAGCCCAGGCACCTGAATGCCAGCCGTGTACAGAGAGGCCTGATGTTGCTCACCCTAACCACTGTACCCCTCACACACACCAGGCGACCAAACACACTGGCACGCAAAGTCCTCAATGGAGTCAATGGCTCATAGTTATACAGTCTTTACACAAAGAAGAAGGAAGGCAAAAAGAGAAAAACACTGTTGCTGATGGGTATCAAATTCATTCATAGAAAAAAAAAAATCAACTACAGAAAAATAACTTTCACTGAAAAAGTGGCAACCATACCTTGTCGGTTGTATTTTGCTGTGTGTGTGTGTGTGTGTGTGTGTGTGTGTGTTTACACTTTACCTTGCACTGATGTGAGGTATGCTGATGATTGGTGTGGCAACAGGAAGTTCTTCCTCTTGCAACTCAGCAGCCTGTTTTTCCAGGTCTGTAGTCAGCACCTGGAAACACACACAGAACATCATCTACTACATGCACTCTCTATTCAGGCTGTGTACTGCTGGAAAACTCAAAGTACAACACTTATCCCAATATAAAGACCATAATATGATTCACGTCACATTTCAAGGTGATTCTGAATACTAATTTAGGTCTTACAAATAATTTCTTCTTGATTATGTAATGTTCAAAATAAACAAAAATGCTCCAGTTTTTACTGTGATTTTGCTTTGAGTGGATAGTTTCCTTCAGTGTTGTTAGCCAGCTACACCTTGAATCTATCCAGCTTTTAATAGTCTGAATTATATGGAAGCTGGATTTTTTTTTTTTTTTTTTTTTTTTAAAACAGACTTTAGTTTCGAGCTTTGGAAACAGTTTACATTTTTACAGTTGCAAATAAGTGAAACAATTCCATGTGGAAAAAAAAAGCTAGTTTTCAGCCTGTATAGTCGATGGAAATGTTCATTAATCAAAAGGCTACAAGACTATATAACCTGTGAATAAACAGTATGATGGCACTTTAAAAGGATGTAGCTTGAGAGATGGTAAAACTGTGTGTTACCTGGTGAATGGCCAATCCCAAACAGTTCAGGATCATTTCAGGCTGTTCCTTCACCTCAGTGGTTAGTTCAGGGATTGCCTCACACACCGTCTTGTCTCTTACCAAGTCTACATAATCCACTAGGACACTGCCTTGGCGCTCAATTTCATCCTGAGTGTACAGATGCAAAGAAAGACTTAGAATTTAACTAATAAATCTTTACAATCCCTATGAAGAGAAACAGCCTGGTAATGATAAAGCCCATGCAACAGCAAAAAAAGTTCAAAAGTAGAAACGAAGCACGGCTTTTAAATATGTTATGTGCGGGTTCTCACTGTGGATGGCCACCCACATTAAAACCCCCTTAAAGGACATACCAGCCATTTTGCATGTTTGAGCCTAATATATTAAAGTTTCATACACGTAAGGTTACTGTCAATCATTTCCCAAAGCATACTACTGGAAAGGTGAGTTAAAAATTTTTTCCCCCCATCTTTCAGACTGCCATTGGTTTCAGTAATTCTGGTAGGCTATTAAAATCAACTTGTTTATACTTGAAATGTTCTTGGGATAGGTAATCCATCATCGTGAACAACATGTATATTCAGGTTTTTTTNACTTGAAATGTTCTTGGGATAGGTAATCCATCATCGTGAACAACATGTATATTCAGGTTTTTTTTTTGAAGTTACGTAATTTTAGCATTTAAATGCAATAAAAAGCATGGCTCAAATGTATGTCTCCACCAGGAATATAGTCCCAAAAGAATACCTGTGTTTAACAAAAAATTTGAACGACTGTGACTTCATAAGGCTGTGTAACTATTAGCAGGCGAAACATTGATTTTTAAGGTGGGTGTTATCGCTTGAATATTTGATTCTGAAAAATTAAGAGATCTCTTGCAAAATATCAGGAATACTGTTTTATCCTTCAGGAAATGGCTGTCAGTAAAGTAACGTATGAAAATTGAATATATTAGCCTCAAACATGCAAAATGGCCGGTTTGGTCCTTTAAGGAAATCTAAGGTGCTTCAAAACACAGCATGTAACTGAAAAGTATTTTGGCTTTTAAAAAGCTAAAAATGTTTCACTTTTTTGTGACACTTTTTTTTTACTGGGCTACTGTGGATATGGACCAAACATTTCAGGCGTTCTTTTTTATCAAATATCTAGCGAGTCTGACAGGCAAAAAATACATTAAAACAAAACAAAACAAAAAAAAACATACAGTATTCAGACAGACAGACTTACCTTGTCATAAAATTGAATCTTAGAAGTGAAATATTTTTCAAACACTTCGATCTTCTCCACCCTGGGTGAGCTCTCTATAAAACCTATACACACACATTTTCAGTATCAATTATCATTATTATAGTAAACAGAGTAAACAGATATACACAGATGGACACATGTACCTTCAGTGAAATACAGAGCCCATCCTTTGTAGGGACACAATGCGTCTAAAGTGGACTGCCAAAGAACTGAAGAGATCAACAGAGAGAGATAGACATTCAGGATTTTTATAGAAATGCATATAGAACATACAGGTACAGCTTTATATGTACATTTGGATCACGTAAAAAATTATTTTTATTCTATACAGCACATAAACATTGTGTTTAATAAGCTGTTTGAAACGTTTCTGTTTGGGAAAAAACTAACAAAAAAAAAAACAAAAAATCAACATTCTTTCAGAGTTGATTATTGGATATTTGATGGTTTTATGGCTTGAAGCTGGAACTTACTGTACCTCTCTGAGAGCTGAAGTTAGGGATGCCTGATACTGACTCGGATCCTGATCCATCTCTCCCTCTCCCTGAACCTTTACTTCCTCTTAGTGCTCCTCCTCCTCCTCTCCATGGTCTACTCCTCCAACCCCCTCTTCCATCTCCACCGCCTCCTCTCCATCCTCCTCCATTCCATCCTCTGCTGCCTCTCCCACCACCTCCTCCCCCTCTCCATCCACCTCTCCATCCTCCACTCCCACCCCTCCAGGAGCCCCCGCTGGATCCTTCTCTACTCATTCCTTTCCTAACAGAAACAAAGGAGATGTGAGAGAGAGAGAGAGAGAGAGAGAGAGAGAATTAGAGCTCGTTACAATTAAAGCAATGATTTTAGTTGACCGTGAAACCATGTTGTCCGTTGCTGTAATTATTAAACATTGTCTTGTGTGTATTAAAACTTCTAATAAATCCAAACTCCAAATAAAAGTGACCAAAATTTTAATTTTAAGTTGCGTCTGAGCGAAAACAGTTATTTCCTCCTGGCTTAATTATGAATTTAGGGAAATTATTAGCATCCGCGCTAATATTCGGCATACAAATGATTCATCAAAGCCCTTTACTTTAATATATTCTCAAAGATTTAGAGAGCAAACTTAGTTTACATTGCAGTTAACACTGGTAAGTGCCAAAACGAATATTTATTCAAAGCCTATGCTGCGTGGTATAACATATAGGATGGCTATAACTATGTTATACCACATTTTCCACGGAAATTGTAAAATGTACAGTATGTTTTGACTATTCTTCCCTATACCATCATCAGCGTTAGCTAACTGGCGTTAACGGCAACATTTTACTAGGTTTACTAGTTGTGCAATAGTGTCATACATACCTTAACTGAAGAGACCTCTGAAAATAATTAAAGGTATTTAGCTAGTTATTGCTAACCGCAACATCACAAGCTGTCAAACTTCCCTCTACGGAAGTAAGACTACTTCTACTTTTTGTTTTTTATTTGAAGGCAGACTAGACGTAGCAAGGGTGTAATACTGCCCTCTACCGGTCAAATACGGGTTTCAGTCAACGGAACATCTTGTGGTGCAAATGAATCAGACTTCTAAGAGGACTTGAGAGTTGAAAAAAAGAACATGAGTCTGGAAACATTCATGACAGTAATAAAACAATTTATGATCAGTTGTGGATATTATCCGACATAATCATCATCTTCATAGACAGTCCCTTGCCTCCATCTTCTGGATGTATGCAGTCATTACAGTCTTTTCTACTTGTATTTCTCTTTACAGATTAACAGATACTCAGACGTTTTGTTTAGTTACTTAATCCTTTAAGATATCACAACATCTTTTTTCAAGAGTCACATGTAGAGTGACAAATATAAAAGAATAAAAACAACAATCCTAAGAATCAATAAGAACAATTGATGTAAAAACAATTTTTTCCATATCATTATATTTCTAGCCCAATATTTAAAACTGATTGACCAAGTTCACTTTAAAACATGTGGAACATCAAGAGTTAAAATGTGACATGAACTGACAACATATTTATGGAGTTTCAGTAAAATTAAAGAGCAGAGATTTAAAAAAAGGCAAAAAAGGCACTTCAAGCAGAACTTTACAGATAAATGTACAATGTAACTATTTTCTCTTTGTTGAAAAAATGGTTTCAGTACTCCAGCAATTTCAAATATATCCTGACAGCATTTTTGTGAAAATAAATGTGTCTATCAAATTAATTACACAAAGAGTTTCCTCTGAAAAAGTCTCCATTTCTCTAAATCAAGGGTGTCTACCTCATTTAGCAATACAGTCACAAATGTGAATTCGAAAATGCACATGCAAAAAAAAAAAAAAAAAAANAAAAAAAAAAAAAAAAAAAAGAAATTAAAAAACATGCAGCCAGTGCACATGACGAACAACAATTCACAATCAGTGCCCAGGGCTGAAGGGAGAAGAAACTTTCAATGACCTATGTGTTGAGAGAAAGTACTGAGTCTCTAAGACACACACACACACACAGCTTCTCAGGGGAGTAGTTTTGGGGGACAGAAAGACAAAGTGAACAGGTAAAAAAATCAATACCTGAACTACTGTGGCCTGGAGTAGTTAGTGGTAATAGCAGAGTGCTGAGAGAGATAGAAGCACACACACAGACACACACAAAATGGAAAATAAGACAGATAGTGAAACAGGCCACTGCGATATGTTGGTAAGTTCAAAACTCAAAGACATCTCCTGTGAGGGAAAACAAAGAGAGAGAGAAAAAAACAGACAGCGAGAAAGAGGAAAAAGAGAAAAGAAGTGAGACAAAAGAAGAGAGACAGACAGCTAAGAATTGTTCCGTAATTCCCTCCTTATTATCCTAACACAGAAAAATGACATAATGTCGCTGTCCTTGTGTGTCCTGCTCTTCTTCTTACAGACTCATGCAGTGGTATGAACTCATCATGAGTCAAGCTTTAGACGTGCAATGTTGGTGTACAGTTTTAGTTGATGTTAAGTATGGAAACATTTGGTCAATTTTGAATTTGTTTGTTGGACTCTTGATGGCAAAATTGTTTCACTTTGGAGATTACAGGATGCTAATCATAGCAATTTAAAGGTTTTGAACAAACAACTTATTTGATTTGACAAAACCCTCTTACCAGCTGAGCTATCAGAACTTCCACATAGCATGTAGATCTTTAATATACTATTATTTGCCTTGTAAAGAATTAAACTTATAAAAATCTGGAGGGAAGTCTACCATATGAAGTGCATTACAATTTTGCTTCAATTGGGATTCATTTAAGGAAGTAAAGTTTGTGAAAACATTTCCATGGAGTTCAACTTTGTTGAATACTGTATAGGCTGGTGAATTTGCACCTTCAACCAAACTATCTTCATAGAGATGTCCTCTGAGGTATGAATATATAATATATATAAAAACCAACAAACCAACAAGAGCAAAACAGGAGTAAAGAAGTAGAGTGAAACAAAACAAAAACAAAATGGTCAGATTGGTCAAATGCTCAAAAATGACCAACACAAAACACGTGAAAACTTCATTCAGGTCTAACTGCCATGGTGCTTCAACAAATCAGGAGAGTATTTTTCAAAATGCACTTTTCAGTTTTTTTTGGTCTAATACTCCACTGTGGCAGTGGAGTATTAGACCACTTTATGAAATATCTTCTTTGATTCTGCTCTGAGTTTTGCTCCTTTTATTACAATGCAGTTTGACAGCAGGCGTGGTGTAAAAGGTTCACAAAATGATGAAATCATGTGTGCATTAAGCAAAACTAATGACAGAAAGTAAAGATCACATACACATACAACACTACACAAATACACATACAAATAAAATTATATATATATATATATATACACACACAAATGACCAGAGAATATGCAGCAAATGACCACCAAACAGATGCAAATACACTCCATCCATGCAGACACAAGTACACACACAGTCCTTTAACTAACACACAAACTATCTAGATGTGACAATTTTCCATCTACCCTTGTTTGACATCTCTTCTCTATGGACTGCTAGACTTCAATTACAGATTGAGGCATTTCAGCTCTTATCTGAGAGTAATATATGCACAGAGACACTATCAGTGACTTAAAAGCACACCTCTGAAATGTGCCTCTTAAGCCCTCTGCAAGTTACAGATCTCCTCTCAACCTCACACTGATGGGAATGTCAAGAATTATTCCACAAAGCAGCGTTCCCTCCAGCCCTCTGCAATTTGAACACAAAATTACTCTGATGGCACTTCTTTGCTCTCTGCTCTTCTGTGGATTTCTGTGTTCAAAAAGAGGCACATAATCATCTCTATTTTTCACTCCATGGAATAAAAAAAAGCAATTATTGACCTCTGTGACCTCTCTCCTCTCTCCACCTCCGTGTCCCCATCACTTTCTCAGCAATGCAAAAGGCTACGGAATAGAAACTCTCAGCTACCAAATGTTTTTCCTCTTGGTTATTTTCTTTATTTACGTTTCTTTAGCACGCACAGATACGCAAATCAAGATTATATATAATCATACATGCAAATATGCTACATATAAAGCTACCCAACTGAACACGCGTACTGAAGTGCACTTCAAAGGAAAATGAATGCTGATTTTTTTTTTTGTGTTATTTCAATTAAAGGTGTGTGTGTGTGTGTGTGTGTGTGTGTGTTTTATGATTGCAAATTAGCTGTGTATCCCACTGGGCCTGTTTCTTCATCTCAACTAATTTGTGTTTTTACTGCACACTAATGGACTATTATGAAACACACATACATACACACACACACACACACACACACACACACACACACACACACACTGGGGTGGATGAAATGTGTGTATGTTTGCATGTGTGGGTGGTTGGCTGAATGTGTGTGTGTGCGTGTGTGTGTGTGTGTGTTTAGCAACATAGTTAAAGACTTTCTTTTAAATCATTAGTTTCCAGCAGTGAGGATAGATTGGTCTTAACTGAATATACGAAATGAGTCTCAGCAAACTTCATTCACTTAGATTTTTCTATTTCCCAAGAGGCAACAATTAACTTGCAACAAGTGCCACTTCACAAGACACAAATTACAATTAGCAGTACACCGCATAGATTTTGGAGGGGAATGTAAACAAGTTACTCTATGTAATTGTAGCATGTTAATGAGTTTGATATTCTTTAATGGTGACAGTTTTAATTGAATACAATATGAGGCGTGGAAAAGGCAAAAAACTGGCTAACAGCATACATACTCTTGTTTCGAAATATAGACTCTTTCTGCCTATAAGAAAGCGTGGAGGTGACAAAGTTTGTGAGGTTTTAAGGGATTATTTCTTTGTACAGACTTTCTTTTCTTCCTGAGGGTATCAGGTGATTGACACTAAGCAGAATTTATCTTAATGTGCAGACAGTCAACATTGGCACAGCGAAAACAGTCGTAAAACAGAAACTCTGACAAAGAAATAAATCAAGGCTTTATATTTACTGCAATGGATTATCTACCTCAGGCAGTTTTCATTGCGTGGATGCTGCTTTGCACAAAAACAAAAACTAAAGGCAGCATGTGGCTTTTCCTGAAATCTTAAAGGGGACACATTATGTTTTTTGTTATTTTCTCTCATTGTTATAGTGCAATATAGAAGGGAGTATGTGTTGAACATTGTCAGAGTTGCAAAATTTGAGGTTCATTCATATAAAAAGACATCCAGTAAGACAAACCCATATGACATACTCTTTTTTTTTATGGGCCTGTTGTTTTTACATTTTGCTGAATAAATAAATATGATCACTAACTTTGTGATCAAAAATATTAACCATACTTGTTAATGGCTGCTGCTTTCATATACTACTGTAAAATACCTTGATCAGAATTATATGATTATTTAAAAAAATATCAAACAGTAATTTTGTAACTGCTGAGGGGCAAATAGACAAACACTTTAAATTACAAATGTGTACTGTGTCAGTATGCTTGTGTTTGTGTGTATTATGTGTGTGTTGATTCCTAGGGAGTCTCTTATCTGTTCTCTTCTCAAGTCTAAACTTCTCAGTTTCCACACTTTGGTGATGAAAGCCTTAGTTAAAAAAAAAAAAAAAAAAANAAAAAAAAAAAAAAAAAAACGGCAAAGTTATTTCTGCCTCTGGAAACCATGTTGTGCGTTCACTGAAGGTAAACAGTGGTGGGTGGTTTTGTGATGGGAATAAAAATCTGATCTTTCTTTTTTGGGGGCCTTGAAGGTTTTTTTTTTTTTTTTTTTTTTTTTTTTTGTCTTGCTGTCAGAGTAACAGCCATATTTTTGTCCTGGGGAATAGCAAGCAAGAGCAATGCCACACTTAGAGACTGCCTCTAATACTGCTAACCACTGCTGCCATTAAAAACACTAGTAGCTAATGGTCTCCATCTGTGCCAGCTAACCAGGCCAGGGATCCCTCAAGGGTGTGTGTGTCTGTGTGTGTGTTCATGTGAAAACCATTGCTTTTTGTCTCTGGGAGTACAGAGCAAGAGGACCGCTACCTTCAGGGACCTCTTCCATTACAGCTAATACAGCAGGATAGATGCTGGTTAATGAGCCCGTGGACTGGCACCAATCTTGTGCTTTAGTCTGAGAGTCCTTTGTTTTTGTCGATGCTAACTGTTGAGGGAGGTGGCAGTACGGTTCACTTCCCTGCTGCAGATTTCACTTAAAGCTGTGAGCCATTAGTTTGGTAACATGCTGTGGAGAGAAAATGACACTGTAAATCGTTGCAGCTGTTGTGCAGTTCTATGGTAACTGATTTTATAAAATGTAAATCAGAATTATTTCATGTGTGAGACTGAGAAAGTTGATTTCAGTTTTGTTGAGTTATCAACAGGGAATTAGGAAAAAGCAAGATGCGTGTGTGTGTGTGTGTGTCCTGAGATCAGTTTTGGGACTGATAGGAGCTGTTTCTCAAAAAACAAACCTTGCACATTCATGAGACATCAGTGATATCTATTAGCTTATATGCTAAAAAACAATATGTTTCATTATAGAATATGTTTTTGGGGAAAATAATGTGAAAGAACCATATGCTGCAAATAATTTCAAATACATTTATGTGAGACCTAAAGAATAAATGGTATTAGAATGCCAAAGGCGTATAGCCTCATATTGTCATCCTAAGAAGAAGTTTCAGACAAAAAGTACTTTATTTCTATTGTAATTTCATGAGCCAGTCACAAAAATGAGAGACTGGTGGCTCTTTTATAAGAACTTTGAGGAAACATTGCTGAAGGCTAGGAGCTGAAACCCTCTAATCCATTTGTTTTCTGAATTCTGGTGTGCATTACAAACACTGAATAGATAGATTTCTGTGTTTATATTCCCTTTGCCCTTGAGTGAATCTTCCTCTCTGTCTCAAGTTTCTACAAAATGTAAGCACACAATTATTCTGATTTGGGTTGTTATAATCTTGTGAATTGGTGTGATAAGATATGAACATGCAGCCTATGTTTATGTGATCTAGCAGGCAAAAGCTCTGTGGTACTCCACCAGATACATAACGTGTACAAAATGAATATACTATGCATGAAACTGAACACGTAGTACACAAATAGATACAAAATATACAGAGCTACACAGCCATAATCACACTTCTGCTTTGCAATAACCATTAAATCTAATTAATAATAATAATAATAATAATAGCCACAAATTCATCCATTGCACCATACTGCATTAAATTAAAATGTAGATAGAATAGGACATGAGTTACAGAAAGATTTTTAAGCTTTAACAACATCAAGGGGAACTATTAAAAAAGCTGCAAAATGCTGAAGATGACATTTTATACATCTGGCCATCCATATGCTGTGATGCTGTGCAGGATTTTTTTTTTTTTTTTNGCTGTCTGGGTCTATAAGCTTAACCTTAACCTATAGGCAACCCAGCCAATGTGTGATTTCTCATCCCTTAGATTCCTGTTTTGGAGTCAACATCAAAACAGAGAAAGCTGTAATCATCTACCCTGAATTAGTTCTGTGACCTTTCTGCTCAGCATGGATGTGAAGCAGTGTAGGCTGTTTAGTCTGTATGCTGTTGGATGCTGACTAAGTTTCCTCTTGTTCTAGATAATAAAGTCAGATAAATCTACTGAATGCCAACCCAGTGTGATCCTAAGTGGTGTGAAACAGATGAAGTACACAGATGAATAGCAGTATGAATTATTTCAAAGAAGTCGCGTGGTTTCATTCTGTTTGTGGTTATAGCTCTGAACTGTGCCGGGTTCCTATGGGTGCTTTCAGATACCACCAGTAATGTATTGTTTATGGCACAGGGCCTCAGGCAGACAGAATGATGGATGGAACCGTTCTGTTTTCTTCTCACAATCCGTCTTCAAAGAAACAAATCGATCTGGAACAGAAAAGTAGGGAGAATGGGAAAAATAACAAAAAAAAGAACTTTTCTTTATAGCGTTTTGATGCGGTGATGTGTTATTTTGTCAGGAACATTTTTCTGGGCTAAAATCAAAGTTTGCCCTCTACAGAATGGATCCTGGAGCAGAGGCATTTGTTTGTATGAATCTTTAAATTAATGCTTGTGTTTGTGTGTGAGTCATGATGAGTTGCTACATAAGCAGCGAATAGGGAGCTATTAGTTATGATAGGTGTTGCCTCCTAGATCCCCTTATGAAGCTTAAAATCTATTCTGAAAAAGGCTGTCAAATATTCTGTCCACCTACCTGTGACAAATTATAAACAGGCAGAAAGACATTTAACAGTGTACAGTCCCAATGTTATGCACTAAGATTGATTTATATTTTGTCCTTTGGCTGTTTTTTGTGGGCCAGTCAAATTCCTTTTGAGCAGTTAAAGTTCAGCAAATGCTTTCAGCACTAGACAATTTCTTTTTCATAAAGCATAAACTACTTTCCTATACAAATAAATTCATGTTGATTCCGTGGAAAGAATTTAATCATATAGCCATAACAAAGTGCAATTTTGTCTTGTAGCTGCCAGCAGGTTAGACAGCTAACACAAAGCAGATAAAAACGTAATTTCATTTTCACAATTTTCCAGCTCAAAACTTTTAAAAGAAAGGTCATCAAATTGCTTGTGTACCCTCAGTTTGCCCCTGTAGCATGTTCATGAGTGCTGATTTGTTTGCTCAAAACACAGCAGTAGCTATAATGATCAATGTGTTCAGTGCTTAGTTAGGATTTTAAAAATATATGAGGTCAAAGGTCACAGCCCCCACACTATCCCTATGGACATTTTTAAAGACTGTAGTATTAATCTAGGACGATGTATCTATAATTTCTCAAGACAACTGACCAATTAGTCTTCAGGCTTGTTCAACCACTGATCCAATTAACAGAGTCTGGATCAAGTGTGTGTGTTTGTGTGTGTGTGACTTTAAGTTTAAAAGATAAACTACACCTGAGGTTGCTAAAACCCTTGAATCACATAAAAAAATCCAGAATATCAGAAATGACCTTTGTGCTGTCAGTGGTAACTTCTTCAGGGATTTAACAATGAATCCAGGACCCTGTTCCAAGAAGCAGGTTTTTGAGTAACAACCAGAGCACCCTCAAATCTGGAACATTAACTGATTAAAAATAGCATTTTACTCATGCAAAGTCATCCAGATGACTCCATAAATCTGTACAATGATGTCTTTAATATTTGATTTCCTGCTGATAAAATTTGAATTCTCTAGAGGCTGTCGGTGTTTGGGTCTGCAGCACGTTTTTTATTTATTTATTTTTTTTATACACTGTTATGAATCTCATCATTTATGGCCATTCATTATTATCCCAATCTGTCTACAAAGCAAACCATCTCTAATGATAATCTTAATTTAACAATTTTAATGCTTATCTCATCTCAACCATCCTAATGATTATACTTCAACATAAGCACTTCAATGTTATGCCTAAATCCAGCCTTCCAGTATGACAGGCCAGTTGCAGCACTTCTGCCCAAAACCCTAGTAGGATCCATAACTGTGCTTTTTTTTTTTTTTTTTTTNTTTTTTTTTTTTTTTTTTTGTTAGGTAGAATGCATGAATGAGTTAGAATGAATTAGAGCAATGAAAGTTTCATCACAATAAAGATAGTTTAAACAGCTTCTACAAAGTTGTGTTAGAATTCAGAGCTGCTATACTCTTTATCACCTCTTGATGGCAGAGTGACTCCACAGTAAAACAAAAACAGAAAAATCAACATTTTGGTCTTTTCTCCTTCACTTTTATTCCTTCTGATGTTTTTACTCCTTCTCTTCATCCTACTATGTTTACTCTCTCTCTCTCTCTCTCTCTCTCTCTCTCTCTCTCTGTGGTATGTCATCTAACAGTGTGACAGGCTTCACTGCTTTACCAATTCCATCTATCTACCAAGCTATTTAACAAACCGCAGACCTGGGCAGCCGTGCCTGCAATGCCTGTGCTATAGCTTTATTTTTGATGTCTCTCTTTCTCCATCTATCTCTCTTTCTCTTACTGTCTCTCAATCCATCTGTCTTTTTTCTACCCCTGCTATATCATCCTCCTTTCCTCCTCATCCCCTTTTCTACTTCTTACGATTTCTTAATCTAGCTCCGTGTTGCTTGAGGTCTTTCCTGTTCTCCACTACCTTCATCTCTGATCCCTCTTTACGACCTCCAACCATCTTTCCTCCTCTTATCCCCCNTCCCCCATCTCTCTTCCTCTCTCTGTCGCTCTCTGTCAGGTCAGTTTAGTTTCAACTAGAAAATGCTGTCCGGAGAAGAAAGAAGCCAGTGTTAGGGCCTAACATAACATTCTGTGATGTTAATGATGACCTCACTGACATACAAGTAATTATTTTGCATTTAAAAACATTAATAATGTAATATTTGAAGTGCACTATATAGTATTTATTATGACACTTTACAATACAAATGAAGTGTTGCCAAAACATTCATCTAACATTTCAGTTTATATTTTATTTTAGATACAAAGTCAGAGTTGATCCCAGTATAATCCATCCATCCTTCCTTCCTTCCTTCCTTCCTTCCTTCCTTCACTTGGAGCTCTTTTTTCCAATGTCTCTGCTTTGATTCCAGTCGTTCTGCCATTCAGTTATTTATTTATTTTTTTTACACCATATTTGTTGAGATATTTTTTTGTTGACTTAGGGGTTTCAATGAGCATTTTTTCTTACTGCTGACTGTACTGCAGGTACCAATATTCCTTCCTGCTTCAGGCTGCCCTTTTGGTTGTTTTCCAATCCTTTTTTTAAACGAAAGCCAAAACATCCTGGAATCACCTGGTCATCGGTCAATTGCACTTGCCTTAGCAGTAGTTGCATTTACTATGTGGGAACTCAACAAATAAAATGCAAACAAGGTTATGTGAAAATTGTTATCATAATACTGCAGGCTTTTTAATTTCAGTGGCATTTTATTAACTTTCAAGGGCAGTTTACCTCTAGAAGGCAACTTGGAAATTCTGCAGTCCAAGAGCAATCCTCTTCCACATGTATAGTCAATTTTGCTTTCAGTTTCCAACTGTTTTCTTATTGCTTTTGGTGCAGTGTACATTCACATTAATGTTAGGGTCCATTCAGTGTTGGGGGGGTACTCTGTGGGTAGCAGCCACTACACAGGAATGCTCTGTAGTGGAAACAGTTTACTCCTAAAAAGAACCAGGTGACACGCCACAACTTGCAAGATCTCTGCAAGTGAGAATCTGTCGAGATCAGCTGATACCAGGAGGAACTACAAAACTCATTTCTAGTGGCATTTACCTCAAGGATCCTAGATTTTACTGCCGTGCATGCACTTCCCACACACACACTCGCACACACAGACAAAACTTGTTTTCAGAGTTTTAAAGAGGCGGGTTTTGGATATGGCTCTGCAGACCCTTTGTTTTTGGTGTTTTGCTCTTGGTACGTAAAAATCTTCAAGTTGTTGTGGAAGTGTGTGNTGTGTGTGTGTGTGTGTGTGTGTGTGTGTGTGTGTGTGTGTGTGTGTGTGTGTGTGTATGGTTGGAGGGCTGTTCAGCAGGGGACCTGAGATTGTGCTGAGACAAGGGGGGAAATGTCAGGGGCGTGGACAGTCTGGACATTCTGGCTGACAGCAGGGTGCAGCCTGTTTCTGTCTTTCTGCATCTCTTTATCTGTTCTTGCTCTCATTTACTGACAGACACCTCTCTCTCTCTCTCTCTCTCTCTCTCTCTCTCTCTCTCTCTTCTTTTTTTCTTCACCAACAGTGCTGGCTCAAACTAAGCAGCACAGGCAGTAATAGACCTTGAATTACAATTAATCCTGCCTCGCTCAATTTGCCAATAGTCATCCTGCTGAGAGAAGAAGAGGAAAGGGGACAAGGAAGAGAGAAGAAAGTTGAGATGAGAAAGAAGACAAAAAACACTGTAGCTTGTACTGCAAGAGAGAAAGAAAGACTAGGAATGGGAGATTAGGAGGAGGAGGGATGGTCTGAAGAGGGGAGAAATGCGGGGAAGAGCAGAAAGTGAGAAAGGGTGATGGGTGTGTGTGAGAAAGAGAGAGAATGAGTGAGTGATAGAGAAAAATACAAAGACTGAGAGTCAATTACTCATATAATGGAGACAGAAGATGTGAAAATTATAGTAAGATTTACAGAGAAAAAGAATGGAAGATTTAGAGATATAATGGAAGTCCAAAGTGGGTAATTCCTTAAACCACCACCACCAACTCGCTGTGCACTGGTCTGTGACTGAGGAGCAGATCTTTTAAAAAACAAAACAAAACAAAAAAAAAACAAAACAAAAAAAAAACCCAACGACATCATCTTCATTGACTTCGGCCAAAGTAGGGAAACAGAGCAGGCTGATTGCAGATGTCAGATTTGCAGCTTTAAACAGGTGGCGCATTACTTGCTGGCATTTGGGGAAAAGCACTGCAGGGCATCTTTTACAGGGTGCTACACTTCCGTGCTCCAGAACGAAATTTCCTGGCATGGTGATGGGGTTTTCCAGGAAGCACATTTCTTTTTTCCCCATTTGCTTTTTTCTGCCCTGTTATGTTCCCAAAAGAGAATGTTCCCATTCCTCATTTTTAGCATCACCAGTCTAAAATCATTGGGTATTTGTTAAAGCATTTATTGCTGAGCTTAGCAGAGCTTTGACTATAAAGGGATGGGTTTTAGTCTTCAAAGGGAAAGTTGTTTTCTCTTTCCAAGGCAATTGTGTCCTCTTTATCTGTTGTTCTCAACCATGTGCCATCCTTACCCAAGAGTATGCCATGTTTCATTCCAGCCAATCACTGCAGCTGATGATTTCTCTGATTAACACATCGTCAACCAGAAAAGGAAGTAAAGTGTGAAATCACCTGCTATGGTGTTAGGCTGAAATCAAAACTAAGTCTCTAAGGTTTTAATGACACATGTATGAAAAAAGCAAAAAGTTGCTCTTTTATAGGTTCTGATATGGTGTAATGTGTGTATTTCCCTGTTATTTTATTTATTTCACTATTTTGGAATAAATTTGTATTCCATCATAATGTACTACAATGCAGTGTAACAGCAGAATACACCAGCCACTAGCTATTCTATTCTATTCTATTCTATTCTATTCTATTCATTATTAAGGAATATAACATATGAAATAATGTCATATGCTATAAGTAATGCTTTATTCCATAAACTGACAAAGTAAAGTTTGTGATGCAGAACCTCTTGTATAAAGAAACTAACTTTTGTTTGATTAATTTACACAGTTTTGCTCTAAGTCCTGCTTAAAAAAAGAACATTTACTGTGAGTGTTTGCATTACTTTCTCTCCAAGGTCACTCTAGGCTGTCTCCAGTAGATTTAGATAATTGCTTTCTATTTGGTTTTGCAAATATAACAAGAAAGCAAAGAAAACTGATGGAGAAACAAAAGCACATGCTGTGCAAGCAAGGTCAGAAGCCACGAGTGTTGGCATAGGCATGAAAAATTTGATTAAAATATAGAGTAAAGTGGCAGCATGGTTTCTGGTTTCCTGCCAGCATTTCGCTTTCAAAGCCTGACATGCTGCTTACTTTGCTTTATGTTATCTGATTTATTTTTCTTGTGTTAAACTGTATTTAGTTTGCACTCTCCCTACATGTGTTAATCACTAATAAAACCATTAAAGAAATACAAATTATTGTACAGTCACCCCACATAAGGAGAATATGTCTAAAATGAGCTATATGTAAAATATACCTCACCAGGAAACTGGTTGTCATTGTCAACGAATGCCTTACACTTACAATTAATCTTTGCACATGCTTCGACGCTGCATCCATTACATTTTTAGCACTTCTTTAGTATTGCCTGTGGGACCAAGTCATTGTTTTGCAAGTCATGTAAGTCTCAAGTCCTGGCACTCAAGTCACATGTCAAAACTGACGAGTTCAAGTCAAGTCACAAGTCTTAAACTTTAAGCCCTGAGCGTGTCATAATGTACACTTTACTAAATTTGATGGTGGAGTAGCAATCATTATTGCAATGTAAAAAACCCCCCCAAAAAAAACAAAAAAACAAAACCAAAAAAACAACAACAAACAAACAAACATTTGTCATTGTAAAATAATGAAATCAATTTGACACTGCAGTCATTCTCAAAGTGGATGCAATTATTTTTCTTGTTTGAAGTCACTTTTCTTTTACAATGTAATTTATTTATTTATTTATTTTATTTTTATTTTTTTTTGCAGTTTTTCACTATTTTTGTTTCGTCTTGTTGGTTTACTGATATTGTTGTTTTGAGCATGTTTTTAACTTATGTTGAGCACTCTTGTTTTCATCACTCCTTTCTTTGACCCTTGTGTATGTTTGTTTGACCTACTTGTCTGTGGTGGGATTTGATCCAGTGCTGTTAAGATTGGATAGGGAAAACTAGAAGCTACACGAAGAATGTCAGCACTCACAAAAGCAGTTAATGCTTTCGCAGTTCACTTTAAGAAAAAAAATTCTGTGTTTGTTTTTCAGCCTGCAATGCCAGGTTTAGATATTTTAGAGGTGATGTTATTCTTGTAGATATTATTCATTTGTGTTAAATTAATAAACAAAAGTTTGTGCAGGCAAGGTCAGAAGCTGAACAGCTTCTCTGCCAGAAAAAGCAGACAGACTATGCATTAAAGAATAGATTAAAGTGACACCAACTGAAACCTTACTTTCTGGTTTTCAGCCAACACTGTACTTCTCTAATCCAAGGTCCTGTCTCAGATAAAAGGGCTCTTATACTATGGGTCAGTAAACAGAATGGATTGTGGGCCAATTTATGGTCCCTACATGGCAAGAATGAGACCATTTTTCCCACAAATTGTTCTTGGTGAGGTTATACTTCTCATTCACTTCCTTAGTGGTGAAACTACTAACACTAAATGGTTCCAAAACCTTTTCACCTTTCTCACTTACAAAGCTTGAGTGCACACTACCATGCATTCAAAATACAAGAAAATGCCTTCTCCTATGAATTCATATGTAAATATTTTGTATTAGCAATATACAGGATATTTTTTTAATCAACATGTGCATCTTGAAAGTAATGCTTACATATTACCGGCATTCCCAGGATGTAATCAGTTGACAACTCAGCTCCTCTCCTTGTCAGAGTGTCCAAATACTTGAAGAACTGTACTGGCGATTTTTCATGTTTTTATTTTTTTGTTGACCAGTCCAGAAAAAGTGGTAGTATTTACAGATGGAGTGTAGTTGTAGAAAATTATTTACAAAAATTAGCACATGTTCTCACATACTACTGTTCTGCACAATAGAAGGAACATTTCCTGACTAGAGTGCATGCGTGAAATGGGCTTTAAAGATGAGCAGACTCAAATTGTGTTTGTTTGTGTATGTGGGTGCAACACCAAAAGGAATAGAGAATCTTGATTTGAACAAACTGGTCTTTAGATCATGCATTCACACAATGCCTGATTCACTGATATTGGCATGAAGCTTCTTCATAAGGGAGGGGGGCTGAAGGAGATAGCTCTACCTCCTGCTGCGCCTCCTCATATCACACAGGGTGAATGATAAGTAGTCCTCACCCAGTGAGTTCCGGCTTGAGGAGATGTATGCAGAGCAAGTCAAACTGTGATATATTGTGGAGCATCGAATGCCTTGTAATCAATGCCTGCGCTTCAAGGGAGCTGCTGAAGGAAGAATAACACTGTGGTAGTGTGTTAATGTTTTCTGGCTGACTGATCTGGGTCAGTAAAGGAGAGGAAATACCTGATGCTTTTTCATCTCAGCTGGACTGAGATGAAAAATAAAGTGCAGACATGTTTGATGTAATTGCAGTGTAAGAGAGGCACCCCTTCCTGCCAAACTCTAATTGCTCTCAATTTCAAAAAAAAAAAAAAAAAAAAAAAAAAAAAAAATTGAAATTAGTATAAAGGATTTTGGGAAAACAGTGACACAAGAACTTTTAATGAATTGTCTGGCTTAGAGTGATACATATAGGCACACATTTCTGCAACAAGTACCAAACTCCAGCTCTTTATTTTAGGCAATGCAATTTCATTATTTTACTGTTTGGCTCAGTGGTTTAATTGTCTTTATCACCATCTTGTTCTCGTTTATCTCCTAAATGACTGCCATGTCATGCAATCTAGTAAAGCAAATAACAAAAAAATATAAAAGGAACCAACAAACCATTTTCGTAGAAAGTTGGCCATGATTTAGCTATGAAGAGGATTCTTTGGAACATAGAAAAACAGCAAACAATAATAAGAGATGGACTGAAGCTTCATCAAATATATGACTTGTTTCTGGTTCCTTGCCAACTCTCTGCTTCCTGCCAGGGTTTTGTTCTACTTTACTGAAGTTCTAACTGTTGAACTATGAGTTGCTTTTATGCTTGAACTGTATTCACTCAGTGGTGGTGGTGAACAACCATGTCTTGAAAATGTTCACCCCTGCTGAAATCAACTGAAAGCATATTGTTATATATCCAGTTTATATGCAACATAAAAACAAGCTAAGGCCCAAAGAGTAGAAATGGTAACAGTTTACTGGTGTAGCCTGTAGTCGAAACAAAACTGGGATCACAATAGAGACAGATGTGGATTGAAACTAAAATTTCCCCCAACCTGCAGTGAGGGCTTTAACACTAAACTGCAGTAAGCAGTCAGATTTGGCATCCTATGTAAAGCACAAGTTTCTGGTGTCCAGCCAATCCGCTGTCTGAGCTGCCTGCTGTTTGGTTGAGCTCAACCAGTAGCCCAATTTCCAGCATAGGCAGAGGAACTCCAAATGTATTTTTGTATAAAGCCCACTGACTAGGAACTGATAAGTCACTGGCAATCATATTAGGTGAAAGTAATATAGAAATCACATAGAGATTTTACATTGCTGAAATTAAAGGACCACACCCGCGATTGTGTATGTTTGAGCCTACAACCCACATTTATGGTATGTTACTGCCATTCGAAAACATAAAAGTAAATTAAATTAAATTTAGTTTTCCTGTTATATCTTTCAAATCCTTTAATCTTTCAAAATCAAATATTCAGGTGGTACATCCACCTTAAAACTCAAAAATTCAATGTTTCACCTTATAACACTTACGCATGAAGGGACGGTCATTTTAATTTCTCTGTAAAAGCTGTCTTCTCCTGGAACTATATTTCCTGGCGGAGACATACATTATCTTCTATGTTGTTCTGCATTGGATTGGTTAAATAAAGTTACTTGGACAAAAAAAACAACAAAAAAAACAAAACATCTAATAGACATTGTGTTCATTGTGATAGATTACATATCTCAAGCATGTTTCAAGTCTCTACAAGTTGATTTTAATAGGAAAGAACTGAAACCAACGGCAGTCTCTAAGGTAGGAAAAAAAATTCTAAAATTTACCACTAAAGTAGTATATTTTGGAAAATGGCTGTCAGTAACGTAACATGTATGTGGATTGTATATATATTGGGCTCAAACATGCACGATTGCTGGTATGGTCCTTTAATGTTGTATGCTATTCTATTCATACAGAATGATTGCTTTTGTCACTCCAGTCATGATATTAAGAATGGTCTTTATAATTGAAGAAACAGAACAGCAGTGGATAACAATATGATACAATCTCAATGCAATACCCATGGTTATGTTGAGATAATGATGCAGGTTATTCGGTGATGTAACATAATGAAAGATAACAATAAATCACAATATAAGTGATGAAAATAAAAATTACCTTAAAATGGCAAAATGAATATTTCAAAGGGAATAACATTCTGTAAGTAAGTGTTAAATTGTCTTGTATGTAGAATAGACACAAAAATAAGACTTGGTACCAGTATTTTTGGTAATGTATTACAACAGATCAAAGTACCTGAGTATCATTTATTTCTCTGCCTCGACAGTCTATCTTTGATTGTTTAGTCTATCTGTAATTGTTTTGATTGTTGGGAACACTGAAAAACTCTGCCAAAGTTATTTAGAAGACTAAAACTTGCCATCAAGAACCTAAGTGACAACTAATATGAATTCTAATGGTAACATTTTCCTTTTATATGAGCACGAATGGTTATTTGGGATATAAAATAGCAGCTTGGGTAAGTAGCTCAATTCAGAGTTACAACTTCAAGTGCAAGAAAATCTGTTTTACTTTAAAGGCCTCATTCATAAGAGCAGGATGGTGCCTGCTGCTTTCTGCCAACAGCCACCTTGGTTAATGTGGTGATTTATAGCACTCAAGATATTTAAGGTATATAATATAATGTAACTGACTGTGCCCTAAAATACACACCCACACCCACACACTCTCTCACACATACTATCGCTTTCATTTCTCTCCCTCTTCACTTTCTATTCCTCCCCTCCCCTTCTCCTGCTGTCTCCCTCATCACTCACCCGTCTACTTCTCTTTTCTTTTCATTTCACATCTCTTGCTTCCTCTCTTACCCCCTCTTCTCAGTATGTCTCTTTCTTTCTCTCTCTCTCTCTATTTCCTCCCCCCTGTCCCTCTCTCTGGTTCTTTGCCATCCGTCTGCCTCTGTGCCTGAGGTGCCGGTTGCTATTTGGATGATTTAGTCCAAGAGGGAGAGAGGGATTTCATTAGCTGTTTACCTGAGGGCCTGTGGTACCTGTGGTGCTACAAGGCTGCTTTATTAAAAAAGCCCACATTCAGCTGTGGAAGAGCACAGTGGCTCAGCAGGTTAGGGTTCACCTCATGCATCTGGCTGCGGGTTCGAGTCCTCGAAGTGGATGTGTACCTTTGGACCTGTAGTACGTGTGGTGTTATGAGGATGCCTTATTGCCTTATTTATCCTAGATTTTATGGGGGATGACCACAATGCCTGGGTGTGTTAGGGTGCAATATATGCACTATACACTCGGACCCACTATACAATGGGTCCGAGTCCTTGGAGTGGGTGTGTACCTGTGGACCTCTGATATGGTATATGTATATGTTGCTGTACTGCTTTATTGTCAGCTACTACACCACACTTCAGGTTAAGGCGCATACTATGTGAGTTTGAGTTCATTTCTTGAAAAAATGTGTGAGAAGTATTTCATGAGCTGTTTACCTGAGGGTCTAAGTTGCCAGTGGCAATCCAAGGCTTCTTTATTAGTTCTAGTCCAGCTTATTACATGGTGACATGGTGGAGTATCCCTTGGTGAATTTCTGCACATACATTATGTATTGTCATGTCGTGAGTTCAAGTTTAGATATTAAGTTAAGTTCTTTAAGGTTGTTTTTATCAGAAATCTTCCTTAACAACAAAAATATGGTGGAAAATTCTGAGTCTTTTCAAGCAGATGAAATAAATCATGGATCAGTGGCGGAGAGTTAAAAATGTGCCTACTGGCACTATTTCAAAATGAAAATTTGTTTAGCTGTCAACCTATAAGGAGAATTAATCAAGCTTATCGTTGTAACATCAGCTTTAATCAACACTGCTTGCCATGTTGTTTACCCTTTGACATTATTTGTATGCAGCAATCTCTCTCCTGTTTCAGAGACATCTATGGTTATAGTAGGTCAACACAAGGCACACACGCACAAGACACACACACGCACACAGACATACAGAATGTGCTCATTACACGCACCTGCAGAACACATATAAAAATAAACACGTTCCATACACCTCTACATATCCACACAAACTCTTACACCTGCATATTTTCATGCATATGGATACTTAACATGTAGCAGCAAGATCCACCCTCATACTTACAGTATGTGCACTTTACACACACCTGATCACATTAACATACATGACATAAGTATAGCTATAGATGAAGAGAAAGTGATCAAAAGATAAACACAAAATGAAAGAAAGAAACCTTCGAGTAAAGTTGAGAAGAGTTGGTGGAGGTGGAGGAGGAGGTCACAGGGGGAGAAGCAAACCAGTAAAAATAAAAATTTGAAGATATAAAGGGAAGCAAGCAGTGGGAGAGGTATAATCCCTGCTGTGTTCTTTATTTCCTGTAGCCTCAGTGACTTTATGTGAGAGAGAAAAGACACACTGAGACCGTGGTGTCACTTTTACTATCACATCAGAATGTTAGATGCCTGTGTTAATAAAGTAGCAAACATATTGTAAATCACCTGACAATGAACCATAAAGTCAACACACTTCTTAACATAAACTTAATACTCAGTATAACACTGGTTACAATGACAAAGATTACTTATCAACAAGTTTCTGATCACTTGGCTGATTATAGCTCAGCAAGTGATATGAAAATTTTCTGCATAAAGCAAAAAGCTGGGCTGCAGTATTAGTATTTTCCCAATAAGTTTTAGCTGAATTACATAATACCTTCTTGCTGTGTACATAAAGTGCTTAGTATTTTTCCCAGTATTTCACTGGAGCTCTACTTGTTTAGTATTACAGTACATCTTTTCATGATGCCTTGCACTTTCCTGTGATTACACTATTTGTGTTCTGAACATGTCTGCTGCTTTGTTTCAGTTATTTTCTGTGCTTTAACCCACACATATGTCTTCTCCAGATTTTACCTCAGACTTTGGGTTCAGATGCTCCCCTGGGTTCTCCAAGTGCAACATATCATATCATAACATAATAACATATCACATTTAGACACATACTCTATCCTGTATATGCAGGCACCACCTTGGAACTGAGCACTATGTTAAAACTATTTTCCATTTTCTGTAGATTTGTAGATTTTCTGTTATTTGCAATATGGTAGTGGCATAATGTGATAATATGAAAAATGTCAAACTTCGTGTTGCATAGTGAAAAGA
Source organism: Lucifuga dentata (assembly GCA_014773175.1). Classification (NCBI taxonomy): domain Eukaryota; kingdom Metazoa; phylum Chordata; class Actinopteri; order Ophidiiformes; family Bythitidae; genus Lucifuga; species Lucifuga dentata. The sequence goes on along the minus strand of VXCM01000020.1, from coordinate 35,133 downwards.
AGGATGTAAGTACAAAAGCAAACTCCAGAGCAACAATTGTTTTTATTTAAAAGCATATTAAATTAGACTAAATCATAACTTCTGAGTCAGTGACTTTGCACAAACTGAGAAAGGATTATATTCCCTAGTTTATTAGAGTATTTTGCTGCATTAGTCAACACTGATAATAAATCAAACAAAAGCAGACTGACAGGTAAATGTGTATTTGTCTTGCAAAGGTCAGAAATGTATTAACGGCAATGAGTTTTCATGGCAAATTCAATTAATTTCAATGGAATCACCACGATCAGAGGATTCATTAACAAAGCAGTAAATTTGCATGAATTCTGTCAAATTCTGTGAACCTGACATGGCGGTGAAATAGGCTTACATTTGATAGAGGAGATGGCAGCAGCTATTGTCTAGTAATTAAAAGAAGGAAAAGAAGATGAGGATGAAGATGGTAAGTTTGTCCTCTAATGCAGAATTTAGAGTTGCTTCTCCATCAGAAGAAGTAGTGAAAAAAACAAAACAAAAGTTGAACTCTGCCCACTGGCCCCCTGCTGGTGATGCATGTGATATTTGGAGCAATTATAGCCGGGGGGAGATAACAGAAGCAGAATCAACAAAAGTGCACTTTGGGGGCCCTGCACAAAGAACACTGAAAAGGCCGGAATTGCCACGCCTTCAGCTTTGCAAGATATGTTTTTGCTGTCAAAGCTGTACATTGTATGTAGCATACTGGGGCTTCTGATTTGGCATTCTTGCCTTGATATGAGTGTATTAGAACCATACAGACAGAGCCATCAGACTGTCTGTCATTCTTGTTCATATGCCTCATGCCAATGCTGACTGAATGCCAGCTATACCAACGTAAAGACATATCTAGGCCAAATCTGTTTGCTATGTGGTATCTGTCTCTCTCTGGAGATCACAGATTGATGAAAGAAACCAGACAACCCAGTTTGCTTTGGTGTGACAACAAAAAAGGAGTAAATAGCCTCTTTTTCAGGAGCTCACTGAGGGGTCCACTATGTCAGAGATTGCTAGGAGTCTCCCTCTTGGCATCAGTTGGAGGAGATAACGTTGACTGACAGGCAGCCTGGTGGAAAGGTTGCTTCAGAGGCCCGTCACTCTGGGAGAGGCCTCCAATGTCTTCAGTGCCTGAAAACTACTAGCACTACAATAGGGCAAACATCCCGGGAGACCTTCCCTTTGCTGCTCTCTGTCTGTTCTCCACACACACAGGCTGCAAAAATGGTTGTGCAACCCACACACATACCGTATACAAATATACCTGGCAGCTGAGGGAGACACAGAGATCACAGGAGGTGAATGGTGTCACAGCTGGAGAAAACATCTCCCCTCTCTGCTCTTTCCCCCTCATCGCTTTCTTTTCCCACTCCTTCACTTATTGCTTACTTTTTCTCCCTCTGACCTTTTCCTGTGACTTTTTCTCCTGACCTCCTGTAATCCTTCCACCTGCTTCTCTCTCTCTCTCTCTCTCTCTCTCTCTCTCTCTTTCTTGACTTTATCTCTTTTTCCCTTTTCTTTGCTGCTTGATCTCTCTTTCTTTCCAGCTACACCCTCCTTAGCCCCTTTCTGTCATTTTCTGGCTCCCACACCCTGTTCCACCCTTGTCACCCAGAGNACCCTCCTTAGCCCCTTTCTGTCATTTTCTGGCTCCCACACCCTGTTCCACCCTTGTCACCCAGAGTGCTCCTGTCACCCCTCTCTGCTCTCACCCTCCAAGTCCTTTTCTATCAACATTTTTTTGTCTTTCCCATAATCCCTTTCTCTGCAATCAATGGCTGTCACTTCACCTTCTCTCCCCTCTATCCCTTTGCTTGTCCCACCACCTCCTGCCAATCTTCCTCTTACATGACCCATTTACAATAAAATCCTGAGAACCTTCCACCTCTCACCAGCTCAGATCCTTTCTCTTGTACATTCTTGCATGCACACACACACACACACATACGTGCACACACTCACCTACCTGACAGTCTGCCTTTAGATGACCTAGATTTGCACTTCTGTCACTTGTCTTTGCTCTATTTAAACCCACTGGTTGAATTCAATTCAGTTAGTCATTGTAGTTGCTTATCTGTTCATTTATGAGTTCTGGAGTAGAAGATGTTATACACTGTATCATAAGTATTGTATAAATACTATTTAATGCATTCATCTTGCAGTAATGCTGTATTTTCATTCTTGCATATGGACATACTGTATATAAATTCAAAATCTGTTCAAGAGACAATGGCAGAGTGAAAGAAAAAATAAATGAAAACATATTTTACTTTTGTTTTAAATGGGGACCAATTTTTTTTTTTTTTATAGAACATAATGCTTATAAGTTTAGTCCTTTTTGCTAATATGGGTTAAACAAGGATACATTTACTGAGTTTAAAAATAAAAGGGAACAGTTTAAAATAGAAATTAATGCCTTACTATTCAAATGAACTAATATGCCCCTGGGAGGGCTCAAGAAGGAAAAAAAACAAATTAAGTTGTTCGAATGAGTTAACTAAGTCGTTCAAATGACTTCTTGACTGGCAGTTCAGTGAAGTGGAAGAAGAACACCATCTTACCATCTTCAGAGTTGCTTGCACGACTCAGAATGGAACAAGCTAATGGTGCTGTTCTTGGTTGGTGTTGACATACCTGTCAACACTCCCATTTTTCCCGGGTTTCTCCTCTATTTTCACCCCCTCTCCTGCCGTGCTGCTCCCGTTTGGTAATTTCTCCTGTAAATCTCCTGTATTTTGACACTTATACAGAATCATAATTGGCCCAATCAAGTTGTTTCAGTCATTCTGTGGCACACAAGTGGAGCACACTTTCCAGGGGACACCTGAAGCCAAGTGGAACCAAAGTTGATTGAAACAGTATCTCGTAGGAGGAGGAACAAACAAACATAATACCGTCATGCTAGCAAAGTTTGATGAGAGAATAAGATCAGGTCGGGTTGGATCTCAGGGTGGGGGNTGGGGGGTCTATACCAGAAAATCTCCCTTATTTTCAATATTGATAGCTATGCAAGTTGACACACAGACACACTATGGACCTTTTGGATTTAATACAGTTTTATTTTCATCTTGGACTCAAATATACGGATATAGTTCGTTTTTTGCTGTCAAAGACCACGTTTTTATAATTTTGGCATCCCTTAAATGTATTTTAAAGGATACTAACTTCTTCTTCCACTTCCTTGAAAGTTATTAAGTTGTTTGAATGACTTAGTTACAGTAACTCATTAGAATGAGTTTTTGTTTTCTCCTTGAATATCTCCATAAATATATGTTGCAAGCACTAGATGTGAAGTGTTATAGTGTTATTATCATCTCTGCTACAAACAAAACATGCAACTTCCCTTTAAAAAAAATTAAAACCAAAACAATCAGCAAAAGCATGTTCCACCGAAAAACAGAGCGAGTCCTGATTTTGTCTAATTCACTGTTTTGGATTTTGGTTTGAAAAGCACAACTGTTGCTGTGCACACACTGCAGTCTTCATATGAAAACCTCAAAACACACCAAGCATGCGGCCAGCAGCCAGTGCTGAGAGCTCATGTTGTCTTTTTTTCTGCACCTGTCTGCCATTTGGTTTGAAATTCTCCCTTTTCTCCACCACTTCAACCTTTTCCACTCAATTCAGGCCTTCTTTTATGTCACCCAGCCTTTTGTGGGGAGAGAGGGAAAAAAGTGTATTTGAGTGTCTTTTATGTGACCGTGAGGAGACAGAAAGGAGGAGATGGAGAGGTCATTAACTGCTTTCTTTCACTCAAGAGGAGTAAAACGGAGGGATGATTATGAGAGCTGGTGGTTCTTTTACTCAATTCATTTAGATATATTGACACCATTACAGCAAGTTTCAAAGAGCCTCCTCCATTCATAACATTGGATTGATTGCACTTTTTGCTCTTAAATATATTTTTTGGTATTGTAATATGTATAAATTTAGTCATTAGTGTTGTTAATGTTATGAGGCCATAGAGTTCTATTCCTGTTATAATGGCTGTGAGCTCATCTTTCAAGTAGGATGCAGGCTTTTTGATAGGCTACTGGGTACAGCCATGTACAATCAGTCCAGCACACACATTTTGGCCCACCATAAAAACTTTATCTGCCTGTTGTCCGCCCCCCTGTATGGAGCTAGAGTTGAGCCTGTGCCTGGGATAGATAGCATTGGCAGTTTAGAGAGGAAAATAAGATTTATTCCAACTTTAAACAACTCAGACTGCTACTCCGGTGAAAATTGTGAAGAACTGTTTAGTAAACCGTTGACTCACTCCACACCCCATAACTCAGTGGCATTGGTATTGGAAAATAAGTTATTGCAGATACATCAAAGGGCATAACTGATATTGTTATTGTAGATGTATGTGACAGAAATAATTACAGATTGTTATGATTGGATTTAAAATTAAGTGCATATCTTTGGTCTCTAAAGTCTCTAAATCTATCATGGTTGATTGCATCTCAGTTTCTCCTGTCTATCACAAAAATAAGAAACAAATTAATATTTTTGGCCTCTCTGATCTTTAAAACAGATATTTTATACAAAAGGTTAACTAAAATAAGTAAGCTGTAACAGATATGACAGGTTTAAATTATGTGATTTTCTAATATTCTAACCTTCACCATGAGCTGTGGGTTAACTGAGTGTGAAATGAAGCAATAAAAAACTCTGGATGAAAACTCTTTAAAATTCTGGATTTTTTTTCCTCTTTTACCTTTTCATAATAGTTTTCTTTGTTGTACAGTGGGGAGATGAAGTAATCCACAAAAGCTAAACATCAGAATGGGAATGTTTTATTTTGTGTTCATAATGACCAATAAAATGACCCATCTCTCATTTTATAGTGAGCATAGTCATCTTTTTAAAAGTATGTGTATGCAGCACCACAGACTGTGTGTCAGTATGTTTGTCACCTTCTAAACTGAAATATACAACTGCAAGCATAACACACGCCTCTGTTGAACAGCTGCTGGTCTGTCTGTCAATCTGTCTGAGTGTGTCTGCTGTCTGTGGGTCTATCTGTCTGTCTTCTGTCTGTATGGGAGGCTGTTTGAAAGACAGAAGGCAAACATCCATCCTTGTATTCTTGCTGTGCAGCATTTCCCTGCACCTCAAACAGGAGCGTGCTGATTAATTTTATCTGGCAGCATAAACACAACAATGCATAAACACATACTGTTTGAATGGATACTTTGAAGATGAAGCAAACACTGAATTAAAAGCTGCTCTAATCAATTTAGTCCCTACGCAAACAAACCCATCAATAGTTGAGTAGAAAACAAAGTGATACTCAGTGGGGGAAAAAAAAAAGTTTTGCAGCAGCTGTTTATACTGTACTTCAAAGAGAAAACAGCATCATGATAAGGCTTATATTATGTCTTGGAAAATAGGCTCTAAAACGTATTTATTTCTGCACATAATTATGTTAAGGCTTATGGTTATAAGCTTTTCCATTTTTCAGTGATTGTTCTTTTATATTCCCTTCGATTTCTTCTGAGACAAAGTTGCCACTAACTCATTAACATGATTGTAGGCTTCAAAAGCAAAATCTTATATACGACACAGTTGAGGCAGTTCTGTTTTTCTTTATTGGAATTTAGTGCATTTTTTTTATGCTTAATGTTTGTATGCAGCATCGTGTTCCTTGTCAGTCTGCCCTCCTGTCAGCTGCTCTGCCTGCCTCGCTGCCTCTCCATGCTTCAGGCTATATGTCATCAACCAAACATATGCCAGAACATTTCCATGTTCTACCTCTGTCTGACTTGTCTGTCCTCTTTCTCTCCCTCTGTGTTCATGCAGCAGCGTATGCACCCATGTAGACACTGTATTTATAAGATATCTCTGCTCTCTCATTTTGTTTTATTAAACTTATGACCATATGGATGGCAAACAATACATATACAATTCAAGGCAAGCAGTAGGAGTGAAAAAGAAAAGCAAGCTGAATTACTTAAAACAAAATTAGTACATTTTTCAAAAAAGCACCAAGTTTATGGATCACTTTTGGATTCTCTGACTGCAATAACAAAATCAACTTAAATGTAGATGGACACGACAGAATATTTACTTTTCTCTAAACTGCATTATTTCCATATTTGTACATTCAAACAGTACATGATTCTCATCATTGCATAATTTACATATTCTGTTTTTCCTTTCTAAACCTATATATCTTCCAGTAATCTTTGGAATTCTAGAATTGGCAAGTCTAAAGCCACAAATTGCTTGTCTCTGCCCCCTATTTTGTTGCAATAAATACTTTTCAAAGTTAACTTCCTTCTTAAATTCAACAAAAAGATTGCAAGATGACATCTGCTATAAACTCACTAGACCACTTCTGTATAAACTAATCTTCTAGTCTCCGTTCAGGTTTTAAGCCAGTTAGTTTTGCCACACTTCTGTGAAAACTAGAGATAAGAAAACCCATATTCATTTAAAACTTGCTTAACATAAGTCATCCATGGTTATATATAGACTTTCTGTGCATTTCTGTGCAATTCAAATAAACAGGTATATTCAAAAGTCCTGCTCAATAACCTTTTTGTCCCTTTTTAATTGCAATAGTTAATGGGTATTTCCCCAGCTCTCCTTACACCATATTATTATATGTTGTCATTTTAACTCTTAATATGTATTTAAGGAATTTCAAGTGCAGTTTTTCCCGAATGGCAGATTTTTCAAATCCCCACACCTCACATGGGTACAGCATAACAGGCATAACCAACTGGTCAGACATGTCTAATTTGACATTTAATAGTAAATCGAATTTTCTTTCTTTTTTTAAATTATTATTAATTTTTACAAATTTTCAAATAAATCCCCAAAATCATATACATACACGCAAACAGAACAAGAAGGCAAACAAAAAATAAAATCAATCAATCAATCAACCAATAAAAGAGAAAATCATATTGACTGTGGGCATAAGAGGACATTAAGCATGTTTACATATAAAATATAAAGAATCAGTTTCCGATGGAAATAAGGTCAAGAAAGGGGTTCCGGGTTTTCAAAAAAAGATCTTCTTTTCCTGAGGTTCGAAGTATAATCCGTTCATAGCTACAGATGTTTGACATGAGTTCAGTCCATTGTTGAAATGATGATGATATGACTGATTTCCATTGTCTTCATTGTCTACATCCAGTCAGCATGGCTAGTTGACACCACAGTTTAATATGTCCATGTAGAGTTTTAGGCAAAATACTGAGCATACAGAGACCTGAGAAAAAAATCAAATTTTCTACATTTACTTAGAAGAGCAAACATTGCTCTAGAGGCTTGCTTTTGTAATCATTGATAGCAACCTTTAAATGATCCATTAAAATTAAATATAATACTACCCAGATATTTAAAATAATGTCTGATCTCCAGATCATTTCCATTACAATAAAACTTCTATTTACTGATGTCCTTTTTTCTGCATCCAAATATTGTGATTTTAGTTTTACCACTCTATCTCTTTCTCTCCCACGCACGCACGCACGCACGCACGCACACACACAGCTTCATGTATTTGAATGCATTCATGTGTGCAGGCTCCATCTACAAATGGCCCTCTCTCCCTCTGTAAGTGGTTCTCTCTCTCTCTCTTTCTCTCTCTCTCTCTCTCTCTCTGATTCTTATGACCTGTTAAAGACTTGTACCTCCAAAAATGTCAAGAAATTAGAGACAGACTTGCTTTAACATTGACTTACATGCATTTTTGAGTGTATTCAAACGGTTTTTTGCAGGATTTCATGGCAAGGATGTTATAATAATTTTTAGTTAAAATATGGAAATCAATAGGTTTTCACATGATTAACAGCAATATTTTTGTGTCTATATGTACAGTGCAGAGAATCCTGTATTTTCTCCCTCCCTTCGTATGAGTAGTTGTATATAATTTGTGTAAAAGCGATGCAATTTCTGAGCTGTTCTCTCCTTTCTTTTCTTTCTTTTTCCATTTGTCAAGATGTTTTCTGAAGGTATTCACACAGGCATTTGCTTTTGCCTCATTGATCTTTATATATTTCACTACTTTTAAAGGTTCTATATCTGTAGCCATACCTCCTTCCAACTCTCACACTCCCTCCTCTGCTCACAGGTATGTTATTTCTGATTCAGCCTGCTGGCCTGTGAATGTCTCTCCCTCCATTTTGTGCTCAACTCCTTCAGAACTCATTAGACTGTGAAGGGCAATCTGCCTACCGCTGAAAGAGAAGAAAAGTGCCAATTTTCCCTCTTTTTTTTCTGCTTTGCAGCCGTGACATATGGACTTGTGTTTTTTTAAAAGCAATTGGAGGTGGGCGGTGTCACGTTCAGCAGAGGTGGAGGATGGACAGAATTGCTGTGGATAATATAGCAGAGTATTATAAGGAAGGAACATGTCAGGAAAATGATCTGTTAGGAAGAACTGATGGTGAATCTTGGCAGCTACAGTTAATACACCATCACTTATATCTGTCAGAATTAGGATGTTTTATTTCATTCTCAGCGTAAGAACTACACACACACACACACTAGGACACATTCATACTGACATAAACAAGTATGGCAGGAATCACAGTCATTGTGTGTGTGTAAATATGTTTGTTCTTAGTTTACAGTAATACTCTTTCTCTCTCTCTCTCTCTCTCTCTCTCTCTCTCTGTCTGTCTCTGTGTGTGTGTGTGTGTAGATGTGCATATTTACCTCTATTCACTATGGATTTGACAAGGGTCACCATGTAAGGTAAGACTAGAGCAGGTGAGGGGCTGACGGAAAAAGAAAACAGGTCACTTTCCTTATGGCTTGTGCCACAAAGCATTCTGGGATTCCATCTGACCCATAACCTCTCCTCTCCTCTCCTCTCCTCTCCTCTTAACTCACTTAACTCACTGTCTCCCCTTCTTTTCTTCATTTCATTCTTTCAGTTTCCCCTCCTTCTCACTCAGTATGTCCCTCAGTTTCCCCTGTGCTGCTCTTCTTTCCTTTCATTTTATTTTCTTCTCCTCTTCCCTCTATCCCTCTTCTCTCCTGCGATCTTGCAACTGTCTATATATTTTTTTTTTTCTCTCTTATCTTCTGTCAGGCAGGAAAACAGCTGTTTGGGGTCCTGCCGACACCAATTTCCACCACCAGTGCAACACACACACACACACACACACACACACACACACCAATTTCCCCTGCTACATAGCCGTCCACCCTGCTCTGTCTAATATAGCTCTCAACACAATCTCACATCATCTTTTCATCCCTCCCTCTCTCTATCATCGACAGATCCCACTCAGCTTCTCTCCCTCTTTTCATCCTTGTCTCGCCTCCTTCCTTATTTCCTTCTTTCTTTCCTTCCTTATCATTTTTTTCCCTCTCTCCTCCCATGCCTCCTCTCTCTCATTTCTAGCCTCCTACCATATTTTCATTCCTCCCTCTGTACATCTGTCTATCTATCCATCTGGAGTAATGAGAAACCAGGGACCGATCAGCTGGCCTGTTTATAGAGTCTGTTTGTGTGTGTGTATGTGTGTGAGTGTGTGAGTGTGTGTTTATATGGCCATTGGGATTGCATTTCAGATGGGTTCATTTGCTTTAGCATGGCTTTGCTCAGCTATCTGGTTCTGGTTGTGTGTGTGTGTGTGTGTGTGTGTGTGTGAGTGTGTGTGTGTGTCATTTCACCATCTCCTAGGCGATCTCTAATATCACACACAGTTACGAGCCTTCCTCCTCTCATCCCATCAATCTCTGTCAGAGTGTGTGTGTTTTTTTGTGTCTGTGTGTTCGCAGCCAACTCCTTGAGACATTTTGACAGACAGCTAACAGACTTTACTGGGTGTGTGGCTCAGTCTAAGTGGAGGATACATGTTTATATGTTTGTGTGTGCGTGTGTGTGTGTGTAGTGTGTTAGTAGTCTGTTTAGGCTGCTAAAAAGTGTTCTCCATGAGACCTGCCAGAAGATCTTTAATGATCACAGATCAGGGAGTGTATCTGAGGGCTGTGAATGCACCTGTCTGTGAGTGTGTGAGTGTGTTTGCATTTGTGTGTGTGTGTGCATGCAGGCAGGTGTGTGCATGTGTGTGTGTGTCTCTGTGAATTGTCATTGTTTGTCCCTGTATATGTCAGAACAACAAAAGACAGTTGCTTTAACTCTACACCCTTATGTCACATGACAGCTAGCAAACCAGATGCTGAGTGTGTGTGTGTGTGTGTGTGTGTGTGTGTGTGTGTGTACCAAAGGACACTGTGTTTAATGCCAACAGTCTTTAACTTTCCTTCTCTAACTCACTTGACAGCCTGCAGCTGAAGGCCCACTGTGTGTTTGTGTGGAAGCCAGAGGACACAGTCCTCTCTGTCATTCACACACATATGCACGCACACACACACACACACACACACACACACACACACACACACACACACATGCAGAGGTTAAAAAATTTGAAGCAGGGAGGCAAGAGATGAATTAGAGTGATCATTTGTTTGGTCAGACAGGTAGGATAGGTAATATTTTAATTTTCATGAACTGAAACGAATAATAAATTCTGTTGCTCAGTTCAGATGACATCTGAGGTAAAATTTACAAATACCCTGTAAATGCATTTGAGTTTGGCTAAATTTTGGGTTTTACTCTTTTTCTGGTCATGTCAAACAAACCAGGTATAATGTAATAGCTAATGATTTGAGAAACATTACAATTTTGTTTTATTATACATAAATGTTGTTCTATAGCAGCAGTCAGAAAAGATCTGATGCAGGACAGCTAGTGGATACAAGCAATGAAGGGAATTTTAAATACCTGAAAACTGGACTATAAAATGTTCAGGTGACATTTGTGGATATTTATCAGTAGTTGAACGTATATGTGCCTTTGATCCACATTTTTGTCTCTTTGAAACTAACCACAGCCTCTGGCATTTGATAGCAAGAGTATCATCCTTATTTTCAAAGTGCATGCAATTTCAGATGTGTTGAATTTTATTTTTGGAGGTGTGGGAAATGGCTTACAGTGACTATTTTATTTTTATGCAATCCCACCAGTGCTGTTCTTTTTGACCACATTAGACAAAATACATCTGAAGTTCGCTGTCATTTTCAGTGGCTCAAGAAACCTTGGTCTCAGAAATAATAGCTCTGTTGCACATAGCACCAAGGGCACCAATGCTGCACAAAGACTTATTGACAGAGGTGTAGGTGTGAGCCTGGCCACTGAAATGAAAAACTTAATGTAAAAGGATTACCTTCTAATATTATTAATACTGCAGAGAGCAGCTACCCATCAACTACGAGAGGGCCCTATTCATCAAAACAGCATGTATGTGACCTTTCCTGTTGTATTTTTACTTCCCATGCATCCATCGGCTCAGTGTCCAGCTCAGTACAATACACTTTGTATTGTACTGAGTCAGACAGTTGTGAGAATCAAACTAGAGACCTTACAGCACAGCCGTCACCTTCTCACAGCCAATTCCATGCCCAGTGGGAGTTGTGTATTCTAGTGTTTAAGTTATGCTGTCACACATGGTCACACATGGTCACACACATGCAATTTTCAGGAAAAAACAGGGTCCCATCTATCTCTCCACACATATCAAAGCTTACCTTGCACCCTAATCTGGGGTACGTCTTAAATGCCCGGGCTGTTTTTCCAAATCACTGTCTTCTGACTTCTTTGTCCAGATCAAGATTAAGTGTGGGAGTATGCTTAACGGAGAGATGAAAGGCGACCAGTGAAATATGTAGTCTATGTCATGGAAATACTATATAGTGTGTGTATATATATATATAGTTTTTATTACCAAATTTTATTACCAAATTTCACAAAGCAAATCGGGGGGTCGGCTTATACACGAGAAATTCAAATTTGATNTTTTATTACCAAATTTCACAAAGCAAATCGGGGGGTCGGCTTATACACGAGAAATTCAAATTTGATCTCAGAGAATGAAATTTTCAGGGGTGGAAATTCTACCCATTAAAATAGTTTAAATCATACCTTAGAATGAGATATTTCCTGACAAAACATCTTATTCAGCACATTTTNAAATAGTTTAAATCATACCTTAGAATGAGATATTTCCTGACAAAACATCTTATTCAGCACATTTTGCGGCTGCCAGTAAGCACTGTTGTAATTGGTCAATTACGGTAACCAGCTGCTGAAATAAATATCATGTTTACCGGTAGTGGTGTTAGAACCATTTCTTGGTTAATTATCAAATGTTTAAAATATTTAAATTGGGAAAAGTGAAATCAAATAAGTTATTATTTTTGAATATTTATACGGTGATAATCGCTGCGCCGGCTGTTTCACGGAGGAGTCTATTTATAGATGCTCAGCTGGAGGCTGTGATTAGCGTTTATGAGGAATGGGGCAGAGGTATAGTTTTTGACCTCACCTCACATCATGTTTTGTTATTTTGACTTTGAAAAAAAAAAAAGTTAGCCTACGAAAAGAACAAGAGCACAATGTTATCATTCCGATGAGNACTTTGAAAAAAAAAAAAGTTAGCCTACGAAAAGAACAAGAGCACAATGTTATCATTCCGATGAGTCAGGAAGCCCCGTTAAAGCGGTGAAGTTTTAAAATAGCCGCCACAACCCGTACGTGGATTATTTTCAGAAAATCACAGGAATACTATGACAATACGCAGAAAAACAGGTAATTTACTAAACAAATAAATTGATGGAACAACATCAGGGGGTCGGCTTATATATGGGTTTCTTTAAAAATCTAAATTTGCAGGTCAAAACTGGGGGGTCAGCTTATACACAAGATCGGCTTATACTCAATTATATACAGAGATATATTGTTAACTGATGAAACTTTTAATGATAATAATCAACAATCAATTTGTTAATAACAATCCTACTAAGTGGTGAAGTTAAGCTAGACTTGTGTCCATAATACAAAAAATAAGCTTCAGATCATTAGCCTTTTTGCTTTATCATCAGTTTTTAATAACTGATCTGCACACACTACCACCATATTTTTCAGACACTGGCCTATTACTACAATGGCTGATACACATCAAGACAATTTTTCCAAGTCCCTCCATGATAACAGCAGCTATGTTTGCCAGCAGCTTTGTAATGCAACTGTGAAGCCACTATACTGTCTGGCATGTCAGCTTTAGCACTGACTGACTGGAGAACTTGAGGAAAACTTAAGTAAGAGAAAGTGCAATCCATCTATTTCATTCTCACACTGCTAACAGGCTTCACACAACAGCTGGGAACTCTGTTTTCAGGAGGGAAGTCTATCCATCTCACTCTTATTCACTCACTCTGTCTCCCCCTCTTGATATTTTTTACTCTCTTTCTCCCCGATGTCTTTAGGGGTTCCTTTTTCATCTTGACCTCTCAGCCACTTCATCTCAGGTCATTAGACAGCCATTTGTCAATGTCGCAACACGGAGGAGTAAGGTCTGCACTCATCCTGGCTTTGCTCTCTGCTTGTGGTTTTTGCTCTGCTCCATTCCCCCGTCTGCAGCTCTGCCGGAAGGCCTCAAGGCCCTGCACTCCGTTCTTCTCATCTTTTCCATCTCGTTTTCCCCAAAGTGCTGATGGACAGAAAACTACAAGCTAGGCCTGAGGGAAGGCTGTGAGGCAAGAGAGAACAAGCCAGGGAAGGAGACACGGGGAGAGAGGAGAGATGGATACAAAAGACTAAAAGATAGATTAAAAGGGCAGAGTGCAAGGGAGAGAGAGAAAGAGAAACAGGAGAGAGTGCAATTTTGTTTTACGTGGATCTGTTTTTCTTGTATCTTCCCTAAAAGTGACCATCTGAGGTTGTTTGTTTTGCAGTTAAGTCACAAAAACCCAAGTAGTAAGTGGTCATTAACCTTGTTGGCTTACTGAATCTTTTTCCTTACCCACCCCTCTTTTTAATTTCTCTCCCCTTTTTTCTTGCATTCAGTTCCTCTTCTCACTTATTAAGCAGCCATTCATTATTCTTTTTACCACATTTTTTTCTTTTTCCTTTTCATCTCATATCTGCTGTCCCTCCTTAATTCTTCCCTCATTTCTTGACACTTTTATCAGTCCATCCTCCCAAATATCTCTGAATCCCCAGTAATACTTGTAACTCTTATGTCACTATCCATGCTACACTTTTTCTGTTCCTTGGACTTTTTCCATGACATGGTTTTTCAGGATATGTGTGTGTGTGTGTGTGTGTGTGTGTGTGTGGNGGGGTTGTGGTAATGTCTCCTAGCTAATAAATTCTGGCCCAGGCAGCTAATAAATTATTCAATTAGGCCGCTGCCATTTAGATGCAGCACAAAAGAAAGAGCGCGTGCATGAGATGGGGAGAGGAGGGGCGGACATGAGGGTGACTAAAAAAATAAAGCGATTAAGTAGAGGAATAAAAGACATAAATACAGAGACAGAAACAGAGACAAAGACAGAACAGAGATAGTGATAGTTATAGAGATAGAAACACACAGAGAGATAGTGATAGTTATAGAAACAGAGATGAAGATGGAGATACAGAGCAGTCCCGTGGTTGCAACCGGTGACACGACTTGACTTTGAGTGTGGAAAGAAGGCCATCAGTATGGTGAAGCTCATCTTCCAGCTCCTCAGTCAGTGGGAAACAAATGACCACAGGACATGATGAAAGGTGCAGAAGTCACAAACTGACAGGCAGACTCACAAGAAACAATGATCTCCTCTGGTAATCCTAAAGTGGTCAGGATTTTTGGGTGAAGATCAAGGGATATATACGGTTCACATATCTTATTGCCTTTCAGTAGGTTTCTTTAGTATTTCTATACTGTCTGGATTGATGCTGTTTGATTCAGAAACAGCCAAATATTGGTGTGAATTTATATATATGTAATGTCATGGCTGTTTGACATTCCGAATGACATCATTGAAAGTAAGGACCTCAAACTTATTTTTATACCTTTACCAGCCAAGTTTATAGTCCTTACTAGCATCATACTTCATGGGTGTGTTTAACCATGTGTTACCTGTTGATGTCAATATGTTATGGGGAAAACAAGACTAATTAAAAACAAAGATTTCAGGTCAGTTCAGAACCTGTGGGTTTGATTTATTGGATGCATTTCTGTAGGCATGAACCTCAAGTTTTGCAACTTTAATAATGTTCAACACACACTATATATTTATATAACACTATAAAATGACAAAAAAAAAAAAAAAAAAAANAAAAAAAAAAAAAAAAAAAAGAAAAGAACCCCCATCTCCTTTACTAGGTAATTAACAATGTTAACTAATATTACAATGCAAATTAATATTACGTATTTCTTAATTGCTAAATAGTCTTCTTGTCTCATTCTCCTGTATGTACATTTTTGTACCATATAGGTGCCAGTAAGTGTTTTACTGCTTCTCCATATAAACAAAATTGTGCTGTAATTTGTCAGCTGTAATATAAACTGTTACCAAAAATTATACCATGCCTTGAGGCTAAAAACATTTATTAGCTGGTAAACAAAACCCAAATTCTTATACAACAATACTGCATAAACATGCCTTGTACCAAATTACATTATAGTTCATTATCATATAGTATTAATCATACAAGCCCTATCAAAATTGGATGAAATTTCTGTGATGAGTCTTTTCCTTATTATACAGCTGTCACCTCATCTCGTTTTGTGTGATAAACCACATATGCACTGTGTTATTTTATATCGCCTGGGCTCCTTAGCTGTTATAGTATTACAAAAGAGAATTTTGGTTGCTTTAGCAGAGCCTTGTTCGTTGTTTTCTAACCTTCTAACCACCCCCAGAGGCTCTTCACATAATGAGATTCTGCAACAGTTCCTTCCCTTTCAATATTTCATACAGAGCTTACAAAATCAGTCTGAGTTGCTTTTTGTTAAATTTCTACAAATTACCATGAGATCACACTGTGCTGCTTAAGATCTCTCCAACTGAAACGGGTTCCTCCTGGTTATTTGTTCAGTATCTCAAAATGATGCAGAAGCCTCTGCATTGTGTATCGCACTTTTGTTCTTATAGGGCTGCATTTCCCTGCACTGTGAAGTCAAGAACAGAAATCCTGTCATTGCACTTTAAAGTGTGGCATCAATGAAGCAGCAAAGAGGGAAACAAGATGATGGAACAAGAGACAGAGAGGCAGAAAAGAGGACGGAGGATGAAGGAAAGGAGTAAAGAGGTGGTGTAAACGAGAGAGAGGAACACAGCCAAATAAGTAGAATGAGACAGACAGTAGTCAAAGGGACAGGTTCAGACAATCTGCGAGAGGTCACACCTTCTCTCTCGCTCTCTCTCATTTCATCTCTTTATAGATGGACAGATGAAGTCTGAGATGGATGAAGAGGCATCAGTAAACGAGTGTGACAACTATCACACCATATCCTTGTGTTTTGAAGGGCTGTCTTGAGTGACTCATCTGTCATTGCAGGCTGATGTTGTGTGTGTGTGTGTCCTACCGATGTGTATGTGCACACACAGGTAGGAGACTGTGTGTGGGGATTGCAGTTTGTGTTTGTACGTGTGTATGTGCTTTTATTCTTTTCTAATATGACACAATTTTGAGCAGTGTCCCCAATCTCACACACGCACACGTGCGCGCGCGCGCACACGCACACACACACACACACACACAC
>VXCM01000020.1:0-18529 GCA_014773175.1 Lucifuga dentata | reverse complement strand
CACACACACACACACACACACACACACACACACACACACACACACACGGGCTGATGTATTGAGCTGTTCTGAGTCCTTGGCTTGACGTGATGCCTGGCCTCAATTTTCACCCTCTAGCTTTGGTGTCCATCATTGCAATATCCTCTATTTGTGTGTGGCTCCGTGTGTGTAGGGTGTGTGTCTGTAATATTTTTGTGTCTGTTTGTGATAGCAGGGATGGATTGAGGGTAGTGGGAGTTTGAAAGCATCATGATGGNGACAATTCAGAGTGCGTAAAAAGGTTTATGAGGCACCCTAATGAGGATACTTCTTGTGGCAGCAACTCAAAGAAAGAAAGACAGAGTGGGAGAGAAACAAAAATGAAGACAGAAAGACAAACAGGGAAACACACTTGGCTGTGCACACCCCTGGCCATGGCTACTAATGAGCGTTTACATAACGGCGTACTGCTTATGTGCACCTTTATGTGCACAATTATAAATGGTCATAATATTTAATATCCCATATCATATACAGGGTTTGTGTGTGACAGTGCACATTTTGCTGAATGATAGTCAATGCCACAATAGAAATAAAAAAGAAATGTCTATCTCACTCTGTTGTACGCTGAGATGTGACTTACACACTAACAGCACCTGTGCTTCAACTTGACTGTGGCACTATTGTGCAAAGCCACATGAAAGCAAACAGGCAGGCACACCTGCCAAATATACATAAGAGGTAAATCAATGCAAGCAGACAGAACTCACTGACTTTACACAGCAGGGCTGAACACAAAAAATGGTCTGACTTGCAGGAAATCTTGGCATGCGTGTGTGTGTGTGAGAGAGAGAGAGAGAGAGAGAGAGAGAGAGAAAGAGAGAATACTTGCAGTTTGTATTGAACTCATATCCTTCAATCGCTCCTTTATGAAGCAAAACTGATGCAACGATACTCCGCCCATGATCAAACATGATCAAAAGCCTATCCCTCTCTCTTTCTTTGAACGCCCTCTCTCTCTCTCTCTTTCTCTATCCCTCTCCATCTGTCTCTCTCCTACTCATGCCTCCTCTTATATCTATTTCCCCCCCCTCACATTGATTCAATTTATCCCTTTTGCTCCCCTCTCTCCAACCCTCCTCTTTCTCATCCCTACCACCATCCTCCCCCTCCTCCCCCCACTCCCTCAGTGATAGNCAACCCTCCTCTTTCTCATCCCTACCACCATCCTCCCCCTCCTCCCCCCACTCCCTCAGTGATAGTAATCTCCCCATAGCATAGTATTGTCAGGCTTTGATCCAAATCCAGCTGGTCTCATTCACTCTGCCTCTCAGAGGCTTCACTGCTTTCTTAATGAGAACTCTGAGCCTGGTTTGATAGACTGATAAACGTACACGTAGTCGTAGAGACGCATCTGCTCTCTCACGTTCATGCATGCGCTGCACACTCAGTCTGCTTAGAAGCAGTGATGCAAGCTAAAATGCTGACTTTACTTTCAAAGTATGAGGCAACCATTAGCTCTCACTTGCAGATTTAAGGAAAGATGATACAGTATATTATTGTTACAAGTGTCTTCGCATCAAAACAACACTTGCACTTATTCTTTCTTTTGTACACGACTGCTTATGGATTCAGCTGGTATATAACAATGAAAACTTTGTTTTATAAGAAATAAGCCTGTGTAGGCCACATATGCAGTATATACATACACAGGTGAACATGTCGCGTATGCCCTGTCTCAGTTTATGCTTCAGGTGTCTGGGGCTTTGTAGGAAATTGCAAACTGTAATACAATTCACTCTGAGGCTATTTATGCATTGTTGAGAATTCATGAAATTTGTATTCACACCTACACTGGCATTTCAGTATTGAGTGGGAAACCTGTTATATCAAGCACAAATGTGAAGTGCTCTGCATATAGATTAGGCTTGTTAACGTGCTCAACCACAGACTCGCCAAAGGAATATTCATTTTGAAAACTTTTAAAGGAAGGCCCTACACAGCCACACGTTTGCATGTGTGCAAAGTTGCTATGTCAAGTAAGAGAAGATGCAGAAAAATAACCCATGGCCGAGACTGCCATGTAGCCATATCATAGCAGTGCCAATTCAGTCAGAGTTGCATGTTGTCCACCTGTCTTTCCCCAGACCAGAGGGGACAAAATCATTCATTAAAATAAATGGCATCTTTGGCACACCATGGCATTTTCATGCTGCTTACCACCTGAGTCACTACTATGCCCAATTGCCCTCTTATTCGCTTAGTAGTTGGTTAGAACACACACACACACACACACACACACACACACACACACACACACACACACACCCTGATCTGCATCTTTGTGAAAATCCTGCAGAATATCTAGAAGGAAATCAAGCTACAGTTAATTGATTTTGATAAATTTGATTAGAAACTCTTTGGCTATAATTTGACTGTACACTAAATTTTTTTGTACTGTTGTGCTTTTTATGCATGTGGTAATGTAAGCATCTATGTTTATAGCCAATGTATGACAGTATATGTTTCTATACACATATAGTGTATGTAGCTTCCCTTTTAAAAGTGTGTATGTATTGAAATACTGTCTTATAGAACATGGTGAGATGTGTTGAAATATGCTCTTGGTGCACTTTTTGCTCTCTCAGTTTGTCTTCCTTTGAATTCAAACCCCAACTGCTGGCATCTACCTAAGTGTGTGTTTGTTTGTTTGTCTCGTATGTGTATCCTGGTTTAACTGAAGGTAAGTGACCCTCTAAGGCAGTAGGGCTGTAGCACTCAAGAAAAAAGACACTTTTATCTTTCACGTATTCTATTTCACACATACACACACACACACACACACACACACACACACACACCTACAGTTATTTTCCGGCAGTGATTTGCACAGGAAAAGAAAGAAACACCAACTGGATTCTTTCATTTTGGCTTTAGCTTTGTTGTGCCCACCCTCTCCTTCATTCTTAAATTTTAGTGTCTGTTGTCAGTGAGAGAAGTCAATGAGAGTTGATGCTGAGCAGAATAGACAAGTAAACCCTGAACTGAGGTTTGTTTTATCTGTTCTCTCTTTTCTTCTGGGGAATTTGTTTCTCCAAGAGTCATTTTACAGATCATTTTCTTATTCCTATGCAGAGAGGAGCTCTCTCTACCCAATGGAGAATGACTCACATCATCAATCCTCTCTCTCTCTGTGTTTGTGTGTGTGTGTGTGTGTGTGTGGTGTGTGTGTGTGTGTGTGGCNAATCCTCTCTCTCTCTGTGTTTGTGTGTGTGTGTGTGTGTGTGTGGTGTGTGTGTGTGTGTGTGGCATGTTTGGCATACAAATGACACTCCAAAGCCAGCATAATTGCAATAGCAAGTCTCTCTCTCTCTCTCTCTCTCTCTCTCTCTCTCTCTCTCTCGAAACAGGTGGAAGAAGATGTAGGCAAATAAAACCTTACACATTTTCAGCTGTTCTCTCTTTTCAGTAATGAAAGTGCTCATGCTATGACAATCCACAGGGCCACATTAGAAAGCTGCACAGTGTTCTCTTTTTGACACCCTATGTGTGTGTTTCAAGTTAGAGATACGGTATGTTTCACTTTGCTTGTGTGATTTATGGTGTGTGAATGTGTGTGTGTGTATATTCCAACATTGCAATGCTCCAGCACACTCACCTTGACATCAGCATTCAACAGCAGCAGTTTCTCTGGAATATTCAACAGCAAGGAGACCGTTTCTTTCACATTGGCGTCAAACACAGTGTTTCATTCAAAGTGAAGGCTTTAGAAACAACATGAGGCAAGTGAGTGACATGCAATCAAATTACTTTGTTTTTGTGGCTCGAGTTCAGGATGAGAGCAGGATATGTGACTGATGCTGGGTGGTGTGATTTAGCCTGGAGCATAACAAGACTTTTATGAAAGACAGAAGGTCAGTGTTCTCTCTTTCTCAAAGTTATGCCTCCAAAATGCATTCATACACAATGCAAAATGAATTTTGTCTAACATTATTTGTGCTTTTGTAGCCTCAGCTGATGGATGAGTACCCTGAATGTATTATAGGAAGTAGATCTGCATGTATATGCAAGACACTTTTGACAGATTATGTACAATAGAGTTATTCATGGATCCAAAATTTTGGACCTGATTCAATGGAAAACATACCTGAAACCAATGTGCATAAACTAATTTTTGAAAAAGAGGCCTGACCCAAAAAGTGACCTTAGGAGAGTTCAAACTAGCCTGAAGTTGAATAATTAGACCTGATTCAATAAGTGGCTGACCCGAACTGACCCAAATAGATGATACATTTTCTTCTGCAGTGATTATGCACCATGTGTTCAGAGCTGATGGAAAGTCTACTTCCACTCAGTCATAAGGCACGCTCACACATAGAACATGCAAACCACGGGACATGGCCAGGACCTGATTAACCTGACAATTCTGACCCAGCTTGGTTCGTTGGACCTGTAAAGGCCTTAACTCTACCACCAGAAAAATATTTCTGCCTTTACCTTTGCATATTGTCGGTATATTTGCATCTTTTCATTGAATATGTATGCATTAATGCCACCTCTGAATTTCTCTTCATGTAACATCTGATATACACATTCTACAAATGCATATCATAGCAGTCCATATGTTGCGGAAGAGCAGCAGCCAAGTCGTTGGTAAACAGTGTGACGTGGTGATAAAGAAAAACTGACCCAGTTTTAGGCTCTGATATGCAGTAAACTGGAGCAGTTTTTCTCTCTGAGTGCTAAGACATAGAAAACTCAGAGTGGCTGGCAGTGGAGACACTACAGAATGCTCATTTTGAATGAGACCTCATCTCCCTATTCTATTCTGCTTTCCACATTGTGCTGCATTCTCTAAAGTATTCTCTGCTGTCAAAGAAGTTGAGCAAAGTTTGGTCAAACAGTTATCTCATCATTCAACCACTGCATTCCCTGAGTAAATATCATACATTGTCAACATCATCATCTGTCCTCCACTGAAAAAATGTCCAGTGGAACTGACGTGCAAAACTTTAAACCTTGCTGTGGGGCAGACATGTGGTCACACATGGTCTTTTTCATTATATTCATGGTCAGTTTGCTCTTCTTGTTGACTAGACAGAAGAAACTCATACTTACAAATACATAAAGGTCTTGATGGTCAATGGGCTGACACAGAGACATAGACAGCTTGGGCTGGTCGGGAACTATTAATTGTGTGAGCCTGTAAAGCCCTTCGAACCATTGTATATGATATTGAGCTATACAAATAAACTTGGCTTGACATATATAAACCTTATGAGACATTGCATGACATTGTACATACTGTGTCATACAAAGTTAAGGAAGGAAAAATTTATCTCTAGTCTTTTAGAGTGATAGTTTATATGTTAAATGTGGACATAAACACATAAACTACTAAAGTTCTACGGTGTACTGTGTAAAAAAGGTGTACTGAGATGTCCT
The DNA here is from genome assembly GCA_014773175.1 of Lucifuga dentata. Classification (NCBI taxonomy): domain Eukaryota; kingdom Metazoa; phylum Chordata; class Actinopteri; order Ophidiiformes; family Bythitidae; genus Lucifuga; species Lucifuga dentata. The sequence continues at coordinate 13,105 of VXCM01000020.1, read as the reverse complement.
GTGTATGAAAATAGTACACTAGTTTAAATATACTCAATAGTATAAGTGCACTATTGGTGTGTGTGTGTGTGTGTGTGTGTGTGTGTGTGTGTGTGTGTGTGTGCGTGCGTGCGTGCGTGCGTGCTTGTGTGTGTGCATGTGTTTTAGATCTGACTGCTCATGCTTAATGGTGTGTCAGGACTGTGAAATGATCTGTGTCCTCAAATCCTCTTCCCCAGCCCTCTCTCTCTCTCTCTCTCTCTCTCTGGCACGGATGCACATACATACAAAAGCACACACTTTTATCTCAGTCATATTGTAGGACCAATGAAATGTGGTATTTGATGCTGTTGAAGAGGCATCTCTCCTGTGAGAATGTACTGATCTATTTGTCTACCTGCCCATTAATATCATGATGGAAATGTACATGACTTGAATTGTGTCTACTTTTAAGTTGGTATAATTTTAATCACCTCATGTGCTTTGGTTTGTTTCAGAGAAGGAGCTAGCCTCTGCTGAGACTCATAAATGCTTCTGAAATAAATCACAATTGAGTTATGAAGACACTTTCACACAAATGAAGAACAGTGAAACTAAAAACACCTCAGCAGGATTTAACATCTTAGCCTAAATTACAGTCAGTGGGGTATGAAAATTATTTTATCAGCCATGTTGAGTGTGGTTCTACCCAGTAGGGGCCAATTTTGATCACAGCCTCAAAAGCTATAAAATGACTGTTTCCAAAGAACATTCTAACGGAGGCATACTTCAGCTCTTCAACATGCATGCAGTGAGTGTCTCTCTTAATTTTCATTCAGGAAAATTATTACTTTGACTAACCCATTATAATAATGAACTTTATTTGTAACACACTTTAGGTAACTTACAAAGTGCAGTGCACAAGCAAGTCAAAATAGTAGTGAAATATGTGATAAAAGACAAACAAAAGCAAATACATGAACACTACCAAAGTAGAGTCGAATACATGCGATAAAACCTATATATAGCAGGCAAAAATACCAAATAAGTAAATTTATCAAAAAATCAATTAAAATCATTTATAGAAGGTTGTTTTAAGATAAGCTTTGCAATTTGTGACATAACAGAGTGGCCAAGTTTCCTCCAGAATGCTGGGGGCTGTAACAGCAAGTGCATGGTCCCTTTGTTTTTAGTGTAGTCCTTAGAATGGAGAGCTGTGTTTGAGAGGATAATTTAGAGGCTTATTCTGAGTGCAGGGCATTAAAATTCAGATTTATAGGATGGAACTAAGCCATTAAGAGCTTTGAAAGTGATCAAGAGAATCTTAAAATCAATTCTTTAGTTATTGGGATGCCAGTAAAGGCTGAGTGTTTGTTATACAGTGTGTTTTAAGTTGGTAATCTCACTGCTGCATTTTGAACAAGCTGCATTTGCGAAACGGCCTTGCGAGTTTTATAGGAGGAAATGAAGTTGACAATCTAGTTGACAAAAGAAAAAGGTATAGTGAGAACAAAAAGGACAGGTCCCATAGTTTTGGCCATCATACAATCATCAATTAGTCGGAAAACCCTCCGATAGTTGGAAAACCTCTTTAACTTTCTGAAACTGATAATCCAGCTGCCATGCCCACTATAATCAGCAGTGAGGTATGACAGTAGGCAGGGTTTTCTTTTGCCATGCCATGAATACATTAATGAGAAGTGAAAGTGTGCCTCCGTTATCCCCATTTATATGATTGAATGTATCAAGATTATTATAGAAGACACAGAATTCCTGTTAACAACCCCTCCCTTCTATTAATTAAAGTGAGCTCTATTATGCCTATTTATATGATTAATGGTGCCAAGATTACAAAGACACACACGCACACACACTTCAAGTATGAGCATTTTGAACAGGTTTACATTCCGATGTATTGGGGACACCATATCATGTGACCTAGTTTGTCTGAAGCATACAGAGGCCTTTAGACTGCATTGCATTTTGCTACATGTGATAACAGCAACAACAATAAGACATTTTTCCAGTATCACAGTTTATTTTCCTTTGAGTTTAAAATGTTGTAAAGTAACACTCTCATCTCCCTTAATAGCTACTGTCTTGGAATGCTGGTTCAAAAGATTTAACTACGACATGTGTAAAGAGGTTGTTAAACTGCAATGACACAATTGGCTGGATAATAGGTCCCGTTCAGATCATACCAAATTTGGTTTAAGGTTTTTTTTTTTTTTTTTTTTTTTTTGTTTTTTGGGCACATAATGTCTTTATCCAATTTTGAGAGAACACATTGCATTTTCTTTTAAAGTACTTTCATTATTTATTCATTATTCTGCTGTAGTACAAATATAATCATTTTGAGATAAAACTTAGATTTTCTCCTTTTCAGCACTGCTTGTTGTCCAAATCAGCCTCACCTGTGACTCTAACAAGTACATCTCAGCGATACCTGTCCACAAATCAAGCGCCCCTTGGTTATCATTGTCTAGGAAACAAGCGCTCCTGAGTGGCACCGTCAGCAAAACACATCCCCACTGTATGCAGGTTACAGGAGACATGTTCCCCCCAGGGGTTCCTGCCAGAAAATCAAGCCCTGCTCTAATATAACTGTTTACCAAAAAGACAGGCGTACTCAGTGCAGTAACAAAACAACAAAAAAAGTGCTCCTCAGTGTTGTGTGTACATAAATCAAGCATCCCTTGGTGGTGATTGTGCACAACAATCACCCCTCAGCTGTCCCTGTCAAAAAATTAAGTGCCTCACAGTGGCTGTGCTGCAGGAAAACAAGCACCCGTCTGTGGGCCTTCTCCGTACAACAAGTGCCCCTTTTTTGTACTGAATCTATACACCAAGCACTCCCTCAGTCACACCTGTCTAAAAATTACTGTGATATTTCACTTTAATAGACCTGCTTCAGTTTTTTACACTCACACCTCAGCGGGATTTCTGATACAATATGCCCCCAAAAACAAGACGCTGCAGGAATCCACCTTCTTCAGTGATATTCAGCTCTTTTTTCCTGGAATACCATGACTATTAGATTTATTTGAATTAATTCTTTTAAAACAAGCACACAGCCATGATGCTAACCACAGGTGTCACATCTGGTGGTTAAACTAGTCATTAACTGCCTTTTGTAGTAAAGCACAGGTGCAACCGCCCCGTTGTGGATATACAACAACAGAAAACAACTGCTTTTCAGGTGTACTGATGTATGAAACAAATGCCCCACACCAAGTGTTCTGTAAAACAACAAGTACTCAACAGTAGTGCTTGTCAACAAAACAAGCACCCCTCTGCTTTTGGGGTTACAGATGACAAGTGCCCCTCAGGTGCGGCTGTCTGAAAATAAAGCGCTCCTCAGTGGTTTGTAGGGGACTGTCTGTGTCTATAATTGCTTTGAGCTGTCAACTCAGTGGTAAACTGAAAGGACCCAATTAAATTGCAAGGCTCTGTGTGTGTGTGTGTGATGTGGAGAGAGAGAGAGAGAGAGAGAGAGAGAGCTTTCACATTGCTCCCAGCAGACCATAAGCAGATTTGTAGCAGTGTCTTGTCACCATCTGAGGCCCACTGTGCCTCAGATGATGGTGCCTTTGTGTGTGTGTGTCTTTGAGTGGTAATCAGTGTTCACCATGTTTTTACCCCCTACCTCGCTAGCAGCAGAATAGCAGGACTCTTCTTCTCTGTCTCTCCCTCACCTGTTCCCCAGTTTTCTCTTGTGCACTTTTCTGTATTACATTTATTTTGGATTGCCCCTTTATTTGGAAAATTTATTTAACCAGGAAATATCTGTGCCTGAATGGGACACTTTATGGTTTATTTTTGCCCTAATATCACATTTGATGAGTTTGGGTGGCTCAAGTGAACATCTAGTGAGCTCCAGTGCAGCTTTAGTGTCATCACCTCAGGGCAAAAACTAAAGTTAGCCATAAAACCACATGCTTCCTTTCCATTTACGCATCTGCCTTCAATTCCCCCTCCCCCTCAACTTCATCATTTTTAAAACAAGTAGCACAAAGAAGCAGGTTATATGTTTAGTGGTTTTAATGAAAAATATGCAGGAAGAAGTGGGGTTGAAGCACCTCTGTACTGGTGAGTGGAAGGTTTTGAGGAGAATGGCTGAGACAACTGGCGGTATAGGCTGAATACTGATGAATAAAGACTGAAAGAAGCCATGCAGGCAACAGATACAGTAAACAGGCAGGTAGGAAAAAGTTGCAGGGTTCAAAAACCTAGCAGAGTTTCATAGAGTGATAGAGACTGAAGATTTGACCTTAAATTTATTGAGGTGATGAAGAGCAGGGCAGCTATGGAGGGATCTTCCTGGTTCTATGGCATGTGCTGTGAGGACTGAAGCTTGTTGTGTTGTAGACTCCCTTAAAACAATTTTTAAAAAAATCAATAAACAATTAAAAAATGAAACTGTGGAACATTTACAATGAAAATGACTGATCCTAGCAGAAAGAAAATATGTAATTTCAGTAATATACGTTTTGGAAAAATACTGGATTTTATTTGTAAATATATAATGTTAAAAAAATGTCAATTTCTGTATTGAATTAAATAAGGGAAAGAATTTCAGTCTGAAAAGTATTAAGGACCCCATTGGATGACCTCTGACCTTTTACTGGATGAAGTATTCTACCACTTCTCCACTCTGACATCCAGGTCAGCCACTGAGAAAAAAATAGGGGTTCGTGTTCTCTTATGGGGTTTAACTTCTTGGTAAAGACAACAAAAAAAGAAATTCAAGTAGCTTCTTTAGGATAATATTTATTGCTGTTTGTTTCTGTTCTCTTGTTTCTGTGTAACTTTCTATCTCTCCTTCTCCCACTTATTCCTGTCCTATTTCTTTCACTCTCTAATATACTGAAACAGTATCCTGTTTATTGGACTTCTGGTATAGCTAGCTGTACCCATGGGATCCAATGAGGAGCGCTAACAATGATCACAGAAAACAAGACACACTGAATGACAAATATTCCTTTGATGAAAAAGAAAATATAGGTCAAAGTTTTGCTTTCAAACTTAGACTGCCATCTCCTTAAATTCACACATTCACTATTTTTCACACATTCACTCAGTAAACTCTGTAACTTGCTACCCAGTTTCCTCCCCTCCATTGTGTCATTAGACAGGAAATAACAGGAAGGTCAAAGGGAGAGGTCAGAGGTCAGAGGTATTATAGCTGTGTTAATGGGGGTCAAATCAGACTTAGTCTCACCCATACACACAGGTCAGCCCTTGTCAAGGTATGAAACTCCAGATTTATTACAAAGTTTCACAGGTCAACTTGAATGTGATGTTGAAAACTCAAGAGAATGTGTTTGTCTGGTTCCAATGCTGACAGTGTCTCACTAAAAAAGAAACAGAAATCCAGCAAAAATAAGTTACCAAGCAAGTGAATTAAGCAAGAAGCAAACTCACAATCAAACAGTAATCAAACAAGCATGGGTGCAAGAAACAAAACAAAACAAAGGATGCCGTCACCGCCACCGCCTCGCCTGGAGAAATATCATTTTTCCCTCTACATCTTTCCACAACCTTGTTTCAGCTCAGTAAATAAACTATCCATCATCGTTAGCCATCTGGCATCTTAGCCTATCAGAAGTCTGGAAAAGCTGTTACCGGGTGGCATAGGATGTGGTGGCTTGCCAGATAGGGCCAATTGCCTCTGAAAGATTACTGCTTAAAACAAGGCTGAACATGTGTATTATGTTAGCTGTGAGTGCAGTGAGCGAGCTGCTGTGTCACTGATACTCCAACAGGGGAAACATCTGATGAATTAAAGCGTGAAATCTTGTATTCAAGCTTGGATTGTTATTCCATTTCCTGCATGGCAAAAAGGAGATGTTTTGTTACCACGTTCGTAAGGCCAGCTCAGTGGTGTGTGTGTGTGTGTGTGTGTGTGTGTGTGTGTGTTAGCTAATTCCCCAAGCAGAAGGCATTGCAAACAGGAAGGACTGTGTGTATTTAGTTTTGTTGGTGAGTTGCAGAGATATACATCCTCATTGATGCTGCCGTGTGCTGCATGTGATATTATGTTTGTGAAACTGCCTTTGGTGTCTTCTTGGCAGGGCTGTCTTCCTCACACACAGAAACACACACACAAGAAAAATTAAGAGATGCATTAATAGCCTGACACACATTCTATTTTCTTAATTTTTTTTTATTTTTTTATCTTGACTGTGTAATTGGTATTCTGAATTTGATTATGTCATCAATACAGCAGTATAAAAAGACCATTTCTTTAGCTACCATAACATCTTTTAGAGCACACTTTGTTATCTGTATTGATTTTGGCCAATGTGCAAATCTCCCTCCAAGCTGAAATCCATCTTTTTCTCTCTTTACTTATCTCGGCATGAGAGAATTAATTCTCCACGCAACAGGCACTATGAAGGGAAAACAAGATTGATAAGTTTTGTTTGTCAGTGAGAAGGACATAAGGCTTCATTGATGCTGTCAAACACACTGTGTGCAATATGTGTTACATTAATGAGACGGTATATTTTTGGCTGTACCTGGTTTACAGAGGGCATGAAGTAAATGCTTGCTGAGTCAAAGTGGTGGGGAAGAGGCCTTGTGGCTGGAGGGAAACTTTTATTACTGACAGGCCATTATTGGTTAGACTGATGTACTGTATTTCACAGCAGAGGCTCTGCAGACATTGACTGAAAGACACCGTTACATGTTTTTAGGAACCAGAACAGGAGGATGCTGAGATGGCAAAGCTACATGCAGCAACATATGGGTAGAATCATGCGGATTGAGGAGAAGGCACTTTAAACAGACCTCCTGTTTGAAGCACCAAATAGGATGGGCAGCCATTCAGTTGATGTGAAAGACGTGACATTGTAATAGTCTGACCCTGTTTCTGTGGAATAACACAGAGGCCTGACATTATGCGAATCGTGGCACTGCTTTTCTCAGGGGATGTGACCGTGGAGAAGGCTCTAGGTTTTTGGACAGCATTATATTGCCAAACAAAATCCAGACATATATGATAGCAGCATTTAGGTTAAGATGCTGCTCTTTGTGTCTCTGCAGCTCCAAGACAATATACAACAGCCCCCCAATCATCACCTATAATAACCTCTAATTTAATCATTTGTGTAAAGGGGCCTGACATGAAAAAGCTGTTTCACACACACTTCAAATATGTGTTTGTTCACAGGCATATAACCAGCAGGCATACGAACACAACGACCATAAACTTTGGAGGATTAGAGAGTGATAGAAGTAAAGATTGAGGCCTCATTGAGGTTAAAGTTAAGTAAGAGTTTTGATTTGGCTTTCTGAAATAGATTTACAGGTTAATTACAGCAACAGTTGGATTTCATTGGTCCAGCTGAAAGTGGGAAAGTTTTGCTGCACTTATGTATTGTGTCTGTTAATGGTCACACTGACTTTTTTACGCCACAAGCAAACCAGACTCATAACAGACTTATTAGATTTCATTCCATTTAAGGCCTGGTGTATGCTTGGCACAGACATGGTGCTGAAGTGGATGTGATTGGCCAAAAAAATGAAGGTCCATGTGTTTGGGCATTCTTGTGTTGATCATTCATTCATTCATTCATTCATCGCCTTTATTATCATTGTACTAAGCAATACAACGAGATTAGGAGCACTACTCCTGCATGGTGCACACCTTTGGTTGTTATGACGGCCACTCATGATGACTGCACACCTCAACCCCTGGACTTTCAATGGCGCTGTAGGACAAGCTTTAACTCTCAAACAGGAAAACAAATCTGGTGGAAATACATGTTGTTTTGTGTTAAGTCACCCACCTCCCCAAGCTTGGCCAATCCTCAGAGGAGACACTTTTGTGCTCATGTGCCACGTTGAAGTGTCTTTTCACTGGGTAGATTAGGGATCAAACCTGTGACACTGCAGTCAAAAAGCCAAATGCTCAAACCGCCATTATGCTGCTTCTTCCTGTGACAGTGGGACAGGGATGCATTCTGGTGCCTTGGTGGACTCTGCATCCAGTATGCAGTGAAAGTGACGCAGAGAAACTCACAACTTTTGCTGTGCATCAGTCCCTCTTCCCGATCATATATACGCTGCTATCTGCTGAAGCAGAAATACCATTAGAGTTATCTCTTCAAAGGACCTGGAAATTTGGCTCACATGTAACATAAATATAAAGAGACATTTTCAGATTGTAACAGGAAACTTAAGTGAAGAACTTGTCCAACAGCTTCCTGTCTTGTTCCAGTGCTGTTATGACAGCCTAAATATATCTGGGAGTCCAAAAAAATTAGGTGGAAATTAAACTGTTGGGTTGTCCCATGATGGCATTTTAAGTGTTCATCTACTAAGATGAATACTTAGTTGAACATATTTTTCAAGCTCCCTTTCTTTGTAAATATATGATGGGATTTGTTCAATAAGCAATCTGTTCTTGTATCTTCCACCTTCATCTCTTGTACACTTCCTTTGTTTCCTTTTTCTCTCTCTTTATCTAATCTGAGATTAATTCATATTTCTGTCTTTTATCTTTTTCCCATCCATCTCTTTATCCTTCACTCTTGTCTCCCTCCCTCCAAAATTAAACTGCCATATAACAAAGCAGCAGTGCAAGAGGGCAAGAGTTTAATCCATCCTTCTCTCTTCTCTTCTTCCTTTTTCTGCATTCATTCTTTCTTTTTCTCATCTTCTGTTGTAAACCAAACTTGAGTAACTTATTTTATTGTAACATCCATCTACTCTCTTTTCAGTTAGCATTGTTGGCATCCATGCACCCATTCCCCCCCCCCCCCCNCCCCCAACACACACACACACACACACACACCCTTCTCTGTTCTTTCACACACCAAATCTTCTCATCAAATATCACTCTCATCAATCTCTATAATCGACCTTTTGTCTCTTTCGCTTTTCTGTCTCTTAAAAGTCAGACTGCAGCCAAAATCAACAGCATCAGACTGTTATTTCATCGCATCATTACCTCTGCTAATCCATCACACCATCGACTTCTCTTGCCAGTCCTTCCCCTGCTTTACTATCCTGGTCTCAAATTAACAAACTTGTTCTCAACTGACAAACTGGAAAGCTTTAATATAATCAAATTCATTATCTAAGTGGAAACAAAGTCAGCATTACCCTTCATCATCATCTGTGGACATTAATTAACCCATCATGTCTTCTTTGCTCTCCTCTATTTCTTTACAATTAAATGCCAGGCTGTCTTGGCAAGTTCTTTTCTCTCAATTTTCTCAACTTACAATCTCGCTTGTAATTCTGATTGTGTTCTGCTGAAAATCAGCTAAAATGGTGTTTGTAGTCACAGGTCAAGATCAGTTATTTATATGCCAATTTAACTTATTTTAATGTAGTAAATGTCTTAAATGATGTTTTCTATCAGGAAACCCGCACTTGTGTTTGACACGACCACTATGAATTATTTAGCCTAATACCGTATTCTTGCCAATTCTCCAACACAGATTTTTAAAAAAGTTAGTTTCAAAAAGATGTACTTTAATGTATATTCTAATTGACTTTGAGAACAATGAAAATATAATGAAAGTAAACGAAGAGCAAGCGTGCCTCGTTAGATGTGTCTTTGACTCTTATTTCAAAATGTCAGAACCAAACAATTGTGATCTGGACTTGTCACGAGCATGCTGGAAAACATTGGGGTGCTAGTTTAGAACAGATTTAGTTTTAGAAGATTTAGAATTCAGCTGGCTTGATGTTTTGTGTTCCTGACACCGAATATTCTGTGTGGTTTTACTTACAATTTCTGTACAGATTGAGAAGCTATTGTGCTAACGCTTCTTAAAAGATACTGTTTGCTCAGATAAAACCATGATTGCTTCAGCTCATGTGCTCTGGGGGAGTCTTCTACTTTTACTCAAAGTATCTCAAAGAAGTGGCTTCTTTTTCCTTAAGTTAATTATTCTATCATTCATTGTCCTTTCAATATTCAGTCATTCTATTGGAAAAAGAGAAGCCTAACCCTACAGTTCATCTGTTGTTTTTACTTTTCTGTTCTGTTCTGTCCATCTTCTCTCTCTCTCTCTCTCTCTCTCTCTCTCTCTCCATTTTCCTTCAGTGAAAACCTTCCCCACTTTAATCCACTCCTCCACTCTCTCACACACTGTCTTCAATTCGACCTGTGGTCCTATTTTAGCAATATACTGTAATTTCTCCTGGGTGGTCTTTCTGATGAGGGGAAACAATGTTATCCTTCCACATCATTATTAGGCATTAATTGACTCATCCTATCTTTTCCCCCTTCTGCTTCTCCTATCTCGACCTGACTTGAGTTGATTAATTCATGTCTGCAGTACAAACTGAATCTGGGGAGAATTTTACAACATTATGTCCCTTAAATCCTTAGCAACTCCCTCCCTTCTCCTCTTTCTTTTCTTCCTCTAAAAAAAAAAAAAAAAAANAAAAAAAAAAAAAAAAAAAGCTCTACTCCAGCAAACGCCTGCTTCATTTCACTTCAACCACTGAGACAGAACATGTATCCATCTATGCTATTTGCTTCCTATGATCTACCATGTCACTCAGTCTGTATGCAGGCTTCCTAGAGATCAGGTAGTGTTTCTGCTCCAGCCAAAATCAACACAACCTGTCCTGGTCTTTTGTCTTTTCTGCTTTCACATTTTCTGTATACGGACATATATTATAAGAAGTCCTAAACCATGAGTGGTGTGTGGGTGTGTGTAAGGTCAATGTTTAAAATTAAAATAGCCCACTGCTTACCTTTCACAGCCATGAATCACACCTGTCAGAGAGAGAGAGAGAGAGAGAGAGAGAGAGAGAGAGAGAGGTAGTAGTAAAGATCAGATGCAGATACAATAGAGTCTTATTTTTTTATAGTTTTAGCCATCAAATTCATTAATGAGCTCTGGAAATGCTTGACTCATCTTGTGATCAGACATGTTTTAAATAGAGATGTTTTAAATAGAGACGGCTCTATTCTCCTGTTCTGATTTGAGTCATTGCATTGCATTCTCGTACTTTAATGAAATGCAGTTGAGTATTTCGACTGGTAAAACTGAACTATAATGCCTTATGATAAAAACAGAATCTGAAGTGGATTACGGTCAAATCCACAATTCAGCCTATTATCTGAACAATTGCAAATCAAAATTTTAAGCGGATGTGCCTAAAATGTTCACTACATTTGCATAGTTATACATGTGCTGAAAACTAAGCCACCATGTTCACCTTTGTTTTACACTACCAATTTCATGATTTAGATGATATATAATTTAATTTTGGTTTGATAGCTTTTCTCATTGTTACTTCTTTCATGTTGTTTCCCTTAAGTTGCCACATAAAATTTTAACAAAAAGAAATGATAACCAGAACTATGAAAGTGAGACCTATATTGATTTATAAAAAGGCCAGAAAGCCTTCTGTGTACAGTGTATGAACAAGAATCAGTTGGAATGGGTGTTTTGTGGCTTTGATGCACTGTGTGTTTGAATGTGTGTCTGTCCATGTATCTGTGAGTTTTTGATATAATCTAAAAATGTGAGAAATGGAATGTGAGTACTGTAAACTTACTGTAAAAACTTTAGCCAACTCTGTGTACAGTGTTATTAGCACAGCAACTCCAATGGGAGTTAAAGCCTATAACCTTCATAAAGCCGTTCTAAGTCTTCAGCAACCTCAGCAGTGTTTAAGGTCTAATCAAAGTTTGTATGTGGAAATATGCCTATCAAGCTAAATGATAAATTTGTGCCACAATGTGTCTTTGAGATCCTATGTTTGCCATTTTTGTACAAATGGTCAGGCTTTGTCATGATCAATAAGTCAGAAAAGGATTTGAGTGCTTTTGGGGGTTTGATTTTTAGCTGCTCGCCCCAAAGGAATGCTGTGGAGAGCAGCACTCAGCCAAGCAACATGCAAGTATCTCCTCACTGAAGCAAGATATGAGATTTTGGCTAGAATCGATTGGTATGATGGAAAAGGTAAATTAGGCAGGGTGAAAGTTGAAAACGGCTTAAGTTGGCTTTTAGGAGAGAAAAACAAATATTTCTCCTGAACAGCAGAAACAAAGCACAAAGTCCAATGAAAGATGGATTCTCAAATGAACATGTTCACTGCTCTAGTGTGCAGTTTAATGATTTACTGTTACAGATTTTTGCATTTGGCAATCTTCCTTCTTGCTGGGCTAAAGTTTGATGATGAAGCTTCATCCATCTATGATTAGGTGAAGGGCTGCATATATGGCTGCTGATTTGTGTGCAAAGTGACACTTGAGTCAAAATACTTGCTCCCCAAGTGTGGTGGACTGCTGATCTGCCAATGATGTGTCTCTGTCCTGTTGGACACTGGGACAAATTTCAGACACCTACAACCTGCATATGGTAAGCAGGTACATAAGAATAATTTATACATCCCATCAGTCATGTTTGTGAGATTGATGCCCAGGTAAGTAGTGTGACTTAACCCTACAACTATTGTTATTTTTGATATTACCATTGAATCAAAAGACTGTAATGTGAATGGGGGGTTATTAATAATAATGATCCCACAGAGAATTGTCACTTAACTGCAGCTTTATGCAGCCTTAGGTCTCTGTAATCTCCCAGTTTTTTTTTTGTTAATTTTCACACTTACTAATACAAAGGTGGCAACTAAACTCACTCTTACAGTTACTGTATATTGTGACATATGATAATTGTTTTGTGCTTTACCATTTTAAACATGAATTAAAATGATTAACAGATCAAAAGCAATCCGCCATGTTAAGGCATTGATATTCAAATGCTGTCAGCTTCCTTTGATTATAAGGCACCAGGTGGCTCATTATGCTCACTCTGCTATTATAAAATTATGGGGTCAAAATTAATTAATGACAAATATGCTGATAATCTGTAATCACAATAGAGGTTTTACAGCTGGTATCACCTTACTTTGCGAGCCCCATACAAAAGAAGCAGTCAAGTTGGTTTCTTCAACAGATTTGCTTTAAAACACCATACAGTAGTTTTCAACAAGGTTGGAAGAGCGGGAGAGGAGGAGCTTTGCTGGTGGGCCACAGCCATTGGTGGACTGGCTGGTGGTCTTTGCACTGCACAATATAATATTAATTAAAATTAACTTAAACTGAGATGAAGCGTAAGGTGAAGGTAGAGGTGGCAAAGGCCAAACAAAGGGCGTACAATGACTTGTA
>VXCM01000019.1:583900-630263 GCA_014773175.1 Lucifuga dentata | reverse complement strand
TATGCATGTCGTAGGTTTGGAGGCAGTTACCAGGCTGATGAGGGTCTCAGGGGAAATTATTTCAAATTCTGAGAGTTTGAAATAATTGTATGTTGTATCTTTGTACTCTAATGATTATTTAGAGTACAAAGATACATCTTGAAACTTCAACAGTTTGTGACACAGAATCTGAAGGATTAACAGGTTTAGTTTAGGATTAACCATTAGTTTTTGCTGCAGCGTCAGAGTTTTTGTTGCTGACGAGAGCTACTACTTTAATGTAGGAAATGTGGCATATTCATTTCCTGTGGTCTTCACCATAAGGGCCTCTCCATTCTTAGTCTCATCTGTCACCAGCTCCAGGAAGCTTTTGGCTACTTGCGACACTCTGAAAATTTAAGATAGAGTGATTTAAGAAGTACTACAAGCATGTACACAACAACAAAAACACTTCATATAATAAATGTTAGTGTGTGTAACGTGAGCTTATTGAGAGTTTTTGTTGTGACTTGTTTAAAAATGGTTCTGACTAGTTATGCTTCTTTCTCTACTGGACTTAAACATTGTAAGTATAACGTATCTTTATCAGGAAATGTGAACATTTCCTGATAATGATACGAATAAAAGAAACGAGACTCACTCTAACACTCCAAAGTGCTCCACAAGTTTTTGGGTCACTTCAGCCAGGTGGGAGAAGTGAGCCAGTTTGTCTGGAATGGAAGTGAACAGATCCGTTTGGGCAAAAGCTGGGCACAGGGCGTTAAATCGTATACCATAGCCTGATTCAGCAGAGGCAGCCTAGAAAAAGAACAAGTTTGTAAACACATCTTGTAACATTAATTATTTATAGTAACTTGCAATCCCAACCATATCCTGAAAACTATCCAAAGAGACTGGCAATCCTTTCCAGATCTGCATGTGAATTACATTGCCTCTGTACACATTTCTGAAAAAGAATTTGATTTTTATTTATTTATTTTTTTGTGTTGATGAGTCTTTTGGTTTTTTTTTAAACACATTAAATCCAGATGTTTTGGTCATCTACCTGGACTTTATTATAAAAAAAAGACGATAATTACCGCCATGGCTCGAGTGAAACCGACCACTCTGAACTTGGTTGCTGTGTAGGTAGGACAGATTATAAGAGGACCGAGGATGGTACATAAGGCTCATATCTGTAGGATGGTACATAAGGCTCATATCAGTCAACATCAGGGCAAAAAGCCAAATGGAAAAACATTTCTCAGAATGAAGTGGAAATATTTTCACCAACGGCCATAACATAACCCAAAAATATTGATAAACCCTAACCCTAACCCTCATCTGGGAGATCTAGTGTTTGTGAAGTTATTAAGAAAACTTTCAAATCAGTAATGTGTGAGTAAATTCATCTCATACCTCCTGTACCTCATCACCAACTATCTACTATTCCCCAACTTGCCATGCTCCACATGCACAACGGCCGACTTTCACACACCTCTGACTTTCCACCTCAGTCCAATCACCTGCTGCCAATCCTCCTCATCAGCTCCCAGTCATTTATACTAGCCGCTTTCTCATCTGATTTTCATTGTAACCCGCTCAAGTTTGCCAGCTGATATGATATACAATTTTATACTTTATTCTTATATACTCATATGTTATGACAATGTTATACTTATTCTAAAAATCTTTGTTTATTCTGTAGTCATTTGAAATCACGTGAACTTAGACACACTGAACTTTCAAACTGAAAGGCCTGCAACATACATGGCCCACAGTTCTGCTTTAGCTAAGTGCTAATTAGGTATATAGCCACCTATAAAACCTCCTTTCTGAGATATACGGCCACAAAGAAAACATCCTTTTTGAGGCCTGTTCCTTATCACTTCATGGTTGTAGCAACAAAGAGACATCTGTTGACACTCCAGGTATAAATTGCTCGTTGTATGTTCACTGAGTAGCTCTTCCTTTCTGACTGCCATCAGTTGTGGAATAAGCTCCTCTCTGCAGAGATGCTCTTAACTTCTGACAACCAAGAATAAAACTCAACAAAGACCAAACTCAGTCTCCTCATTGTTTTGTTGTCTCATTGTGGGAATTCTTAAATTTCCACAACACCAGCCTTCTCTGCTTGCTTGTAACTGACCATTGATTTATCTGCCTCTCCCTTGTTACAGAACTTCAGCCTGTCTGATGCTCACCTTCATTACCTGTTCATTAGTAGACAGTGTCTGCCCTTTATCAGCCTTACAGTAATGAACATTTTCACCTTTACCACCTGTCTGAGCTTTTGGGTCCAACCTTATGCTGTGTTTCAGTTACCTCGGAACTCTGATTTTTCAGACCTCCTACTTAGAAAAAATGCATTGGAACGGCACTTGAAGTCAGAGCTCGGAATGGGAAACTCAGACCAAAATTATGTACCCCAACTTCATGAGTATGTCACTCAACATGGCTTCCCTTGGAAGCGAGCTATATTAATGTAAATGATCAGCTAACAGAAGAATAAAATATTTTTTCTTGCATGACATTGAAATAAAAAAGGTTCAAAGTCCAAGTTGACTATGTTTAGTGTATAATAATTGTTTGCCACTGATACGTAAGTGTAAATAATTTCAGAACATTTACTTCTGTGCACAAATGTTTAATACCCTCTGTGATTAATATCATTGTAACACAATACAAACAGTCCTGTAGCATTTATTACTAAGTTTATTTAATCTTACAGTATTTATTGGCATTCAGCCAACAACTTTTTTTTTTTTTTTTACATTTGGCTAAACCGATTTGAGGTTGGAAGTCAGAAATTCCGACTAACCGCTGTAACTGTAACATAGTATAGTCACAAAGGCAAAAATACTTCCAGAACCCATAACTCTGCCCACTTTGCTGCTCTTTTGTAAAGTATGTTCATTGGTAACATTCATACTAAGCATATCTTCAGGAAATGTTGCAGATAAGTTCTGTGAATGTTACCCGTAAATTATGACCATTGTCTGTGCTTTTGACTTGCCTCTGCCCTTTTACTGATCCTGTCTGCCTGCCATCTTGTTGTTCATCTTGCCTTTCAATTACTTGGCCCATTTGGATTTGTTCATTTCTTCACCACCTAGTTCATTATTACTGACTGTAAGCCTGCCCTTTGGTCAGCGTGCAGTCAGTAATACTGAACTAAATATGTTTTCAAAAAAACCTGACAGATAACAGTATGTTCTGTGAATGTTTTGCAGATACGTTCAAATTGAATGTTTTTTCCATAAATTAATTATTAGATAAATATAATTATTTATTACATTATTATTTTAATGCAGGTGAATGCAAAGTAAATAGTACAGTTTTCCTGTAATAACATAAACCAATGCAGAAATCCATTGAGGGCTATACCTGCAATGGATGCTGTGTTGACGATGACCCCACCCCGATCTCCAGTCAACTTGTTCATATGGGCAAGACCCAGGTAGGATCCCTTGATGACACTCGTCTACAACACAGAATGGTTACGCTTTTATTTTATTCATTGATACAACTGTCAGCATAAAGCTCTCTTTCTGTTCTCCATTACTATTTTGATGGCTGATGCAATGGAGAATCCCATTTAGTTTATTGGTTTTTCTGCTAACTCATTACTTTAACAGTTGAAAAGGAACAAAGTACATTTTGATGTTAGCAATGGTGCCACAGTGCAAGGACCAACTCCTGCAGCAATGAAAAGTTAATACATTAATGTGTAATGCATTAACTTTTCAATACTGCAGGAACTGGTTCATATGGAGAAACACTGTTTAGATAACAGTGAATCATTACATCTAAAACTTTAAGTAAACACAGGGTATAAGCACAGCCAGATGTTTTTTTCTACCAGATTTATTGAGATCATTTTCTCCACTAGGTTCTCATTCAAGATTCCAGCATTGTTGCACAAGATGTCTAGTCCTCCAAAGGTTTCTATGGTTTTCTGAAAAGCAACTTGAGAGCAGAAAATAGCACAGTAACTTTTCATTTCATACCTAAGGTGAGATCTTCCTCAGCAAAGCTTTTAGTGTGGTGTTCACTGACATGCAGCTAGAAAAGACTTTATGAAATGCAGATAAATCAGCACTTTAGCTCTGTGTGTATGTAAGCTTGTTCCAAAATGTTTAATGTAAAACATAAATCCAGCAGTGTCCTCTTCTGAACCTTTCTGCCTTCCTCCCACTCTCTCCTGTGTATGCTGAAGTGAGTTTTTAACCTTTGAGTTGCTGGTCTGATGTGACATCACAGCTCAGGAACAGGGTTTGTTCTTTTCCATACTGTTTGTCAAGGGATTCCTTCAAACTCTTTCCAACAGTTTCATCCACATCCAGGAGGGCGACCTGATAAAGGCAGGTCAATAGGTGAAACCTCTGTGCTTCTGTATGTTGCATTTAGGACAGTTTGCAGAAGTTAAGGTAAAACCTGCATACTCATGTTGAGGTTAATCAAAAACAGCTGTTACAGGCTGCGCAAAACTTGATTTGTTCCAAACAGTAGAAAAGGTCCACAAAAGGGAAATCTAATTAAGAATTAAAATGAAGAGAAATATAGAAAATGCACATGCATTAATAAAGGTTTGTCTGTGTTGTCTGTACTTAACGACTGCAGAATACTACTCAGGAAAAAAAACAACAACAAAAAAGTTTACCTTGGCTCCATTTTCCAGAAGAACCTCCGTTATTCCTCTTCCAATACCTTGTGCTGCTCCGGTTACTACTGCCACTTTACCGTTTAATGCCATCTTAATCTCAAAATCAAGAGCCTGAAGCTGGAAACTGGAACTAAAGACTTGTACTGAATCTACATGATGAAATCGGGCGGTATCAGCAGTGAATATATACCGTCAGCAGTGAATGTATACCGCCCAACATGGAGACGTACGTGTCACACCATGGTTTCATGTTGCATTTTAATACAGGCTGACTGTCAATCAGGTTGTCAATGGATTCATTTCACAAGTAAAACTCTTTTGAGGAAGCAGAGGTTAGTCCACAGCCACCAGCTTTAAACGTGTGGAGGGAAGTTTGTCACGCGTTTTACCCACCGAGGAGTAATAAAAAATAAAAAATAAAAAATGTGTCTATTTGTACGAAAGATGCAACGCTGACTAATGCACCAAAATCACGTCTGTACCCTAGAAGAATACACGCTTAATATTCTGGTTAATGGCTTTTTTTTTTTTTTTTNTTTTTTTTTTTTTTTTTCACGAGGTTCAACCTGTTGGGATACAGTGAGGAAAAAGGTAGTTAAAAAAAAAAATCCCATTCCTTTATTCACGTTTCTCTGCAAATCAGTGTTAGTGCGTCGTGCATCCCAAGGTATTTTCCTCCCTTGCCATAATTTCACAGGAATACACCCTGTTTCACCCTGAATACAAGTTACATTACTGCCATTTTCCAAAACACATGAAATACTAGAATAGGTTCTTCTAGACTGCCATTGATTTCACTTCATTCCAGTTATTAAAATCAAGTACATTTATACTGTAAGGACAGTAATTTTATTTTCTAGCTAATTTCTAGTTAAGAGTTTCTGTGCATTGATCTTTAAGGACAAAGGTTCACCCTTTTGACTACTGTGCCATAAAAGTCTGTATACAAAGTTCTATTCTATATCCAGCTCAGCCATATACTGAAAAAAAAAACTGATGTTGACCCCCTTTAGATGTTACAGAATTTAGCCTTATTTAATTAATTTCAATGTGTCATTTTGTTCAGCTCAATATTTTTGATTAATTGGAATTATATCTCCTGGTATTTCAAACAGTCTAATGTTATTAATTAAAAACAACTAGAAAAAATTGTCCCATCTCGTTCGCTCTCTATAGAGCTATCTTTATTAATTCCAATTAAGCATGCAGAGAATGATAAATTTGATCATACACAGATATAATTCAAAAAATGCACAGTAATTCTGATTATGGCAGTGGACATAAAAAAAAAAAAAATCATACAGTTATCAAACTTCCTTCTCGAACCAAAACAACTCTGTCATTTAGCACAGAAACCTCACAGTTTCACCATGTTAAACTCTCGCTTACATATTGAATCTTAGAACCAACGTTCTGCAAATCTGTTGATTTTGTTGCTTTCTGTTTAAAACATATTTCAGTCCTGAAAAAGCTAAAAAGCAGAACTTGCTTCTTAATCATCAACTTCTTATTCCAATTCTTGCAGGGTCATGTTAGTTATTTTCAGCCTTATACAGAGAATTTAGTATAGTCACTGGATACCATGAACACTGTAGTTGGTTGACGAAAATGTTTCAGGTCCTGCTCCTACACAGAAACAGCATACAAGTTAAAGAAATCTCATCTTTATTATGTTATTTCCTTATTCATTTACAACATGCGGCTTTAATCAGCCTGTGGCTCCAGCTGTGTTGTGTGGAATTGTTTTATTTACAGTGTGGAAACAGCCTGTTTCTGTGCTGTTGCTCCTTTCACTCTCCAACAGCAGAGCCCTGTAAACTTTCATAAAGATCAACCAGAAATCTTCGTGTTCCTCAGACAGGCAGCAAAGGCTACACTTCATGTATGTCAATGTCTTATTTTGAAATATGTGTGTTCACAAACACTTGAAAGAAGCATTTGGTGAACATTAAATGTTGATAAGATTGACATTCAGGTCAACAGTCCGTTGTTAAGCTTCATTTTCACTGGAAAAGGACTCAACATGTCCTTTATGTTCTCTGAGAAATATGAGAATGAAACATCTGTACTGGAGGGCTTGATCAGTATTAACATCTGATATCAAGTGTGTTTATTTTTTCAGGGACATGACTTGTCAAATACTCATCATAAGTTATTAAAAACCAAAGTTTTATCTTGAAACAGCAAGCCTGACCAGCAGCCTTAAAACATCAGTGGAACTGAGCATAAACTACGTGAAAAATTAGTTGTTGTTGGAAAAAATCATGCTCAGTAAACAGGATAAAGGTGAAAAAAGAACTGAGAAATAATTGACTATTTATTAGTCAGTCCTGGGAATCAAACAGCATTGTTACATCTGACCAAGTCTGACCAAGAAACTGAGATGAGATTTCAGCATCACTGCAATGAGATATTAAAGTTCTACAAAGCCAACACACAAACAAAACAACTCAAATCAAGTACAAAGAATACATCAACAGTCACAAGCCAGACTGTCAAAGTCCATGTAAACATTTACTGTAACATTCAGACGGACAAAAGCTGTAGTTTTAAACTGTATGTGAGAAGAGCTGCGCTGACAGAGATACAGATAACAAACAAAGACGCCATCCTGACCAGTCATTTCATCTCCAATATGCAGGTTTTGCCTTTGAAATGGAAAAATATTGTCAGTGAGTTGAGGTTTCCAGTGCAAATTTGTTTTTGCAGAGTGAAAATTCTTCAGACTGCAGCAACACAAATGTCAACAATGAATAATGACATCTTAGTATGTCTTAATCTTTACAGCTCGAGGAAGAGGTGGTGAGAGATGTGCCATAAAAACAAAAATTACAGATTAGAAAGTGATTTTTATCTTGAATGTAGAATTTTTTTTTAATGTGTGAGATATCACTTGTTTCAACAAGTAATGCTGCTCCCATCTTTGCAGTATTGCAAGATGGTAATACTGCCATTTTGTATTGGCAGTGTTTTTTTTTTTTTTNTTTTTTTTTTTTTTTCATTTCTGAATTTTAAGGTTTTTTTTTTTTAATGATTATGAATGATACAGTACAGCATGTCATTTCCCAAAGAACAGCAGATCATAAATTGGAGATTATTTCCTACCTTGAAGGCAGCCAATGGTTAGAGATCATTTCAATAAACTATGAAAATAAACTTGCAGAATATGTCCAAAATCACAGACACAATTTAAGCACTAGAAGGCGCCCTTTCTAAAAGATTTCAATGGGTTTGAAACCTTGTGCATGCTGGGAACCCCTAATGTTTTTGGAGTGCCTCAAGTTAGAAACACTCTGTGTGACTGCAGGTTTTTGCCTGCTGTCCAGTCAGAATAGTGTTGCTATTGTCATTGTTCATTTTCAATCAAGTGTGTGTGTGTGTGTATATATATATCTATATATATATATGTGTGTGTGTGTGTGTGTGTGTGTATAGAAAATTATAACCACAAAAAATATATAAAATTCAAGGCATTTCAGAGCTCTGAAACATTTCAAGAGGCTTTTAATTTTGCAGAGCATATTTGTACTTTACACCAGCCTTGAATTAAAAAAAAAAAATGTTGATAAAATATGCACACATGGCACATCAGCACAAGAAACACAGCAGCACCCATGGAGGAAACTGTGATACTGTGTCACACAATATTCAGCTGCACAACATAAAAGGGAATAAATTAGTAAGTTGAGCCTTATTAGATTTAATATCATAAATACTGTTGCATTAAATATGGTTCTGAGAACATAAAGACCTGGTGTACTTCAACAGTTTGTGCCATATTACAGAATTCCCCCACAAGGCTTTCCTGTGTTGGTGAAATCTTTGTTGTGTTTCTCACCACATACGAGGGAACTTTCATATTGTCTTTTTTTTTTTTTTTNTTTTTTTTTTTTTTTGTGAAAGTAGACTTTTTCACTCCTGAACACACTTTAAATGAACATGCAATCTGACTACAGTGGTGAATTTCACTACTGGAAAAAGCAGAAAGAAAACATGACCAATATATTGCCATACCTTTCTCTTAGGTTTTACAATTACAAAATAGAAAATTGAGGTTGACTTTTACTATTAGCTGTCCTTACATTTTTCCAGTTTAGGCCATGCATTATGCAGTTTCAGGAGAGCAGCTTGGATAGACATTGTCCTTTGGGAAGAATCAAAGCTAACGGTGTAAAAGATAATGTACATTAAAGTTAACATGATGTCACATGGCAAAAGTCTTGGTAAAGACTAAACAGCTGAAGCTGTAGAAAGTTGACTTTAGACACACATGGTATGCATGTTTCTACTGTGGGTGTAAAGGCTTTATAAATATCATTGGTATCATTTCATAAACATGACTGAGAATTTTCTTCCTTTATGTGTTTTATCTTTGTTGGTTTTCCTCCATTTTAGAACCTCCTGTGTTTGTGCAGGTCTCAATTTTAAGGCCAAACAAGGCTTATTCAGCTTTTAATTTACCACATTTATATTCATTTAGTGTTGTAAGCAAATAGCCCCAAGAACAAACCCTCCAATAAAAATAAACAAAAACCCAAGAAATGGCTATTGTCTCTGTCAGTCCATGTGTAGTGAAATCCCTCTTTTCAGAAACTTAAATCCACATGATGGTTACATCCAGGTGATGTAACTTAGACCTTCAGATGAAAAATGACTAAAATGGGAGATAACTGGGTGAAAAGTGGGAGTGGAGAAGCATCTCTCCACCAAGTATGTATTAATAGATCCTCATTCATGTAGAACGAAGCTTTTCTACAGCATAAAAAAGAAATAAACACATCCATTGGGCAAAAAACAAAACAAAACAAAACAAAAAACAGTACTGCTGGATGTCTTTTTGTCTTTCCATCATGTTCTTGTGGGGCTTGGATACCAGATCCACAGCTGAATAATGTAACACCCATCCAGTTCATCCAGGTTTGACTCTGGCGAGGAGAGGGACACCACTAGAGCTCCTTTTCCTGTCCTTCAGCTTCAGTTGTTATGGCAACAGGTGTAGAAATATGAGTCTTTCTTCTGGCCCAAGTCAACACCCGTCTCCTCTGCTGAGAGACAGGAAAACA
This sequence comes from Lucifuga dentata, assembly GCA_014773175.1. Classification (NCBI taxonomy): domain Eukaryota; kingdom Metazoa; phylum Chordata; class Actinopteri; order Ophidiiformes; family Bythitidae; genus Lucifuga; species Lucifuga dentata. Next base: position 620,576 of record VXCM01000019.1, on the reverse strand, counting down.
CTTTTGGTTCATGCCAGCTTTGGAGTCAGCTCACTTTCATTTTGGTCCGCCCTCATTCAGATACAGACACACTGTTATTATCAGCCAGCCATGTTAAAGTATCCTACTTTACTATTTTGTTGTACCCACTTTCACTCAACCTGCCTTGTATACCAATGAAGTTGGTCATTTCACATGAATGGCCAGATGTATGGTCTTACAGAATCTTTGACCTTATAATGAATCAAATGGTTTGTGAACATTGGTGGGCGGTGTTTTTGATTGTACTTATGCTGTTATTCCAATACACAAATGAGTGTATTCATCAAGTTATGTCAAAGAAGAGTGCAGAATATAAATATTTTCAAAATCTCGGTACGTCTGATTCATAAACCATTTCAGTGACACCAGAATGAAAAGTGAAACCATCCAGCAAATGAAAGCAGTTTCTAATCAACAGATTTTTCCATGACACACCACACTTAGGTTCATTGTGGCTGCTCTTGGTCATCATATCACACATGCATGATGCATAATATGAAGAAGAAAAAGATGAAGAAATTTAGTAAAACAGGAGTCGACATTTTGGTTATTTTGGAGTTTTTCAATTGGTGTTGTCTTTACAAACAGGATTACAGGCTGCCACACCAAGTATAAAGACAGTACAACCGCATAACAGCTTCCATCATGGTGCTCTGTAAGCAGCAAATCAGCACAGATCTCCAAGGTTCACCGAGTATTGTTTTTTTTTATGCTGCTTGAAAAAGAAGTGCCACAAGCATTCCTCTGCTACAAAGACCACCCACACGTTTCACTGGAATGAATGTGCAATGTGCTGATTGCTGGCATCAAAGGTCCCTAATGCCATTAGAAGCCCATTCAAAACCATCATTGCATTACAAACTGTATTCACACTGACAAATATAAGGTGTGTATACCTGTCATATCTCACCTGTCATATACTGGAAGGCAGTGTTGCTATAATCCTCAGCCACTGTCCGGAACAACTCATCTGATGAACAGAGGCAGAATGAGGCCTGTCAAGTTTCTTTTAAAATCACTTTGTTCATGCTTTGTTGCCTGGTAGGAACTGGTTCACTTGGATTCCTACCTAGAATCCAAGTGAACACCTGATTTAGAACTGGGTCATAGTGCACAGTAGTTATAGAGCAACTAAAATGTAATAATATTATTGGTCACACAGACTACTTAACCTTGCAGCCCTGGAAGAAAACATTCAACAAAACCAAGGCCATTTTTCATGCATACAATATATATTCACATTAATCTGTATTGGATCTTATTACCAGCTCTTATTCTGTGTTCAACATGACCTAATGTCAGTATTCTGAATTGAGACACCATGAATAAATGTAAGCTCTGCTCTTAGCCAGCCATTCGTGTTTATTGTGGTCTGCAGATAACCAAAGAACTGAAATTTTGACTCACCCACATTGTTTCCTGTTTTACTAGAGGTCTCAAAATGCTGCGCACCAATTTCTGCAAAGAAAAATCAAACCAATAAGGCTGAATATCAGTCAGGCTGTGATTGTACAAGAGGATGAAGTTCTATCTATGTTTGTTGTAATTAATATGAGGTTTAAAAAGTTCATTATTACTTCATGTCCTTTAACAACATTCAGTGAACTTATCTGTAATTTAGCAATATGATTATTTCCTCACTTTGGGCAATAACCTAATTTCATTAATGTCCATGTAAACGGGAAACCCAGTTTCCTTTTTTCAAATCAAGCAATTAAGGGTAGTTTGGTTAACACATTTCTGATGGGAAAAAACCTGATTATATGGTTACATAAATCCCAAACCAGGTTGTGTTAAGGATTTTCCTTGTGTGCACATGTGTAGCAAAACAGTGAAAAAGTTTCAAAACATAAAAAAATAAAATATAAAAAAACAGAATATGATCCCTTTAACTATTTAACACCCGCAATAAGAAAAACTGTGATTTACAGCCTGTTCATCCAATATGCCACCTGAAAGTCTAGTGCTAGGAAAATGTACAAATTAGATTATATTTCAAATAAATCAATTTCACGTACCCACAAATATACCAGTGTGCAGAAGATATGCTTTATTTTTTTACTCCATGCCCAGCGCCAACACAGCTCTGTAACACAGACACTGCCATTACCTTCAGCAAAGTCCTGAGCGTCGTGGTAATCTACTTGGCGCAGGCTCCGATCGGCTTCAATCAGGTCGTTCTTTGTGCCACACAGATAGATCTTACAGTGCTTAAATATTCACCACGCAGACAAAAAAAAAACCAAAACAAAAAACAATGTGAGTGACATAAACTCATGAATGTAACATTGATATGTTTTTATCCTGTAACTAATGTTGGAAAAGCTTCTTACCTCCTCACAGTTTTGCAGCTCTTTCACCCAGAACCGAGCTCGCTGGAAGCTGCTGCTCTCCGTCATATCTGAAGAGTCAGAATCACAAACACAATACATTTAGTGATCTACAGCAATCTGACAGCATGTATACATACACACTGTCAATATTGCATCAATTTCCTTAAAGGACCATGCCACCCATTTTGCACGTTTGTGCCAAATATATTAAATTTTCATACACGTAACGTTACCGACAATCATTTCCCAAAGCATACTACTAGAACGGTGAATTAAAAATTTTTATTCCAACCTTCCAGACTACCACTGGTTTCAGTTCATTCTGGTACGCCATTAAAGTCAAGTTGTTGATACTTGAAACGTCATTGGAATAGATAATCTATCATCGCCAACAAGACGTGTATTCAGGCTTTTTTTCAAAGTTACGTATTTAGAGTTAAAGCGCAATAAAAAGCGCAGAGTAGATATATGTCTCCACCGGGGAATATAGTCCCAAAAGAAGACCTGTGTTTATCAAAAAATTTAAGCAACCGNTATGTCTCCACCGGGGAATATAGTCCCAAAAGAAGACCTGTGTTTATCAAAAAATTTAAGCAACCGTGACTTCATAAGACTGCATAACTATTAGCAGGTGAAACAACTATTTTTAAGGTGGGTATATTGTTTGAATATTTGATTTTGAAAGATTAAGAGATTTTGCAAAATGTCAAAATATGGTTTTATCTCTTGGGAAATGGCTGTCAGTAATGTAACATGTATGAAAATTTAATATATTAAGTTCAAATATGCGATTGCCGGTATGGTCCTTTAACATACAGTTCAACACAACCACGCACAGAGACGGTAAGAAGCCTATGACCAGATCCAGTGGAATGATAAAGCAGACACTGACTGGACTGTGTGACATAGTACAGAGCTACAATAAAGAAAATCTTCCAATTCTCACCATATGCATTTATTTTCATACTGACTAAAAGAAACACTGAAAGAAGAAGTGCAATTACAAATTTGTGCAGTAGAGATATATAGACAGATAAACAGACAACAACTGGAAGAAAGGACACTTCATTTGTCAACATAGCTGCAACAGAAACATGATGGAAAACAACAGAAAGATGAGAGCTAGTGTGAATAATAAAGTGGGAAATGCCATCCTCTATTTTCCAAACAGCCAAAATTCCCTAATGTTGAACAAGTTCCCCATCTAAACCAGCACAGAATCCAACCATGCCCATTTATTCTGTATTCTCAGAAACACATTCAGCTCTTCTTTGCTGTTGATGTATTAAAGCTGCAGACAGCGAACAAGAATGACACCTGAATTCTCTCTATAAGATGATAAGAAACAATACTGATTTACCATAACAAACTATGGCAGCCCTGGCTCCTCTATAGTAGATTCTGCTCATGGCTTCATAGCGCTCTGATCCAGCTGTGTCCTGGACATGAGAGAGCAAGAGAGAGCGAAAGCGAGCAAGCGAGCAAGCGAGAGAGAGAGAGAGAGAAAATCAGTGATAGAGCAAATGCACCAAAAATATACAGAAACAAAACACTTAATCATGTGACCAATTAGCAAATTGGGCATCAGGTAGCCTTGAACTCACCCATATTCCCAGTGTAATCACTTTGTCTCCCACTTGGATTGGTTTGGCAACAAAAGCAGCACCAATTGTCTGTCAGAAAGGAAAAATGAGTGAAGTAAACTATCGGCCACTCATGGATGAAAATGAACTCTTGGTAATGTCAGCCTGGGCTTTCACTAGCCACAGTCTAAATGGGCACTGATGGGAAATGGTGAAAAGATGGGTTAGATCTGTGTGAAACTGATTTTTTTTTTTAATTAAATTTATTTAATAAAATTTATTTATTTATTAAATATTGGATTGCAGCTCATGTCATCCAGTACCAACATGAAGGTTCTTCTCTGACCTCAGCCACATTAAAAATAGACCATAAACCTGCAGTTAACTTAATGCCATTCCATGTTTCACTTTAATTGTTCATTTGATTGTATAAGATGAGTGGATATGTTTTTAACTTTGAATGTAAAATCAAAACCCTTTCACACTTGAAACAGCAATAATATTGTAATATATATTGTTTACTAAGCTACTCGTGACTGTGATAAATGAAAGAATAAGAATGTTAATTATCAAGTAAATTTTCTGTGGCTAAAAAAAAATGGTTTTTTTTTTGTTCAACTTGGTTATTATGATGTTTCTTGATAGCATCACCAGCCAATTTTAATGTTTGGAAAACAGTCAAATTAGGCCAAATATCAGCCAGAACTTTAATCAAGCAACATACATTTACATTAACCAAGTTCAAATGGATCAAAGTACATTATAAAAGACATTCTAACTATATAATTTGTAATTATTGTAACCTCCTAAGCTCTGCGATAAACACAGATTAAGCCTCTATTAGCAGAGCCTGTCTGAGGCTAAATATGAAAACAATAATTTTCTTTACATTGAGAGGAAAGGAGGGAATCAAGAGCAGGTTGGCGAGCAAACTGAAGCAGAGCAGCTGACACTCACGTTCTGATACGGGCCGACGAGAAAGCGATGGTGGACGTATCTCTCCACCAGGCTGGTCTTCCCCACACTCTCCTTACCCAGCATCACCACTTTGGCATCCACACGCATCGTACTCATAGTCAGTGAGTTTAAAAACAGCCCAGGACAGTGTGTCGGGGGGAGGGAAGAGCTAAAGAGCCAGACAGGCACTGGGTTGCTCAATGTGCTGCATGATAAGACGTGGAAAACACAACAGATGAACATCAATACTAATGACACAATAAACAAAAATGATCCTGTGATTTTTATTTTCTTACAAACAAATTGAAGGTTGAAAATAATGTCTAATGTATGTACTTAGTGAACATGATCATAAAACATTGTCTTTTCAGGAAATAATCGAACTCTAAAATGTGCTGGGATCACTTTAGTCACTCAATAATGCATAGTGCTACATAATGCATAGTACTGACAAATATTTGGTCGATTAATCAACTAGTCACTCAGCACTCACTACTGTTAATGGATATATAACTACAAAGCTATAAGAACTATCACTATATTCACTACACACAACTTTAAAGTAAAAGATTTAATGTAAATGTAATATAAACATTAGTGTAAACTGAGTTTTCATGAAAACATAATGCATTTTATTGTTGTTTTATATTTCTATGTCATTCATTTTTAATGTTACAGCTTAAGGTTTCTACTGTAATAAGACATTTAAATCATCAACTATTTTTTAAATTCTCTAATAATTTATGAAGTAAATCTTAAATCTTAGTAAATGCCAAATATTCACTAGACGTGGCTTCTTAAATTTAAGAATCTGCTGCATTTCTCTTTTTCATATTACTTTGAAATAAATACTTTGGCTTTGTGGGATGTTGGTCAGACAAAATAAGTAATTTGAAGATGTGACCCGACACTTTAAACGAACAATCTAAGAAATAACAGCCAGATTTATCGACAATCAAAACATTCCTTAGATGCAGCCCTAGCTACATGTATTGCTATATATAGATTTTGTAATTGTATCTATAACCACTTTATGAGAGCTAAACTAGTGTTTAATTAGTATGTATTAAGCCATGAGTCATCCGGAGACAAACATGACAGCCAAAACAGCCAACAGCTAAACATGTTTGGAACATTCATAGCTGACTACACCACGATAAGAAAAACTGAAAACTCACCTGGTTTTTATCTCAACTCAACAAATCTCTCTTCACATCTGATCTAGTCCAGGCAGGAGTCACGCACACGGGTGTTCTGTGTTCCTACACAATCCGTGCCGAAGTAAAGAGGCTAAGAAACTCCCTTGTCATCTCTGCCCTGCCTAGTTAGCCGGGTTTGGATCTGTCAGGGTTAGCTGGTTTCTGCTGCTGTTGCGCAATGACAGAAATTACAACTAATCTACAGTTAGCTAGTGGCCGACATCTGCGTTTCTAGCTGACAAAAGCTTCAATCTGAGAAACCAGATCGGGTTAAAGTGCCTGGATGAGATGGTTGAAGGCAGAGCTGCTTAAAATCCCTAATTCAGCTTTGTTTGTTTGGGTGAGAACCAAAGAGGCGGCACAGGTTTCCAGGAGGAGGAAGTGCCGGAATTACACGAGGCACTTACCGGATGTGGAAAAAAGTACGCAAATTTTATATGTGTACTGCCTTACAAAATACTCCAAATATCAAACTTTTACCATCGAATATGTAGCAAAACTTTGCGCCTTCTTTGATCTACCGATAATATTCTTTATTTATATATTAAAATGTTTCAAATATTTAAAAAAAAAATGTTTCTAACTTTAATAGCAAAATTGAATTTATATTTACTAATGTAAATGTACAACCCTCCGTTTGGTACATTTCTTTTAGAAACCAAGCAACTTAAAAAAAAAAAAAAACACTCTTTAAAGCTCATGAAGAACTGCAAATATTTATTACAGTACAGTACAGTATTGTCTTAGAGAATGAATCCATTAAATGACCAACCATCCATTTTGCATGTTTGAGCCTAACATATTCAGTTTTCATACACGTAAGGTTACTGAAAATCATTTCTCAAAGCATACTAGTATTTTTTTTCCCCTACCTTCCAGACCGCCATTGGTTTCAGTTCATTTCAGGTACATTATTAAAATCAACTTGTTGATACTTGAAAGTTCTTGGGATAGGCAATCCATCAGCGCGTACAACACGTGTATTCAGGTTTATTTTTATTTTTTTTCTAAGTTACATAAATTTAGCATTTAAGCACAATAAAAAGCGCGGAGTGACTGTATGTCTCCACCAGGGAATATAGTCCCAAAAGAAGACCTGCGTTTATGGAAAAATTTAAATGATCGTGACTTCATAAGGCTGCGTAAATAGTAGCAGGCGAAACATCGATTTTTAAGGTGGGTGTATCACTTGAATATTTGATTTTGAAAGATTAAGAGATTTTGCAGAATACCAGGAAAGCTGAAATGCGGTTTTATCCTTTGGGAAATGACTGTCAGTAACGTTAGGTGTACGAAAATTTAATATATTTGGCTCAAACATGCAAAATGGCTGGTATGGTCCTTTAAGTTATTCTTATTGTCTCTTATTTTATATTGACGCCTGTTATATTTTCTATGCCTCTATTACTATTATTATTATTATTATTATTATTATTATTATTATTATTATTATTATTATTATAATTATTGGGAAGCCAAAAATTCCCAGTTTAAGCTAACCTAGAATGCAGCAGATTTAACGGAAGCCTCTGTGAGGCTCTGCTGATTGGTTGACGTTCCTGAACCCTGTTCGTCGCTTCAAAAGAGAAGAGAAGAGAAGAGAAAAGAGAAGTCAACATGGCTGAAGTAGAGGAAAGCGAGCAAACTTCTCCTGGTGGCATTTTGCAGGAGATCTTTACCTCCCCGCTGAATCTGACTCTGCTCAGCCTCTGCTTGTTCCTTCTCTACAAAATCGTCCGCGGAGACAAACCTCCGGAGCTCGGTGAGATGGAAGAAACGCTGCCAAAGATGAAAAAGAGAGATTTTACTTTGTCCGAGCTGAAACAGTACGATGGCTTGCAGGATCCGAGGATCCTCATGGCTGTCAACGGGAAAGTGTTTGACGTGACCAGGGGGAAGAAGTTTTACGGGCCAGGTAACGGTATCATCCACTTTTTAGTAGCGTTTTCAAGCTGGAAATGCTTTATTATGCCTACGAAATCAGCAGCAGCTAGCTACTGCAGATCATAATTACTAAATCAGCAGCAGCCAGCTACGTGGCAACAGGCTAACGTTGACAAACAAGCTCATTAAGCCTATATCCGGATGTACACAAATTTGTTGGTAGGTTGTTCATAGGTCAAACCGTTAAGAAAACAGTTTATTATTGTCAGGTCCAGAATCATTTTAAAGGTTTGGGGCACCAACTAAACCAAAACATAATGAATAGCATGATTGCTGAAGAAATTCCCTAAAAGAATCGGAATTTCACTGAGGTTAGTGCTGTTAGTAACTGTACAAGCTTATATATTGCAAATATTGATGTTCAGAATAATCCTTGCAATAAACATATTAAAAGTACTTTAAACTGGATCACAATTCTTTTGATTTTTTGTTTTGTTCAGTGTTCAATGTTCAGTGTCTTGCTCAAGGACACTTCAGCAGCACACATGGCTTCTGCAGACTGTAAAGCTTTGACATTTTAATTTTAAAACCCTCACTCTAACCACCAGACTAGCCTGGTACTGAGGAGGAGCAGAATGGTGGCATTTTGTTAATGAGTATTAAAGGAAGAAATGTCTGCACAGTGTATCCAGTGTTGTATTCTGAAGTGGTGTGTAGCACTGGATGCAGTGTACACACATTTATTCCTTTCATACTTCTATCTTTAGCTATATAAGGTAAGGCATTGACTTTTGTTTGGACTTATTACTTCCATGCCACAAAGTGGTACCACATAATTACAATATACCCAGCACAATCTAACCAAAGCAAACTTTTCTTTTCTTCTTTTTTCTTTTCTTGTAGGCCTGTGTGGGTCTTTGGCCTTGATTGCACACTGTTTTGATTATTATTGTAACAAATTTTTATGCGTCCACCTCCCTACATGTTCTCTGTGACCTTCACTTCTTTACAGAGGGTCCATATGGAGTGTTTGCAGGCAGAGATGCATCCAGAGGTCTGGCTACATTCTGCCTGGAGAAGGAAGCCTTGAAAGACGAACATGATGACCTGTCAGACCTGAACGCCATGCAGCAGGAGAGCCTTACTGAGTGGGAGACTCAGTTCACCTGTAAGTCAGGGGGAGGGGAGGGGAGTGGGGTGCCTTTTGGCTCTGACATACCAGGCGGACTGTCAGAGAATTTTCTCCCTGTCTGTCTCTGATCTTCTTTTCGTTTCCATGCAAAAGCCAACTAGCTGACAGCACCTGTGCCAGCTGCAACTGTATGTCAGGCATATTCTCTCTCTTTGTAATCTGAGCATAGGGTGAGACTATTTAAGTGGATACGGCTAGAAAAGTACAGACTACTATTTGTCTTTCTGCAATGCTCAGTCTTCAGGTTTTCTTTTTGGATTGCAAATACAGATTTGTAATCATTAGCTGTTTCCTCAAATTCAGATGCAGAATGTTTGTGCATTGCAGCTGTCAGTTTTAGTCTTGAAGATATGTGTCAAGTGAAACTTAACAGATGCGAGGGAATTTAAAGCGTTTGATCAGTCAAAGTCGACTTGCTGTGTTAGGAGGCATAGAGGAAAGCAGCTGCTTTCTGCTTTTGTCTCTGCAGGGCAGAGTAGACTATGTTTTAACAGCTCAAGGTCCTTCAAGGTTTGACAGAGGGAATAAGAGCTAGTGAGAAAAATCTTCTTTCTGTCACCTCTCACATTCTTTGAATGCTCATTTATGTGTTTCAGGACATCCAATCACAATACAGTTGCTGTCACTGGCAATATCAATTTCTGGTTTAAAAACTTTGATATTGGCATGTGATCAAATCATGAATTGATGGTTTGATTATATGTCACACATTAAATATTACCTGCTTAAGGACTAATGGTAGTTGTAACTGATGTATTGAGACCTTCATCCAATCACAAATCTATAACTTTTGCAGAAAACTCACCTCATTTAATCTAATGGGAAAGACAGTTAAATTGTTATGTTATTAATTTGTGAGAATTCTCCCTTCCTCTGCTCTTATTTTGAAGTATTAAAATGTCTTTTCTGAGTACTAACCTGCTTTGTTGTGTTTGCAGCAATTCCACCATCTTTCTGCAGACACAGTCATGCTACTTTGTCATTTTGAATTATTTTTGTAAGGACTGGTTGCTTGTAATACTGCAAACAAATTAAGCATTTTTTTTAACTTTTGTAATGTCAACACTTAAACCAAATAATTTACAAATTTACCAAGAAAAGGTCAGACAACAAATTGAATACCAAACTTTATCGCTTTGGTGGTAAGAAAACTCGCAGGCAGCCTGGCCAGTTAGGTGAAGAAAAAAATCTCTGAGTGTTGCAAAGCATGATGAAGGCCGTGGCTGTTTCCACTGGTGGGAACATTCCAGCAATATCCTTGACTCTGTCTGAGACTTCAGTGTTATTCAGGCTGAAATTTATTTTTTATCTTTTTTTTTTTTTCCTCCCTCTCTTACAGATAAGTATGACTACATTGGCAAGCTCCTGAAACCGGGAGAAGAACCCACAGAGTACACAGACGATGAGGAAACAAAAGACAAAAAGGCAGACTAGAAAAGCTAAATTCTAAACAGAAAATATGTGATACAGATGCCTTAATTCCTAAAGGACCATACCACCCATTTTGTATGTTTGAGGCCTAATATATTCAATTTTCATACATGTTACATTACTGACAATCATTTCCCAAATGATAAAACCGTNAATATATTCAATTTTCATACATGTTACATTACTGACAATCATTTCCCAAATGATAAAACCGTATTTCCGTTTTCCTGATATTTTGCAAAATCTCTTAATCATTCAAAATCAAATATTCAAGCGATACCTACCTTAAAAATCGATGTTTCACCTGCTAATAGGTACGCATCCTTATGAAGTCACAATCGTTAAAATTTTTCAATAAATGCAGGTCTTCTTTTTGGACTATATTCCCTGTAGAGACATACATTCACTCTGCGCTTTTTATTGCACTTCAATGCTGAACTTACAAAGCTTCAAAAAAATCTGAATATACGTCTTGTACACGATAATGGATTACCTATCCCCAAGAAAGTTTCAACTAGTAACAAGTTGATTTTAATAGCGTACCAAAATGACCTGAAACCAATGACGGTCTGGAAGGTAGGAAAAAAAAAAAATTAACTCGCTGACTGTTCCACTCTATGCTTTGGGAAATGATTGTCAGTAATGTTACATGTATGCAAACTGACTATGTTAGGCTCAAACATGCAAAATGGGTGGTATGGTCCTCTAATTGATTTGATGCCTGTGGTCTCCTGTTAGGAGAAAACTTACATTATCTGTCTGAGTTAGATTATTTCTGGTCCATCAAATACCTGGGTTTTAAATACTGGTTGATTTCCATTTATTCTCATACCACAATAAACCAAATCCAGCTGATTTGTTGGTGAAGTTGTGTTAACAGTTAAATATACTGTAATGTACAGCTGTATAGCTTAGATTAGATCAAACTTCAAAATGGATATTCAAATTGTTGTGGAGAAGCAGGAACTTCTGCAGTTTGACGGGCCAATTCCAGTGCTGCATGAAGTTACTGATAGTTATGTACCAGACAATAGCCTAAGCTTTGTTCAGGTCACCGCAGTAACAGCCCACTAAATCAGTTATGGCTGCAAAATGCTGAGTTTCACAGCACAGATATAGACCTGGATATAATTGCATTTGTTACACATTCCTTACATTCAAGGTTAGGCTCAGCTCACATGAAATAATTTATCTCAGGAAGTGGATTAATTCAGAATTAAGTCAGAGTTGAGAAAAATTGTGTTTATTTTCTCATTCACAGATATTGTGAATTTGGGTTATGTTGACGGCCCAGAGACAGGGCAGACTGCATACTCAAATGAAAGATGTTTAACACTGCTAAATAGATATATCTTCCTGCATATACTGTATACATCTCATTTCACCAAAGTATCTGTTATACTCTGCTGGGTTGAAGTCTTTTTTTTTTTTTTTTTTTTNTTTTTTTTTTTTTTTTTTTTGTCATGTATGTGATACATTTTCAAATTCCCCAATTAGTTTTTTAGATCTTTATCAGAATGGTATAATACACAGATGCTTGTAACATTCCAACATGTATCCAGTGACTTTTCTGAATTATCCTTTTTTTCACCCCATTGTAACAGTTTGTCTGATTTTCAGTGTTGTCAGATATGAAGCATTCAGTCAATTGCAGTCAATTTACCAGAGCTCATACATGTGGCTCTAGCATGGAGTGTTCAAAAATAAAGCTCCTGGTTTAGCAATAAAAGTTCATTCTTGCTGAGAGTTAAATAGTTCATTTCACAGAGAATGTTGGTCTTGCTTTCAGGTTGTCAGGAAATAGCTTTTTGTCAGACTGAAGATGAAATCCTGCTCTAGTTTGAGGCTGAAAATACAAGTTGAGTAGAAATTTGGATAGGTATTTTTTTTCAATATTTTTTTTTTTTTTTTTTTTTTAATTCCAGATATGAGCCAGGAGTAGAGATTCAAATCAGGTCCAGAAAAATTTCTAGAGGCAACATTAACATTAAATGTTTGAACAATGGTTTACCTGCCATTGTCTTCTGCACCCAAATGTGGCCATTGGAATGTTAATGTAGTCCCAAATTTAGTCAGCACAAATCATCCTAGTTTTTTAAGAATCTTCCCCCAGCACCATCAAAATAGAAAGGGAACATTCCACAATCCAAATACATACATAAGTAAATGTCATGAGGCTGTCATAATCCTGACAATGATATTTTGAATAAATAAAATTACCAAATGAAAACCTCATGACAATGTGGATTTTTTTCCTCAAAAATTTATCCTAAATCGTATGATAATATAATTACTATCTAATGAATATTTTGAAAATAAGTAAAAATGACTATTACTGCACATGAAGTATTGAGAAATTAATATTCAGATTTCAATAGATTAAGTGTAATAGTGTTCATTACTTAGTGGTTTGACATACAATGTTCATAGGCTATTATTTCCTTTGGTTTTTACTGTGCGAGGGCATAGTAAAATGTTAATATTAAATTTAAAATGGTACACAAATCTAATGTAGTAGGATATAATTAGTAGTTGTTCTGTTTTAGCTTTATATGTACTAAAATTGTAAGTTATTGAGATCCCTCCATTGTTAACTTTCATAAGAGAACTTGGTTAATCCAGCATTTAGTCAGTTGTTGTTGAAATACTGTACATAGTTTGTAAAATTGCATGAACAGGTACAATATGCACAATATAACCGAGATACAACAGCTTGTAACCTTCTGAAATATTACTACAGCCATTATACCGCTTCCTACTCAGTTCAAATGTCAAATTCAGCTAGAAGACAAGTCCTATTTCAACTAAACGCCAACCTAGTACTTAAAAGTTTACAAAAAACGTTGTGTCAGAAGTGGGATTCGAACCCACGCCTCCATTCGGAGACCAGAAGTCCCGCTCATACGGAAGGAATGAATCCTTGAGTCTGGCGCCTTAGACCACTCGGCCATCCTGACACAGTGAGAAAGAAAGATGACTGTAATGTATTTATCCTATGAATCCGTTCATTATAGTTCTATTGATTAGATGTCAACGAATATGACAAAGCAAATAACTTTATGTGTGTTTATACTTTTTCTGTTTACTGTAATCGTTTATTTTCGTTTTATTTTACAGATTAAACCTTTTCCTCTGCGCATGCTCACAACCCCAATCTAAAATACGGTGAGTGTACGTGCAGTGGCCATATTGGACTTCCGTTCTTCAAGGGTATCAGAAGTCACAAGGCTAGCGAACATGTACCGGTTTGCTAAAGCGGCTGTAAACATCACCAGTAAGTAAACTGATTTTTTTTTTTTTATAATCAGCTGTGTTGCTTGCAGGTATGTAAGTCGTATGGGCTTTAATTTGAGTTTGCTTAAAGCTGGACCAGACTCTGGCTGGTGACCGCTAGCAAGTGTGCTAGCAGCCTGTTATGTTAGCCAGCTAACCTTAGTAGCCCCCTAACAGCATTTAAATTACTTAAATCATATTTTTGATGGCCTTTAAATATCTCCAGGACTGCTAATCAGTTCCCACGTAAAGAAGAAAACGCTTTTCAGCCATTTTAAAGTGCCTTCTAATAAATGTTGAACAATGTAAAAAGTCAAAGTTATTTCCTGGATATTCTACATTGTCCGACACGCTGACCTGCAATTATACTAATGATTTTCGTTTTAGTTTTTGGGCCAATCAGAAACTTTCAACCTTTTCGTGGATCACCCCAGATACTTTTGTCAACCTAAATATGTTCGCTCTAGAAATGCAGGCTACATATTTTAATCCACCTCCAAAGTCTTTGTTGTATTTACACTCAGCGGTTCAGTGTAAATATAAATACGGTCAATACATACATGACGAAGATTTGCACATTTCAGTCATACTGACTTTTTTTTTACTGACTTAACTCATTGTGTTAATTTCAGCTGAAGAGACAGCTGCAGAGGAAAGGAAGAACACACAAGGATTTTTCATACACGACATGAGTTGTTGATAATTTGTGGAGAAAAGCAATAAATGTCGTCTTGTTTGCCAAATCTAGACTAATAATCAATAGTATTAATTAGAATCTAGCAGAATTTGTATTAATCCCGGTCAGGTTTTGTTGTTTATGTAAATTTATGTTCTGTGTGGCCGAAGTTTATCTTCTATTGTTGTCATTGCACATGTAGTTTTACTGTAAGTTTTGTATAACTAAATTTATTTTGTTGTTCATCCTTCACTCGTATCATTAAATTGTCATAGAGTGCTGCAAAGTGCTTCATAAATAATAAAGCAATGATTCATGGTCCAGAAGATGTCACAAAAATACATATTTTTTCTGTTCAGGTCAGGCTGTGCGGCAGGTGCGGCACGGATCCACGGCCCCTGAGAACTTCCACACAAAGTATGGCAATGGTTTGATGGTTGGTGGAGGTGTCTTCTGCCTGGCTGTGTGGGCATATGTAAGTAGCACTAATGTGATCTAAACTAACAGGTTCACTTGGTGTTGCACAAAATAAGAACATACAGCACTAGCAAAGTTTGACAGATAAGATTTGTATTGTTTTATTTTGCTACATACAGGGTGTCTGACAGTAAAAAGTACAAAGTAAATTGTTTTATTTTTCAGCCTCCCACATGTTAAGGCTGGTTAAAGTTTTTTTTTTTCTTTTTTTAGTCTATACATATGGTTCAGGGTGTCTTTCGAAGGTTGGTTTTTGTTAGTGAGCTTCTCTGTACTGACAGATCATTATGAACTATAACATAGCTACTGTTTCTTTAGCCTGCAGACTGTTTTGGGGAGAGTTTCTTTTCTAATAAGTCCTACATTTGTGGAGCAGTATTTACATGTTTGTTTCTGTCCTTGTGTAGGTACTGACTTCAACTGGTATCACCTGGAATCTGTCTCCTGTTGGGAAGATCATGCCCAAAGAGTGGAGAGAGCCAGAGGCAGAGGAGTGACGAGAGCCACGATGACAGACCCTTATTCCTTCCCCTCCACCTGATAACCCTTCTGGTTGTACAGATGCCTAATGAATAGCTTTGTGTTCAGACAATGAATGCCTGTGGTTATTTCAACACATTACTGTGTCCAAATAAATTAAGTTTGATTCTACTAATGCTTGAAATAAATTTTTAACTTCAGTGATTTTTTTTGAATAATAATAATAATAGTTGTGCAGGATCTACATATCACAGTATTTCACAACCTGGAGCCATCCCTAACTTCTTGTCTCCCCACAGTAGATGTCTGTTGAAAGTCATGATAGCATTTACAGCTTTTGTGGGTGAGCCTTAACTGTAAACTCCATTTAAACACACTTTATGTTGGTGCACAAAAACATGATATTCTAAAGACAGTTGCTGCTCAGAGTGCAGGAACACATTTGCCCTTATGACTGATGATTAAGGCTGCTTTAAAGATTCACTTTACCATTAATTGAGGGAAATTCTTATGACATAAAGCTTAAGAAAACTGACAATAACAGTTGTCAATATTGCTGATTATCATTCACATGGTTGCACAAAGTCCCCCCTCTCTCTTATATCTTACCCATAAATGTACACAACCATATCAAGGTTATTTATTAAAAACTGTCTCAAAGTTGGATTTTTTTGTCTATGCTGGGAATCGGATCATCAAAAATTTCAACTTAATTCATTTTATGACACTTGGAATTTTTCTACAGCACGTGTTGTATTCCATCCTTTGACTGTAGGGCTTTCACCTGTCAATCAAAAATGTCACCTGCAAAGCCACCAAAATGTAAGAGTTCACTCTGTAGAGCAATTCTGGATTTGTCGGTAGATGTCATAATTACTCTTAGTAAAGTCTGTGCCATTCAGACTAACAAGACTATACTATATAAAATAGCTTATGAGAGTACTCGAGGACAAACTTTTCTTTAATTTACATTGCCAGTTATAACGTAAATACTAATCTTCTAAACATGCATTCTAACGACAAAAGAAAATGGGCACATACTGAGAAATACTAGACTTTTTTTTCTCCAAAACTTCTTTTTTACAAATACAAATAATTCAGGAGTCCTCATCTTACTTATTCTCGATTTTTGTGCTTTTAGTATTTCTTCTATTTGATCCGTTGTTTTCTCTCACTTCAAGTAATTAAAATTCATGCCTCAATATTTTTACCTGAATGAGTATGCATTACTGCCTCCAACTGGTATCTCAGTTGTACTGCAGGTGGTAGCTGACTCATTTGTTGAGGCAAGTGGTCATACTGGTGTGTAAAGAATATTTAAAATATTTTAGATGTATACATACTGGGACTATACTGCATCCCAGGTTAAAAAAAATCCAGATGTTGGTCGGTATCAGAAAAGTTGCAATGAAATCACAAATGGAAGTATTGAGGTTCCCTAAATTCCTTGGTTTGTGAATGCAGCATCAGTATGGCGGCGTGGTGACGTTACAGGACCGACAGTAACTAAATCCAATCGAATGCGACGCTTTCATTCCCTGCAGCCAATGAGATGCTGAGGGGTGTGTTAGGNTAAATCCAATCGAATGCGACGCTTTCATTCCCTGCAGCCAATGAGATGCTGAGGGGTGTGTTAGGACCCGCCCCACCGATGTAACTCCTCGCTCCGCTAAGGTCATTGCTGTCATTTGGGACCTAAGCAACCGTCAGCCGAAGGAGGCGGAGGAGATCCAGCAAGCCAGGACCAGGAAAACAAGTGAAATAGCCAACATGTCTCTGTCGAACAAGCTCACCCTGGATAAGGTGGACGTCAATGGAAAGCGGGTTATCATGAGGTGAGCCGTTATGGCCAATCCCGTGGCTTTCGGAGGAACCGGTCCGGCTGCCATAAACGGAAATGGGATTATTTAACGTTATCGTAACTCCATTTTGAAGAGTTTCTGGTTCTTCTAGCAGCAGTAATTCCTCCAGTTTCAGAAGTAACATTTATTCACATCGTTTATGTAAGGACACACACAGCAGCTGTGATGTTAAAGGGTGAATCAGTCAGTTCAAACCATTAGACAAGAGGACAGGAAGTGAAGTTGCTGGTTGTCACGTTTTCCATCCGTGTTACGTGTCTGGGAGGAGATGCTGCATGGATGCAACCTACAGCATCTGAGATGCAGAATTATTTCCAACTAAAATGAGTATGCATTACTCATTATGCATTACTGCATTTTGGAGAAAAAAAGTCTAGTATTTCTACTAAAATACACTAAAATTCAGAAACATCACTCTAAATCGTGTCATGTTATAATTTCATTTCAAGACCCATGATGTTATGGTGCGTTGATATTATTTGGGGAGCTCAGTAAGAGGACAAGGACAGTTTTCATAATCGATTAATCAGTAGTTTTTTGATAAATACCTGAATTTATGGTTTAACCAGCAAATCAATCAACTACGTATAAAGGCTGGGATTGATCCTACAGGAGCACTAATCCAGTGTTATGAAATAATTTCTCTAGTGTCAGCATTCAGCAGGCTCAGCTGCAGTAAAGAAAGGGTTTGTTGCCTTGCTCAAAGGCACTGTAGTGTTGATATAGAAATTAACATTAACCTGGGCTTATCTGGTTAAAGGACGCTTTGTCACAAGGCTGCCCTGCAAATTGACAAGAGCCTGTATTACAAAAGCTTTTTTTTAACTCCCTAACTACTGAAATATAGTTAAGTCAGCAGTGTTAGCCATCTGCCTGGTGGGTACTTCTGCAGAACCATGGTGGCCGGTCGCAGTGGAAGAGCACTTGAACCTGACACCATCTTTATAAATGTCAGAGGGCCACTTTGGTTTGCCTGGCTCATGGATGCAATGGCAGGCAGCATAGGACAAGGTTCACCCACAGCAGCTCTCAGCTCTGCTCACTGTTAAAGGTCACATTCACTTCATATTGAATTTGTCTGTATGTCGATCTGTGGTGTGCTACACCAAAACAATCAGATGGTTATTTTCCTCGTATCACACCCCAGGCCTGTCATAGCATGCCATGTCTATGCAGAGACTGTACGGAGGTGGAGCGTTAACTACTTGAAAAGAATAAGAAGTAGGAAGGTGGGATATTGCTGGAGAAACTCAACTTTGCCCGAAAAAAATCTTCCAGAATGGCCAAAAATGGCAGAATGCTGGGTTCTGTCTGGTACCTGAACGCCTCAGCTATTGAGTTGATGAATTGTCAGCTGTGGCTCCTGCAGGCTGATCATAAGTGTGAGTGCATCAGGTCCTCAGCCAGAATGAAGAGAGATCAGGGGGTAGTTATGTAACTGAGGAATACGAGGCAGGCAGTATGTTCTCATGTGCAGACACACTGCATCACTGCATGGGTGGATGTGTATGTAGCTAGGTGGAGTAACACAAGGCACTAGTGCTGCTAGAATTGTAAACATTGGAAGGCATCTGGGATAAAAGCCATCATCTAATGGAGGTGTTTCAAAGTGTGTTCCATTGTCTGACAGTAATGAACTGCAGTCCATAAACTGGAGCAGTTTATAGGGGTTTATATGGGATCATTCTGTATGGAGAATTCTGGGGTGTCCACACCTAATCAAATATTGTGCCACCATAACAACACTTGACTATCTGAGCCAAAAAAAAAAAAAAAAAAAATCTTTTTTTTTTTAAAGCAGTGTAATCAACAGAAAAGTTATTTGGATTAAAATTAATTAGTCTATGGATTAATTTATTTCCTTGAGACAAGCATCTCTTCAGCTTTTGATGCAGCATCTCCATATTGCTGTCACAGATACAGATATATACTGTACATTTATACATCTGGTACACCATAATATTAAATTAAAAAAAAATTTTTAAAAAGGGACAGTTGATGAAAATGTAACATGGTATGTGTGGACAGAAAACACATTCATTAGGTAGCAAGTAACAAAAGCAAAGCTCTTTTATTGCTAAATGAGTGCACTGAATATGGCATCAGCTTGTTGTGCCACTGCTAATTTAATTCTGTCTCTTTCAGAGTTGACTTCAATGTGCCTATTAAGGACAAGCAGATCACAAACAACCAAAGGTAAATCTCTATCATCTCACCATTGCAATAACCAAACTAAACTGTAGTTCTTGAAGACCACAGTTGTAAAAATAATCAATGTTTTGATTTTGGCAAAAAAAAAAAAAAAANAAAAAAAAAAAAAAAAAGAGAGCAAATACAAAGAAATGAGAGCAGAAAGAAGCTGGCTGAAAGAAATACAGGTGGATGATCAGCTGAAATTTTATCTCTTGATTTTTAGGATCAAGGCAGCTGTTCCCAGCATCAAGTACTGCCTGGACAACGGTGCCAAGGCTGTTGTACTGATGAGCCACCTGGGCCGTCCTGATGGAAACGTCATGCCTGAAAAATATTCTCTGGAGTCCGTTGCTGCTGAGCTCAAGACCCTGCTGGGCAAGTGAGTGGATGGACTGACTGGCTCATTGGTTACCCTTTCTCAGCATCATTAAAAAAATGTTTTTAAAAAAATGATTTTATGATTATTCGAAAAGTCAATCGCAAAATTATAGAAATCATGAAATATTGGGATTGATTAGAAGAAAACTTGACATGAGCAATCATTGCCTTTGGTAATTTTCAGGGACGTCACCTTCCTGAAGGACTGTGTGGGTGCAGAGGTAGAGGCTGCTTGCGCTAACCCCGCCCCCGGATCTGTCATCCTGCTGGAGAATCTCCGCTTCCATGTTGCTGAGGAAGGAAAAGGCAAGGATGCCTCCGGAAACAAGGTGGGCAACAATCCCAGTCTCTGAATGGAGTTTCCCAACTGTCTGTTTCCCAAACAGTCTTGTCTATTTTAACCAAGGAAATAGTTGCTGTTTGAATCTATAATTATTAATCAGGTCACAGTATTACAAAAATTAATCAAAAATACATGAATGCCACCACAGTAGTAATGTTGCCCTTCGGACACACAAAAGCTCAGTTTATTCAGAGTCAGCTGGAGGAAAACACACAGTCAACAACAGCTGCAGTGTGCCTGCAGTGTCATTCTGAAGTTGCTGCGTCATCATCTGATGATGTCATGATCAGGAGCACTGCAGATTGTCTGACCTCAAAACTCCTGCATCTACATAATCTCAGAGCTTTGAAAAAATGATACCAATAGAAGAATAGCCAACATACAGGTGACATGGTGTATAAAACCAGGGCTGTTTTCACTATAATGTCAGACCATCAGTTTGATTGTCATGTCAGTAAGGAAAACATCTAAGCAGTGTATTGAACATTAATGAGTTTGTTAGCAGCTTTTGGAGTCTTTTCAGTTCTGGAAATGAAATTGTTGACAAAAGCTGGCTTTCACCTGGATTCACCGAGTCAGCCTCTTTCATAGTCACCCTTTTTTCACTCTTAGGTCCTCGTTTTGTCAACTGCTGATTTCCAGGAGGTGGACTAGGACTCTGGAATTTTACACAGACTGTTGCAGTCTACTCTCCAGATAGCTGAATCTGTCTATTCCAGTTCCCTCCTTCTTAGTAGTCCTTCTTATCAGTATCTGAGCTGACTGGAAAGCAGATTTACAGGGTCAGGACTCACCTCATACAGTGTATAAATGTTCGTCCTGCGGCCTGCATTGGATCAGTAGTCTTGACCTGCTGACATTTAGCCTGAATGTTAGCAGGCTGTCCTGGCTGGACATGTTTCTTTTCCTGTCCTGGGAGGCCTGGTTGGCATGCAGCCTCGTTGGTTTTTACTGTAATGTAGAGTACAGTATCATGCAGGGACCCTTATTTTTAGTTATATAAAAATTTCTCAGTGAAAGCACTCTTCCGGAGGCAGAAATAATCCCAGTGTCTAAGATAAACTTTTTGATTGGAGTCAAAGAATCAGATAATATGTCCCAACTCTGTGCTATACTGTATATACTTGGGAGAAACATGTTAGAAGCACGAATACCAGCTGGCTGAACCCCACTAGAACTTGGCCCTGACATTTAAACATGACCTAAAGAGCTGTCTTGACCTTTCAGTGACCTCCAGTCACACTGTTATGACCTTTCCTGTTAAAGTGCACCAGAAACCTGATCCACAATTCACTCTCACACTCACTGGGTAGCAGGGCTGAATCATACAGACCCATATGCATGAATACAGTAGGTGCATCTGTATTCATGCATACAGACACGCATATGCATGAATACAGATGCACCTACTGTTCTGTGATACAGCCATACATTTACTTTAAATGCAGCACACACATATTTGTATAAATCAGACTTGTAAAGCTTCTTTAAGAGGGTAAATTCTTAGAACTCTGGGTATCACCACCAATAAAGATTATACACAGCATATTTCTATCCATCGGGTAAAAAAATTTTGTCTAACCCTGGTGGCCAAGTTTAGACTATTGTATGGGTTGTCTTTAAGCAAATAATAAGATTCCCTGTGAGGCACGGTGGCTCGCTGTGGAAAGTGAAACAGATTTATTGACTCTGTAAACTCTTGACTGTTTTAGCAGCCCATAACAATGGCTGCAACTTCTCTTTCTTTTTTTGCTACCTTCTTTCCTTCTTATCTCCATCCTTCTTTCTTATTCTTTCCTGTCTTTCTCCTCAGACCAAGGCCTCCCAGGAGCAGATTGACTCCTTCAGGGCGTCTCTGTCCAAACTGGGAGATGTTTACATCAACGATGCCTTCGGCACGGCACACAGAGCCCACAGGTGAGCAGGACGAGGATGTAGGATGTGGGGATAGCCAGCACGATCGTAGTCACTGTCACAGGAGTTCCCTGTCTGTCCTTTTTTTATGATCTCACTTTTTATTCCCAAACTTCTGATGACCCAGCAGCTAAAGATTTGTTCTTGTTAAGTAGCCAGCATTTCTGAGCTACACACTCCTCACACCAAGAACAGTAACTGATTAAGTAATAAGTGAGCGGTGGTTACTTGCATTTGAGTAACATTTGAACATGCAAAAATTCTGTCAGTTTAAATAAATAAAACTGTTTCAAGAATTTGAAGAAGCTCCATATGGACTTTATAGAAAAAAATATATTTAAAACCAAATTTATTTATTTAATGTTTTAAAGACAAATTATATCAGGCTCAGAAATCTCCTGTGTCCCTGTCTGTATATTAGACCCCAATGGTTAGAAAGCCCTTAAAAAGTGTTGTATTTTGTCACTGAATACATACATTGAACACATTGTGTACTCTATGCATAATTTAAAAGCAAGACATACTGCTCCTCATCTTCCTGGATTTGAACACATAATTGGCTGAGATACATCCATCAGAATTATTTTCTTTGTTAAAGTGGATAGTCTTTGACCAATGAGATTTCTCGACTGAGATTAACGATGAACAATAATAAGGATCATCTGCTGACAATGACTCCAATCTGTTTCATCCTACTCTACCTTTCCTCTGCACCTTCTTACTCTCTTTCACTTCAATTTGCTAAACATCACTCCTCCTCCTCCTCCTCCCCTTTCTCATTCTTTTTCCTCTTTATCCTCCCCTCTTCTCTTCCAGCTCCATGGTGGGTGTGAATCTGCGCCAGAAGGCGGCTGGTTTCCTGATGAAGAAGGAGCTGGATTATTTTGCCATGGCTCTGGAAAAACCTCAGAAGCCCTTCTTGGCCATCCTCGGAGGGTAAGAACAACCACTTAAGGTGCTACAGTGAACGTTTCCACATAACAGTACAGTTTCTCCCCCCCTTGTTGCCCCAGTACAACATTTTACTAACTGATGGATATAGAGCAACAGAACCAATCAACTGGGTCCAACAGTTGTACTAACTACACTAAATAACCTCTAGCAGACGTCTACTCCGGCTTTAAATGCAAGCGCTGGCCTGATTGGAGCAGCTCCACTTAGGAGGTAACCAGACACCATTTATAGGTGTGATCTGATTAAAAAATATTTGTCTAGTCAGTTATATGCTTTGATTTTTATGGTTTCTTCTCCTTGAGAGGCCCTTGACTTCTGTTAATGGACAGTATTGTCACACTGCAGTTTGTTGCAGCCCCTGCTTTAAAATACCCAGGTGACATCCAGGAATAGAGGCCATAAGCTCATTATGTAATTTATGGTGTGACAGTACACTGCTTACTTCAAGCTATTGTAGCTAGCTAGCACCGATGAGATGGCATTCTGTAAAAATAAAGTTATGAAATCTCTTTTTTTTTTCTTAATTTATTTGCTTAGCCCTCATGCCTCTGCATGCTTAATAATGGACAATATCCATTCTGACCTTAAGAACTCATTAATGACATTAGTGTGCAAGTACTTGTTTTTTTTTATGAAACATTGTCACGAAAGCTGTGGTAAAATTCCTGCTGTGAAGATGCTCCTCTGTTAACCGAAGCTCAAGGTAGCTGTTATAACACACATACACACGCAACATATCAAAGCTTCCGTTGGCCACATGTGGACATCGGCCCCCATGTCAGAGACCATTTTAGCCCCGCTGTATTGTGCAATTGTCACTCCCACTCAGCGTCAAGCAGCACGGCCAATCAGATTCTTCCAGTTCACCAGCTCAGCCCTCATTTTCTGCTGTTCATCCACAAACAGAGGACATTGATCATTAGTGTGTAATGATCAGCCAGTGAAAGGCTGTAGAGTTCAGCTCTGGATTCATTAAGACAATAAAACTGAGGAATTTTGTGTGTGTGTGTGGAGGGGGGGGGGNGGGGCTTTCATTCATATGGTCCACCCCTGTCACAAGAAAAGGTTGGCAACAATCAATATTTTGTGCTAACATTGTATGTGACCAAATATGGCAAAAGAAATCTAAAATATATCAAATATTTTTTTTAGTGTGAAAAAGCTCTTTAACAGCACTCACATTTTCACTGCACTAAAATTCTTCATTAAAACCAGGATAATAAAATTAGGTATTAGGAATTGCACCTGTTTCACTAAAAGGGCATCCAATATGTCAGCATGAACTAATAATAGTTGATATTGTATATAACGGTGTAGTGCTGGCTTGGATATGATACATTACTGAATGAATAAAGCACCTTTACTGTGATGATACTGTATGTTCATTTCTTATGTATACCGACATGTATTCCCCTCCTCTCCTGTCTGTTCCTCAGGGCAAAGGTGAAAGATAAGATCCAGCTGATCAACAACATGTTGGATAAGGTCAGCGAGATGATCATCGGCGGCGGCATGGCCTTCACCTTCCTCAAAGTCCTCAACAACATGGAGGTGAGACAGAATAGAGAGTTGGCGTGCCTCTAAAGACGTCATTAAAATTCATCATTCAATATCTCTAAACTATACATGACCCACACTAAAGTGCTATTATTTTGTTAACTACAGCATTGAATTGGCTTTAGCCATAAAAAGCTGACACAAAGTTGATTTTGAAGATTTTTTGGATGATTCTTGTTTGCCATTTCATTTTCAGTTATTAGTATCACACATTTTAAAACGTGAGAGTTTCTCTTTATCAGGGGTGAAAAGGCCATTGAAACATGAAAGAAAAATTAACTATTTCATTTCAGGTGTTTCACAGTGAAAATGTCTTTGCTGCTTGGCCAACATGCTTTCCTAATCTAGCTGTTGGGCTATTGACAGACTCAAACTGATTTGTGAAACTCCATTTGTTAGAGTCACGACAGAGATTGTGAATCACGTTCATAACCGAAGTTTGACCTCTGACAAAAGAGATTTGAAGACCCCCTTATATGTAATTCTTTCAGATAGTTTTTAAAGTGACACATAGATGGTGCAACACTTAGAAAATTGTGAAACTGCGTCATAATTTATAGGATTTAAACACTGCGACAATGAAACTTTCCACCTATGCCAGTTCAAATAAAACCACACTGACACATCCTGTAGTGAAAGTATACTGCAGCATAAAAGAAGTACATTAGACAATCTTATCTATCTTAATCACAAGGCCTAGAGAAGATCTTCCCACCCCTGCTGATTGAAATGCTACAGATTTTTCCCTTTTGCACCACAGTGACTGAAAGCTTCATTCGCATGTAGTGACAAATGAAATGTTGAATTCCAAAGTGAACTCTGAACTAGTGCTCCGTGCAGAGAAAAATAGACTCACTAACATCTTTTTCCTCTCTCATCCCTTTGGATTCCTTTAAAATAAAACATCAAAAACTGGCTGGACCATTTTACCGACATTGTCTCTCCTGGTCAGATCGGTACATCCCTGTATGACGAGGAGGGAGCAGGAATCGTCAAGGACCTGATGGCCAAGGCTGAGAAGAACGGTGTCAAAATCACCCTGCCCGTTGACTTTATCACTGCTGACAAGTTTGACGAGAAAGCTACTACCGGCACTGCCACTGTGGCTGGTGGCATCCCTGCCGGCTGGATGGTGAGCAAAGAAATCTCATGGGATTAGATATGTCTTAATGTGGGACATACAGGTTGTTTCTTCCCTTGAGTCTGATTAGTTTTACTTGGTAACTTTAAAATTCTACTTCCAACACTTCCACAAAACCAGGAGTCTGTGTCATAGATTCTCCTTTCCTCCCTTCCCCTCCCCTCCCCACCAGGGTTTGGACTGTGGACCAGAGAGCTCAAAGGCCTTTGCAGAGGCAGTGGGCCGGGCCAAGCAGATCGTGTGGAACGGCCCCGTTGGTGTGTTTGAGTGGGAAAACTTCGCCAAAGGCACAAAGAACCTGATGGACAAAGTAGTGGAGGTGACCAAGACAGGCTGTATCACAATCATCGGTAAGACAACCAAGAGGGCAGTATCCCTTTTTCTTAATCGGTCTCTTTGTTGCTTTGTTTGAGTTTTACACTAAACCAAATGTCTTGCAGCAAAAAAAGTTAACCAAACCCTGCCGAAATCCCCTTTTTTTTTTTTTNCCCCCTTTTTTTTTTTTTCTTTTTTTTACCCCAGCATACAAGCGTCATATGCCACTGAAGACTCAAATTCCTCAGTTTTTTACAAATATGCCTTAGCATCTTTTCACATTGTTGACATCAAACAAAAGATAAGGATATAGTTTTCACTATTGAAACAATATACAAGTTGTTCCTTACTTAAAAAAAAAAAAAAAAANTTAAAAAAAAAAAAAAAAGCTATCCTGATCAGCTCAAAAAGAAGACAAATTAAGACAAATTTAACCCTAATGTTCTAGTCAGGTTCAGACTATCAGATCTGCCCTGTTCTCACACAGAGGTTATAGCTTATAGCCTTTAATTATGTATTATGTTTATGTATATCCAGGTGGAGGCGACACTGCTACCTGCTGCGCCAAGTGGAACACAGAAGACAAGGTCAGCCATGTGAGCACAGGAGGCGGAGCCAGTCTGGAGCTGCTGGAGGGTGAGTTGACAGAAGTAAAATCCACAACCTACTTTATATGAGCTCACAGATCTTCATTCACTAAGCGTCATTAAAGCAGGAGAAAATTTAGTTGCTCAGTTAAGTCTGAAAAACAGAATCACAGAAATGGTCCTTTAATCTTTGAAGCATTTCACGTCGTCGCTTTAAAGAATTGACTGGGCATCGTGAGTCCATCAACTCTTGTTTCTTTGTGTCCTCAGGTAAAGTTCTGCCTGGTGTGGACGCCCTGAGCAACGTCTAAACTTCCCATCAGCCCACCTGTGTGTGTGTGTGTGTGTGTGAGNGTGTGTGTGTGTGTGTGTGTGTGTGTGTGTGTGTGTGTGTGTGTGTGAGACTGTGCGTATGAAGGGTGGGTAACTACTTAACCAGACTGCTGTTTACCAAACAGAATTTGTGGACACACCTACTGAAGACTCCTCACCCTGTACACTTGCTAATTTTTGTTTTGAGCAGTAAGAGATGTTAGGATTAAAAACGGTTAAATGGCTCACACATGGTGACCACAAAAACCACACGGCTACCAGCCAGGAAGCCCGGATGGCAAAATTTCTGTTTAACCTGCTGAATGAATGGCTGATAGTGGTGGACAACGCTCTCTGTCTTTTTGTAAAATATGAGAGGAAGCGTCAGTGTTCAATTCCAGTCATTCACCCTTCTAAGGGAATTTGACCATCTGTGCTACTAAATTCTTGCTTGTGTGTCTGTGTGAGTGTATTCCTGCGTCACTTTACTCCACCATACTCACTTGTATACATATAGTATATACTTAAAAAGTGGCTTATGTGTATTATCTCAACCCTAGATGTTATATTTTGTATTGGCACCATTTCCGTCTGTTCACATGAACGTTTGTCGCCCTCTGTATCATGGTTGTCTTTCTCCTCTGGTTGTAGGTTTCTGAGTGTCTCTCAGACCGGGACGTTGTTTCTATCTGAGCAGATCTGTTCAGGTTCATTAAACGATCTCTGTGTAATAATAATCTGCCCTGCGGTCATGTATTTCTTCATTTTAATTGTGTCCAAAGGCTTTGCAACTTGGGCAAAGGAATCGCATGGTAACTCATGATACAATACCATCACAATACAATGACCATGATGATGATGATGGTGGCACTGAAGAGAGGAAGGGTGCAACAGTGATTGTGAGGTGTTGGTCACAAGGCAAAAGTCAAAAACAAAGGAAAAAAAGATATTTCATTATTTTTTTATTCAACAATCTAAACAGAAAGTCTTCATCTGAGCATCAAAACACAATAGCATTAGAGGTAAATAAAAAGATAGGAATTAAAAATCACCAGCTACTACCTATGGACAGAAAATGAAAGACTCAAGAACAATGCACGTTAAGACCCAGAAAATTAGAAAATGACCAGGATTAGTGAAAAACCTGGAGAAAAATACACTAAATTAGTTGCTGCAATGCAAACAGCATTCCATGTTTTGCACAATAATGATGGTATCATGATTCTGATATTTGACATCTCACTAAAGACAATTATCTATGTACTATACATTTAAATATCTCAGTGAAGGGGAAAGATTTAAGTAAAAAATAAAGAATTTTTAAAAACCGGGGTTCAATCATATACATTTATTATCTGAGTTTGAAAGTTTTGAAAGTTTTACAGACAACTGAGATGAACATGCAGTCANATACATTTATTATCTGAGTTTGAAAGTTTTGAAAGTTTTACAGACAACTGAGATGAACATGCAGTCACAATCAACACCTCTGACAGTCTCTAACACAGCCATAAACTGTAAAACATGTTTTCTTACAAAATGTTATTTGGTGAACTATATGTAGTTGTCATAATGTTTAAAAGTGTTAAAGGAAGTATTATGAGGAAAAAAATATATAAGTAAATGTAATACAGTAATGTGAGTTGACTAGTTAGATGAATAGGACTGGCCAGATTCCATTACATTCATATTAAGATGGTTGTTGGTGCAATGGCGCCACCTAGAGCAAACTCTGGATAGTCAATATGCAATTCGCCGCCCGAAAGGCAATTACCGAACTTGCCCAATGGAAAGACGCTACTGAGAAGTAATTATTGTTATATTTCAGACAGACAAGTTCCACACAAGCGGCGCGTGGAAAATTAGTGAAAGCCTTGGTGTGAATGGATCTTTATATTTCCTAGCAGCAGTGAAGGCCTCAGCAGACTCGCTCCGCCCACACCTGCGATGCATCTACGTTCACCTCTGTTATTACGTGTGGCGGGACATTATGGTGGATTTTGTCCAAATTACAGCTCAAACAGGTGAGTGTAAGATCTCAGGCGTTTTGCGTGTTCATTTTTAGAGATAAACTGTTTGGACGGGACAGAATCAGGACTCCGCGAACACGTGTTGGAAGCTTTTTCCTCACTCACTAGTTCCTAAAATGTAAAAGAACCACACAAAAAGCTGGACTTCCCCTGGCTGTAGCTGCTCAGGTTTCCCTGCTGGCCCTGGAAATCCTGAAATATGCTGGAATTCATTGAGGGAGTTAGGTAAAGTCTCAGAAAGTCAGGAAACATCGCGGGATCATGGTGAGTCTAATTGGATTTATAACTTTGTGTAAATGTACGTAACGTAACCGGTTTACCTTCACAGAAAAATACTTAGGAATAATCCGAGGGCAACATAAACACGCGTCGTATTAGAAACAGGTAAAATTGTGGAAACAAATCGCTGGAGTGCCATGATGGATGGAAGCCTGTGTTGTGTTTGAGGTTTCCACGGAGAGATGAAAACTTTACTCCCCAGGCAAGGACTCACACATTAGCTTATGGACGTAAATCATCAACACGTGACAAGATGAATCAGAGAGTTTTGAGCCAGAATTTTTCTCTCCAGCCCGCCCTTTTTTAATTAAATTGTCAGTGTTTATTCAGCGCGGTGTCCTCTGACCTCTGCAGATGATGCGGTGGTGTGAGGAGACGCACACAGCAGCGGTGGAGCGATGGAGTCCGGATGAAGTGGCCGCATGGATGCGCCATATAGGGCTGCCGGACTACGCCAAAACCTTCCAGGGTGAGTTCAAGGACCTATGAGTAAACTTCACACTCCCTTAACATACTACTGCTGAGTTTTGACTATTATTTGACATTGACTACACAACCATAAAGTGTCCAAAATCTACAGATTGTGCAAAGAATCCATTGTGACCCGTGATCACCATCATAGATGAAAAAAAAAAAAAAAAAAANAAAAAAAAAAAAAAAAAAAATTACGGTAATTTTCAGCAATGAAATCACTCAGAACAAACAAGAGTAAATATAAACTTCATCATCTTAACTTTACTGTCATTCTTGTCACTGTAGTTTATTTATCAGTATCAGTTTGATTCACATCATACACTTTGTGCCATTACTGCAGCACATCTATATTTGAAGTGCCAATACAGTCTTTCTTAGCCTGTTTTATTTTGTGTCTATTTTCTGGAATATATCTGTTTTATCTTGAATATCTGATATTTTTCTATTTCACTTCCATTTTATGTATTTTTAATATTTCTTATGTAAGGAATCCTGCTGAGGTTATCTAGAAATACAAGCATTTCAATTGTTTCCAGCTGTATTGTGCATGTGACAATAAAAGTCTTGAATCTTGAATCATTAGGTGTACATTTGCAAGCCTCAATTTATTATTAGATTACTTATATTTTAATTGACAAAGGAAACTTAATTCAATTTATGCTACCGCACTTAAGAAATAAAGTACCCATGTTGGTTTGAAACCTGAACGAGGTGAGTTCAGGTGTTGTGGGCCTGAGTAACACTCTGGACTGTTTTTCTTCTTTTGCCTTTGCAGAGAATGCAGTGGCAGGTTTGGATCTTCTGGAAGTCAACGATTCCATGCTTGGTAAGTCCAGTTTCCAGAATTTCAAGTAAGATCAGCTCCACTGATCTCCTGGGGTTAGACAAATGTAAAGGTTGATTGATAAGTTCTGAGCTTCAACTTGACACGCCTACCAATGATAATGGAGGAATTTTATTGTTTATATAAGTCCTTTTCTTGGCTGTCCAAATCCTTTTCATACGGGAAAAAGTGAAGTCTGAGGAGGCAAATCAGCTCGGTAGGCTGGCCCTGAACTAGTTAAACCACCAGTCATCGTGAGCAGCTGGCAAGTATATAGTCACTGAATGTTGGCTTTGTTCATGCTGTATAACTCAAAGAGCCTTGGGTACCTCTGGTACTTGCAAGATGTAATCATTGTGATTTTGCAAAATTGAGTGCAATTGGTTGTTTGTGTTGGTCAAACTAATGTCGTAGTAATTGATCAATAGAGAAATTGTGAGTTGCAGCCTTAATTATTATAACTGTGCATTTAGGCTGTAGCTCAGGGTTTCCATGTCAAAGACACTGCACCATCTAACATGGTTGTTATTGTTTGTGACATATTATAGTATGAAGTATACAATTGTCTTATGAATAAGGAAATTGAAAACATTTGGACAAAATCATAATTTTCATACAAAGGATTCTGGTCAAAGTCTCAGGAAAGAAAGACTTCAAGGAGGCTTAGGAGAAAACTCACACAGTTAGTGAGACGCTTTAGTCATTGCAATACTTATTTAAATGAATGTAAAATGTTCTGCTCAGCTCAGGCTACCCAGTTTTTTTTCTGTTTATTCCACAACAAACCAGAAACCACGTCACTTCCCTTGTGACTTCGTGGAAACAGATAAAATACACAGATTAATACACACATCAACATTACCATTCATGACTTGTGTGTCATTGAACATTTCAGTTCATACTGTATAGTGTGCTAATGCCAAATGCTTGCTTAAGGAGAGAAATACCCTGAAATTTTCTCTTGCTTGTTATTTTTGTGTTGTTATATGAATATTTAACATCATATAGGGAATTTAGTCATCTAACTGACATCATGAAATCCCTCATGAGCTGGAACAAACATCTGCAACATAACTGGAGTCAACTCAGAAACTGGATGATCACTTAGAGAAACCAATTGGGCCTCTATCATTGTTTGGAATAGGTCTTCTTATGAGACGTTAC
The DNA here is from genome assembly GCA_014773175.1 of Lucifuga dentata. Lineage (NCBI taxonomy): Eukaryota > Metazoa > Chordata > Actinopteri > Ophidiiformes > Bythitidae > Lucifuga > Lucifuga dentata. Next base: position 588,744 of record VXCM01000019.1, on the reverse strand, counting down.
ACTGTAAATTACAATTATAATAGTCCTACAGAGAAAACACCTACTTATATGTGTCTACCCCAAGCTCATGTGCTCTGTTGCTGATATTCCGATATTTCCGACAGCACTCGAAGGCAGCAGAGGGGCCGACAGTCACACAAAAGCCTCTTTGTCATTTTGCTTTTTTTCATTCTCCTTTATCACTTTCTTCATCTTTTTAAGTTTGTTATTTAGAGAAAAACCGACCGAATTTCATTAAAATCGGACTCATTTTGTGCAGGAGTCTTTGATGATTACTTAGAATATGCTCTTAAATTATCTAGGCTTTTGCTTTTAGAATGTAATTTAATTTGATTTATTGTATTTTATTTTTTTGCCCCATTTTATTTTTCTGTAATTATTTACATTATTATTTTGTTAATTTCTCTAAGATTGAAAGGATTTAACTTTAAATCATTATTTAGATTTATTGGATTAAAAACACAGAGGAGGAGGAGGAGGAGGAGGAGGGATTTCCCTGCTCCCAAAAAAACTTTTTTCTGCAGTTTCCAATAACTGGAGGAAGAGGGGGGGAGGAGGGGGACTTTTTTCGGCATTCCTCTCATACTGCAGACAAGTGGGGGGAGAGCTTCCTGCATCCATACCGCCTCTTTTTACTATTAAACATGAAATCTGGAAACTTTCCGACCGACAACAAGCGTCTTCTCCCGGTGGAAGGATTAAAAGACGCACCGACAACCGCGACAAACCGGCGACAGCAGCTTTGGTTAGTTTAGAGGAGATCTCTGCAGCCGGGGAGCCGCTTGAGCTCCGCAAGGGGAGGGGGAAAAGAAAAATAACAGAAAAGGAGAAATCATGGAGATGTTTTAGTGCCGAAGAGTCGAATAAGCCGGGAAAGTAACGGAGAGGAACCCCCGCTGAACGGTAAGAACTGTGCGTAAAACTGTGCGTAATGGCATGTGGGGAAGTTAAAAAAGTGGAATTAATCTGATATTATCTGTGTCAGATATATGAGCTGCAGTATTTCTGTAACGAAAAGAGATACTATTTACAGACATCCATCATGTTGGAACATTAAAAGTGATTAAAAGAGGATGAAATGAAGCGATTTGTGCGAGCTTGTGTAACACGTGTGCACCAAGTCTCTATAGGAATGTTTGAGTCATTTTGCTCATAAATCTGTTTTTTTTCCCCCCCGAAAATGTAATAGGATTTTCTTCCAGCTTTTAAGCCCCATTCCTCATGTCATTGAAACCACTTTAATAATGCATCTAGTGAAGGAAACTCTGAATTCCTGATTTTTTGAATTCATGTATTCTTCTGTAAATATTTAAAGTGGCAAACTTTGTCTAGGAGGGTGTATCTCTTCTGCATCCCTGACTGTATTATCAGAAGTGCTTCAGTCTGACATGCCGGTTACTTTTTCTCAGCTTCATGTGTGTATTAGTGCAAACTGTTGGTTCCCAAAGTGTGGTCAGGGGGCCATTAAGGGGTCCCTGACATGCCTCCTGGGGGTCTTTGGCAACATGAAAGTCACTTTGTGCGTGCTGTCGCTGACATTTCGTCGGTCACAGTCTGAGGCTTCACTGAGGGTTCACATGTATGTTGTAATCTGCTTAAGGCAAGATTTCCATCCCAGCCTTTACACGGTTCACAGTAATGTGATTTCATCCACAAGCCGGGCAATAAAGATTCACTTAGGCACGACTCTGTCAGCACTGAACAATACATTATTCAGTTTACTACATCAGGTGATCTTTGACTTGCAGAGAAATCTGAGGCACTTGAATGCATGTTTACGTATCAGCATGTCTGGTAACTGCTCACTCTGATAACAATTACCTAAAGTTTAATCATAATGTAAACATTCTCTCCAAGTTATCTCTCTAAAACAGTGATGTAACCCTTTGTAATATCATCTAGCTACTGAAATCTTAGTTAGTGGAGCATTAGGAACAAAAATGTCAGTCAGCATGGTGGTGATGCTGTCAAAAGTTTGCTCAGGATTCCGTGCAGCCAATTTAACCGATCAGCTTTGTTTGGCTGAAAACCTGCAGACTGCCAGACCTCATTGGTTCTGAGTTGAGATTCACCAGGACAGAGTTTCGGCTTCAGTCTCCTTTAGCCTGAAGTGATGGTGACCAGGTGGAGCTGCTGGCACTTCACGTTTCCTGTGTGACTTTCTGTCTCACTGTCGGCTAATGTGGAGTTAATCCAGATGACTGAGAGAAAGAAAGAACTGGCAGCTCGCAGTTGGAAAGTGCTTTTATAGTGTGCACACAAAACAATCGTCATTTCTGTAATTGTAGACCCTTGTCATCTCTCCTATGCTGATGTATCTGCTGTGAAAAAAAAAAAAACTGCATGTACAGAGTGATAAATTATGCTCAGCATTAACATTTTCTAATCAAATTTAAAAAAAAAAAAAAGGTTCTGGAAAAAGTGGAGTATTCAGATGTAGCCAGATGTTTTCAGATGTTTGCAATTTACCAGGTCTTTACTGAATTAACTCTCTGTGTTTAATTTTGAAAATTAGACTTTATTAATTTGATTTCATATTAAACAGTATGGGATAGTAGTTGTGTAGAGACGAGTGGGAAAACATTAGATCTTTTTAGCAAATCTGCATGATGATTTTGGTGGATATTTACCTTCTGATGCAGCACGAACCGACTGGAGTTTATCCCCTTTCATTTAGAAATAAATTTCTGATTATAAGAAGAGATGAAATGTTAGTTATGCCTTTCTTGTCATATAAACACACATACCTGTAGACATACTACCTATAGATGAGATGAACTTTGTGTGTTTAGAGAATGTGTACATGCATAATTACACTGACTCTTCAGGCATCTGAATTACATGAAAGCTGTAAAAGCAGGTCACGTCTCTGTATCTGTGTGCTGATCCGGTGTGTGAGCAGCGGCTGGTGATTCATCTTTTCTGAAATGTTGAGGTAAAACCCGCGGCATGTGACCCCATTACTGCACCTCCATACATGCACATCTGCAGGAAATGTGCTATAATAAAAATGCTAAAGACTTTATTCTGATATATTTAGCTGGGGAATTAAATGCTTTCTCTGCTTAAAAATTAAGCCCCTTAATGTGTTTAACTTTGGGTCAAACTGCATTCTCAAGTTAAAGGAACAGTCTGCCTGCGTCTCCCTGCCAGAGTTACAAGTTTTACTGTCATAGTGGTCATTTTTGCATAGTTGAAATCATTAACTACAAATGTGTGTGTGTGTGTGTGTGTGTGTGTGTGTGTGTGTGTGTGTGTGTTACATCTTTGCAGACAATGTTTCAAAGTTTCCCTCAGGTTTTTAATATGATTTCCCTCCTTCAAGTCGACCAGTTGGTTTCCATCTATATGAGCACGCTGTTAAAATTTAATATCTGTTGCAGATAATGAGAGTGGGCAACATTTTTAATTTATTTTATCTGAGAATTTATCATAACTAAGAATACAGCAAATGCAGCATTTTTTTTTTTAAATTTACCTGCAGCTCTTTATCTCAAGTATTTACTGGTTAGGTTCACCTGGACTGTTGTAATCCAACATTCTTACAAACACAGCATGTGGATTAAGCTGTTTGCATTTGTATTTCATTTTATATGCTAAGTAAAAACTGAAGATTCTGCCTCCACGTCACATTAAAGTATCAGATCCCCTGAAACTCAACTTTTCTGCCAAGATGCTGCTAAGTTTGCAAGTTTTGTCAATAAGTTGTTTCGTCGTGCGTGTCACAAAATGCTATGAAACGTTTAGGATTAGGTCGTAGTTCACTCGAAGCTGCCTACACATGACCAGCGGTAACTTTGTGCTGCGCTTTGCAGCCTCTTTCCTTCAACCTCATGGTGGCACCACCTCGAGGGATTCATGCCACCCGGGTTCTCCACTTTGCCGCTGCACTCAAAGTTCAACCTAATTCTGTTTTGATCCATTTGCTGGTACATGCAGCCGCTGAGAGGATAGCCATGTGTGACGGAAGTAGAAGCAAAACAATGTAAGCAGTTCCACAACACAATTGTAAAATTGTGCCAAGATCTGGGCGAAAGGTGTTTGCATGGCAAAATGTCAGCTTCTAAAGCTTGTAAACTGGAATATTGTCAGTGTTCACACGTAAAATGTTAGACACATCCAAAGCTAAGGATGGCACTCATTGCTTTTGCAGAGGCGCCCAAATCAACAACTGCAACAGTTTTATTGCTGGTCATGTGCAAGCAGCCTAAAGCCGCCCGTCTAAAATGCTTTTCAATAATCTTAACATAACTGGAAAACTCCAGGAACTAATTCAGTTGTACTCATTCCACAATACACAGAAAACCTTGTTTACATGCCGATTCTTCACTCAGAATTATCTGTATGTGGTAATTATCAAGCATACAACAATTCATGCAAACATGATCAGTGCTCCACATTTCCATAGGCCTCTGCAGTAAAACTGCTGCTCTGTCAGAAGTCCAATGCATTCAGTCCCCTGGTTGAAACGCTGTTCTCCATTGAAAATGAAGTGGCCGTTTTTTGATTTAGCTGGATGAGTGTCATGCAGCCTCATTCTGTTCTGCTGCAGTGGACTTCACCCAGATAATTACAGCAACTCTTCAAATGTGTTCAACATGTTTTTCCCCCTCACTGCCTGACAGAATGAACATGAGAAAAGAGGTATTTCCATAGAGGAAATACATGGGTGTGAATGAAACCCCCCTAGAGAGAGAGAGAGAGAGAGAGAGAGAGAGATTTGTCTCAGAGCTTAGATATTCCTCTCTCTCTGTTCCTCTCAGATATAAACATTCCTCACTGTACTTTTACCACTTTCTTTCGTCCAGTCTCTCTCTCTCTCTCTCTCTCTCTCTCTCTCTCTC
>VXCM01000019.1:480700-583855 GCA_014773175.1 Lucifuga dentata | reverse complement strand
TTTTTTTTTTTTTTGTTGTTGTCCAGAATCTCTGCTTGCTGACTTAACTAACCTCCTGGTGGCCAGAAAACTTTATAAAAACTCTGTCTCTCCCAGGTTGAATGGGACTCTACACTAATTCCTGACCATTTACTCCCATTAAAAAGCTTGGAAGAAACTAGCAGGCACTTAGTAAGTGTGTAACTCTGCCAAGGCTGCACAGTTATTATATTCTGGATCTGGATCTGTATGTCTAGAGAAACTCTTTGAGTTCTTTTGCTTTCTTTCTGTATTTCTTCCTGGTCTTTTCCTCTCATTATCACTAAAATGAGCCTTTGCTGCTTTATCCCCATTCTAAAGAAAAGCTGCTTGCTCCTGCAGAGTGAAAGAAATCCTGTTTCAACCAACTTGCTGACCTCCCTTGCTGACCCCCCTCCCTCCCTGCAGCAGCCGCAGGAATGTGATTCATCCCGCTGCTTTTGTCCCGATCTGCGCTGTGATACTGTGGAGGAAAATGTTAGCGAGACTGTTGCTGAGTTTCTGCCTTCAAGCTGCACAAGGAATGACACTGAAGTACAAATCCATCTGTCTTATCTGCCTAAATCACAAAGTGGGGCTGTAACTGAGAGTGGGGTCCCATCTGCAGTAACCGAGACCTGGTAGATCCGGCCGGTTTGCCCACTAGAAACTCTGGTATCAGGTGTGGAAACTTGACGGGGAGTCAGGAAGTTATGAATTGAAACTTAAGTGTGAAATACAAAACTGTCTTCTAAATAGAGACGAGTGTCCAGAGAAAGCTGGACGCCCCATCAGAGACTTAAACAAAGACATTTCAGCTGTGACTTCTAGGAAATGAAATAAACATGTAGTGCAGTGCCCAATTCTGATTTTTTTTCTCCTATATCCAATTTCTCTCTCTCTTTTTTTTTTTAAGTTTCCCATATCTTACACATGCATTTAACATGATTTAGAGCTGACACAACCCACACAAGCAAACAAGAGGCTTAGATTCCGAGATGAATGTTGCAATGAATTCTCATGAAACAGAAATAATTATGAGGTATTGCTTCCTGAAGCATCTTTAAATGACTTCATTATATTTAAATAAGTGCGTGCTTGACACTGATCACTGCTATGTCTTTTATATACAAAGTTTAAAGGATCATATCTTATCATATTGCCGATCTTGCATGTTTTAGCCCAATATATCAATCTGGCTACTCATTACGTTACTGAAAATCATTCCCCAAAATATACTACTACTTTAGCAAAATTTTCCTACCTTCCAGACTGCTGTTGACTTCAGTTCATTCCACAACTTTATTAAAATCAACTTGTGGAGACTTGAAACATGCGTGAGATAAGTAATCCATCACAAAAAACATGTCTGTTAGGTTTGTTTGTCGAAGTAACTTTATTTAACGGTGGATGTTGTAGGTGGGTGTATCACCTGAACATTTGACTTTGAAAGATTAGGGGATTTGAAAAAAATAACAAGAAAACTAAAATACGGTTTTATGTTTTGGAAATTGGTTGTCAGCAACATGTATGCAGGTTGTATTTATTGGGCTTAAACATGCGCAATCACCGGTATGGTCCTTTAATAACTTGCAAGTTGGAATGGAAAGGAAATTCCGATCTGTGTGTGTTTGGATGACAGTCACATTGGCAGACATCCAACATCCACACAAATGCAGAGAATATCTCTGAGAATATCTGACTCTATGTGCTTTTGTTACTGTTTGCATGCTCACAGAACATTTCTGACATGTAAATGTAGCACAAATTGAAAAGTTTCCTTTTTGCAGATTTTTGCTGTTATGTTTTGGACAGCTACATGACTGAACTTTTTAAATGTATCCTGAAATGGTGTGACTAGATCAGAATTTTTGTTTGTGTTTTTAAAGGACCATACCAGCGATTTTGCATGTTTGAGCCTAATATATTCAATTTTCATACATGTAACGTTACTGACAATCATTTTCCAAAGCATTCTACTGGAATGGTGAATTAAATTTTTTTTTCCTACCTTCCAGACTGCCATTGGTTTCAGTTCATTCTGGTACGCTATTAAAATCAACTTGTTGATGCTTGAAACGTTCTTGTGATAGGTAATACATTGTCGCGAACAAGACATGTATTCAAGTTTTTTTTTAGAAGTTTCATAATTGTAGCATTTAAGCGCAAAAAAAAGTGTGGAGTATGTCTCCACCGACATTCTCCACGCTTCATAAGGGTGCATAACTATTAGCAGGCGAAACATCAGTTTTTAAGGTGGGTGTATCACTTAAATATTTGATTTTGAAAGATTAAGANTAGCAGGCGAAACATCAGTTTTTAAGGTGGGTGTATCACTTAAATATTTGATTTTGAAAGATTAAGAAATTTTGTAAAAATCAGGAAAGCTGAAATACAGTTTTAGCCTTTGAGAAATGATTGTCAGTAACATAACATGCATGAAAATTGAATATATTAGGCTCAAACATGCNGCCTTTGAGAAATGATTGTCAGTAACATAACATGCATGAAAATTGAATATATTAGGCTCAAACATGCAAAATAAAATGGCCGGTATGGTCCTTTAATATGTTTACATGAAAAATAGAATGTTAGGGCAGGGCTTAACATCTGGACGATTTTGATTTGATCGTGACTTGAGGATTTTCAGAGGTGCTTCCCCTAAATCTATGATCACAGCGTAATTTTTATTTACAACTCAGTGCAGCAGGTGATGCCTTCAATGACTTTTCCTTGCAATTTGAAGGCGCGGTTAATGATGAAATTAGCCTTGCATAGCTCCGTTCTTGAACATCTATTGGCTGATGTAGCAGCTCCACTCAAACATATACAAACAGATTTCATTTCCACAGCATCCTATCAGTCACATTACTCCAAAGCTATTTGTGTTCGAAAGCAAAATTGTTCTTATTGGACGTCCTCATCAAGCTGACAGGAAAACATCGCTGCCTTTGCTTTCTGATGTAAATTATTTCAGCTTTTCCTGATCCTGCTTTCACAGTCATATTTGCGTTGTGCTGCAGAGTTGATACTGTGTGTAGAAGGATGATTGGATCATGTCTGGATGTTGAAGCAGAAACTGAACAGAAACGCAGCACCTCTGAGGAATGTGTCACAGTGTGGGGCGAGAGGAAACACTCGCAGGACAGGGAGGAATGTAATACACACAGACACATGAAGAGTTTGGAAAGGGGAATATCACACTCACCCTTTACTCACATATTTTTCTGCTTATGTGCACGTACTGTCATGTATGCACACACTCACATAGGTCCACAACATGCAGTCGTGGGTGGTGTGATGACAGTGGGTTAATCCACCCACTTGTGGCCGTATTAGAGGCCTTTAGCTGTTGACGGTGGCGGTAAACAGCTGGTTTTGAATTGAGTAGCATATTGTAGCTGACCATCACAGTCTTGTTAATGCTGGTTTTGTTTGCTTTGCTAACAGGTTGGTCAGAGAAACAGAGAGGCTCTTATTGTTTGGAGTCGTGGCTGACATTGAAGACAATAAGGTTTATTATGTACAGGCTTTCCTCTGGCTTAACATGAGGCTACCTAACTGAGCCTGTGTGTGTGTTTGCGTTTGTGTCGAGGGAGAGATCGCCTCAGTGTTCGCTCAGTCTTACTGACAAAACAGCAGCTAAAGATGTCCTTCATGTACGTTCAGAACAAATTCTAACAACTTCGGATAAGCCAGAGCTTCCAGATACTCAGTGTTTTTTTTCATTACTCTAAGCTGGAGCATCATTACTGGTACAGGAAATTTGGTGGCGTTTGCATTTACATCATGCTAACGTCACAAAAGCTCTGCTAACTTTAGTAAGGATTTACTCCGGTGATGAATTGTGCTTCGTGTCCTATTTTCTGCAATGGCGTATTAGGACCATATGAAGAGAAAAAAAAAAAAAAAAANAAAAAAAAAAAAAAAAAAATGAGGGGGCATTATTTCGAGTTTTTAAACTCACAAATTTGCGAGTTTAAAAACACACAAATTTGCCAGTTTAAAAATTTGGAGAAAAAAAATGTCTGTATGCTTGTCTGTATGTCATATGTTTTAAAAGTCTGTATGCTTATGACAATTTGATGATTTTGCTTTAAAAGCACAAGTATTTCTTTATTGCTAAATCCGATGGAAAAGTATAATTTAATACGGTCATGTGCAGGCATAGTCACAATGTGAGGCGGTTCCAATTCCCCCCTTATTATTTTTCTGAATTTAAGAAATAACAAATTTGCCACTTTTTAAGCTCGCAAATTTGCGACTTTAAAAACACGAAATAATAATGCCCCCTCATTTTTCTTCTTTTCTTCATATGGCCCTAATATGCCATTGTATATTTTCAACTCAGTTTTTTTTTTTTTTTTTTTTGTGTCTTTGTCAGTTGTCAGTTTGGGGAGGGGTGAAGTCAGCCACATGCTAATTCCATGACACCACCCGTGCCACCACCCACTGCTTTTGACCTGGGGAGGGTGTAAACACTTTGGGGCTTTACACCATTTCCCCCGCAGATCCTGCCATTCCTCATGCAGGAACTGTGACCGACCAGTAGGAGTCACTAGTGCAGCAACGAGAGTGAGAATCCTCTGCTGGCTTCCCATACGCGAACACGACCAGCTGTGTTTGAGGAGATACCGCTGTGGAGGATCGCGGGTGTCTGTGGTGTTGGGTGAGAATTTTACACCTCAGGCGGTCAAAAACACTTCCCTCATTTAATTCACCTGGTGTCCAGGGTGTGAATTCATCCATGAATGGCTGATGGGAATAAATCCAGGGAAACTCTGGACAATGAAGACTATGATTGAAAACCACCGCCTTCCTGCTTCTTCACAGCCCCACATCCCTCATTCTTTCCGTCCTTCCTTTTGTCATTTATGCCAGATTTTTGATGAATTCATAATCAGATACGTGTGTGTGTGTGTGTGTGTGTGTGTGTGTGTGTGTGTGTTGTAGTGTTGTATCCAACCTGTGGTACAGTAATGGTGTGTTGTGCTCTGTATGTCAGCAGCAGCCAGCATTGGTTTCGCCAGTTTGGACTGGAATGATTTTTAGACTGAAGTCAGCAAATTCTGCTGTTATTCAGTTGCTGATATTCAAAATAATAATATTTAAAAAAAGCATTTACTGTGAATGAAATCCAATAAAATATTTACTGAGTTAAGTTTATTCCTATTTACAATAAGTTCACCTTGTAGCCTACAGAATTGATTTACCAGTGGCAGTTCATCCTGTTACACCCCATGTACAGACAATGATGAATATTGAATGTCATCCCTCCTTCCATCTTTCTAACTTGTCTTGCCCCTTTATTATAAACTAAAAGAAAATAATCTCTAAAACATAAATGTCAGGATCAGCAAAACTGTGTATCGGCCTAACGTGAGATTACATCGGGCTCCAGTTCCTGTGGGTGAGGAGCAGCTCTGTGAATTACATGAATGATGTTGAGTTTGATGAAGAGCAAAGATGCCGAGATCACAGAGAAAGAAGAGAAATCTGAGGAAAAGTGAGAGATAAAAGGCTGCGAATTTAATGGTGACATTTCGGTGTGCATTTCACTTCAAACACACATTACTGCACATACTGAAATTAAAACATCAACGCACAGATGACATACTAAGAGGCAGGAATAATGTGTGTGTGTGTGTGTGTGTGTGTGTGTATGCACGTGCACTGTTGTAAATGTGTGGATTTCGTCCAGATACGAGCTCACAGCAACCAGAAAGAGATGAAGGGCAATCACAGCTCTGCAGCACATGCTTCTTATTAACTGACGGAGATAGTGTGTATGTGTATGTGTGTATGCGCACGAGAGAGTAAGTGTGTAAGGACGGAGAGCACTATGGTGCAGTGAGACTTTTATAGAGTTGTATATAAGCTGGTGGGGAAAACTTCTGAGCTTCTGAAAGATCTGGACCTGTATCTGGAATGTGTGTGTGTGTGTCTCTTATGGAAGAAGACAGCCCACGTAGTGGTGGTGATTTTTAGTTGGAAAGAGAGAGAGCAAAAGAATGAGATTAACACACATACACACACACACACAACAGAATAAAAATACAGAAAGAAAATCCATGAGATGAGAGGAATATGAATATTTGTAGTTTATGAAAAGTTTACTGCTGGCTACAGCAGATTGTGCTTTTTATCAAACATTCATAGTGTTAAACATTGCTGAATTACATATTGATTACCACTACGATAATATCAAAACAAGCTTGATAAAGTTATGATGGATCTCTTGACAGCAGTCATTTTGATGTGCATTGTTGGGAAGATTCATGATTTTTCGTTCTTGCACGTACAAACACACGTGTGGGAAATCTGATCATGACTTCAAGAAATCTGCTTGTGAGATTTCAAATCCTTCAATCGACTGGTCGATCATTTAATCGTAGATCATTCGGGTGTCAAATCCTTTCTCAAAATGCACGTCTGAAATTCTTGACAGATCTATAAACAACTTTTTTTGTTGGGGGGGGGGCAGGAATGGAGACAGAAACAGAAAGTCAGTTTGACACCTATCTTATCCAAACCACTTTCTCCTCTTACCAGAAGCTCCAGCTCATCCCCCCTTAAAACCTCTTGAGGTCTCACTGTCTCCTTCCTTCCTTTCTCACATCTATAGGTTCCTAAATCGCTGCCTTCTCTCTTTCTGTTCGCAAACCCCCCTCCATCTTTTTTCTTACTCTGCCTTTTTCCCTACTAACCTCTCACATGTTTTAATGGAACATGATCTCTTTCTACAATGAATCATCACAGCGGAGGCAAACCACAGAGAGGAGGGGAGGCGGTGAATGGAGAGTGAGTGGGTGCCATTAAACGAGTGATAGAAAGAGGGAGAGAAGGGTGAGTAACATTAGAGCGAGAGAGTTAGGCCAGGTTTATACTGAACGTTAACTACGTGTATGCAAGATGGCTGCTATGCGCCCCGTTTTAGAATTAAAGGACCATACTGTCCATTTTGCATGTTTGAGCCTAATATATTCAATTTTCATACATACTGACAACCATTCCCCAAAGGTTAAAACCATATTTCAGCTTTCCTGATATTTTGCAAATTCTTTTAATCTTTCAAAATCAAATATTCAAGCGATACACCCACCTTAAAAATCGATGTTTCTCCTACTAATAGTTACGCAGCCTTATGAAGTCACAGTCTTTCAAATTTTTCCATAAACGCAGGTCTTCTTTGGGACTATATTCCCCAGTGAAGACATACATTATTGTGCTAACGCTAAAATTATGTACATGTAACTTTGAAAAAAATCTGAATACATGTCTTGTTTGCGGTGATGGATTACTTATCCCAAGAATGTTTCGAATATCAGCAAGTTGATTTTAATAGCGTACCAGAATGAACTGAAACCAATGGTGGTCTGGAAGGTAGGAAAAATGTTTTTAATTCATCATTCCAGTATGCTTTGAGAAATGATGGTCAGAAAGGTTATGTGTATGAAAATTGAATATATTAGGCTCAAACATGCACAATCGCCGGTATGGTCCTTTAACACATATTTCCCAAGATGCAATACCTACATGCTGCAATAGTGACAACCAGCAGAATGACTGATAGTCATGAGTAGAAGCTAATGTTAAATATAAACCTGATCGTAGAAAGGAGGGCCAAAATGTTAAGGTGCAGGTGCTCAGCTGTCCACATAACCTGAAAAAGTTCCACATGTTCCACATGTCCATTGTGAGGCCTTCTTGGTGTCAAAACCACATTTTCATGAATTTGCCTGTCGATGATGTTAGTAATTTTCTTTTTAGAAGTTTTGCTTCTGCTTCATCTCTTCACTTTCCACTGAAGCCTGGCTTGCTTGTTGCTTCTCCATGCTGCACACTTGTGCTACATGGCCCGTGTCATTGGTTTCAGCAAATAAAAATGCATGTGATTTTATGCAGGGCTGATGATGCAGATTCTGCAGACGTGATGCTTTATAATCTAGATCAATTTGAAACTTTCTTTGAAAAGTCTAAAGGTACCTTGAGAAGTCTTAACATATCTTATATCTAGGTTTTGGAGGTCTCATTGTTCCCACTGTACACTGGCAGGTTTTCCATGAGCTGCTCTTTAATTTGCAACAGGATTAATTGCAGGTGGTTTTCTCTGTACATGTCTGCATCATGTAGCCCAGTGTGGTTCTCTGGGCTTTGAGAATTTGATAACTTCATGATTTTTCCTCATCACAGTCAGGTCAGACTTTGGCCAGTCTAATGAAAGTGTTCCATCATCTACCAGTACAGTGTTTGACTATGAAATGAAGGACAAGAGGGGAGATTATCAAGCCTTATGGAGATCTGCACTCTAATGCACGCTTTCCTGTTTTATATTACATTTTTAATGTTGTGTCTTAACCCACTGTTCCTTTGCACTTTTAGTCTCCCTTCCCTTCCCATCCCGTCCCATCCCGTCCTGTCCTTTCCAACAGTATCTTCACGTTATCTGTTCTCTGCATTTAAGTGGAGACAGAAAAAGGCATCCTATTCTCTGAAAGGTTTCCACTCAGGATCCACTCTTACATAAAAGTGTGCGTGTTCATATGAGTGTGTGAGAAAAAGAGTTCAGTTGGAGCAGTTGGAGCCTGAAGGCAGCAAGTTATTTGTTCATTGTGACCAAAAATGCAGAGCAGATTTCAGGCCAATGTGCATTTTTGCAATTTAGTACAACACAAAAATTTCTTACCCCCTGCATTTTGAACTCCCCTGCATGCATGCAGTCATTCATTCATTCATTTCTAACTGCAGAAGTTAGTGTCCTAACGAACTTTAGTCAGAATCAAACGGCTTTCCATTGATTCCAGTGAAAGATTTGTTTTCTGATGGTTTGTTAAATTATTTTAGAACTGGGGGAGTATTTTTTGCACTTTGCTGAGCTAGTACTAATGTAGTAAAGTGAGGGTTTGAAGTCTTTGTGTTGGCTGTTATAACTCTTTTATAATCTTGCTAAAGTGAAAAGCATAAAGCCAAAGCCAAAAAAGCACAAGGTCTCTCTCTCTCTCTCTCTCTCTCTCTCTCTCTCTCTCTCTCTCTCTCTGACATTCCCAGTTCTGCTTTGTATTAACTTTTATACTTTCTTTTAAAATATTTTTCTGCTTTGTGCTCCTGTCTGACTTCATTGCCTCTGTTTTACCTCCATGTCTCTATGAAGCATTCAATAACTTATTATATGTATAAATAATTACAAATAATTATCTTTTTTCTATGATCGCCTGTCCACTGTGATTCTACATCATCAAAGCAGCAGACAGGAAACATATCTCTTATGGCGGTTTATGAGGCTAATGTTAGCTAACAATAATAAATTAGTAACATTAGTATTTAAAGGTACCAGGCCAAGCAGCGTCCTGACATGCTGCTACTCTGTTCACACCGTTTGCATTAAAAATGATGTTAAATTCAAGAGTCATTTATCAGGAAAGGTAGCAAAGCAAAGTCTGGTAGAATGTGGCTGGAAATCAGTATATAGAAATTCAGTTTATACAGTAAAAAAGCCACCACAAAGTACACACAAACACACATACACAATATAATAAGAGACAAGATGGTTTATTTTCTATTTAAAAAAAAAATGGTGGTAAAATTGTGTGTGTGTGTGTGCATGCGTGTGTGTCGTCTTCCTGCAGTAATGTAATGTCACCTGACTGTAATGTGAGGCAACTGTCTTATGCTTCTTTCTTTCTTTCTTTCTTTCTTTGGATTTAAAGACATTCTAACATCCAATAACTGAGAGTGTGTTACTGAGAAATCAAACCCAAATGACAAGCAAAGAGACTGTGTAAATTTGATTGTCTTAGAAATGGTTGCTGTTTAGCAGACGACTCTCAAACCTCAGATATTGGAGGTGCATCCTTGAACGCACCAACGGGAAGACTTTGCAACATTTGTACTCACAACTCTGTTAGCACGAGGTTATAAGTAAAAGTGATGAGTTGTTCATAGTGATGGATTATTATCCAAAGTACATTTCAACTTGAATTTGAAAATTTCTTTGTATAGTTTTCTATATCTGTTGTTCTTTTTTCAACTTTTATTATTAATATTATTATTATTATTATTGTTATTATCCTCTCTTTCTCTCTACATCTTGGTCTCTCTCCTCCTTTATTCTACACTGTCTTTTGTTTGTTCTGTTTTTCATCACTTTTTAAATTTGTGGGACTGTTTTGGTCACTTTGCTTCTCTCCCAGCCTCACTTTTTCCATTTTCCCCTCCTTCCCTTGCCTTTTTATCTTCTTTGCATTCCTGGTGTATCAGCGGCGGCGGCGTAAACAGGTGCTGTGCGGGGGCCCGAGAAACATGCACACAAGAGGACAAATGTTTACAGAAGTTAAAGTGACCTTGAGGCTCCACAGAAGAGACAAGATAGTCCTCTGCAGACATTATCTCTCTGTGGATCTCTGACATAAACATTTAATTGAAAACTCACAATAACAAACTTGTTTTGTGAGCATAAGACAGAAACTAGTCAGAGTCGTCGCACTACCCTTATTGATGATTGATTACCAGTGTGGGCATGTCTGCCAGTGCTGCGTTCATGTAACATGCATTACATCTCTCTCTTTATAACTGATATGTAATGTTTAAGAAATGCCATGGCTCAGTTTGTATCATGATTTTGGGTCACTGTTTTGGTTCATTACAAGTGTGTATTTGCTGTGCTAAAGGAAAGTGCTTTTGTATTATAAGTTTGTCTTTGAAACTGGTTTTATTTTTATTTATTTAACCTTTATTTAACCAGGAAGTCCACTTGAGGTTCAGAATCCCTTTTGCAAGGGAGACCTGGCTAAGACAGCAGCATGTAAAAAGTTGCATAAATAACAGAATGATATAACACAACACTCTGACAAGATGAAATTACATGTACAATAGAAGGATATTTAAAGTACAAAAACACACAAAAGTCAAGTCAAAGGAGATTCCGTAATAATATATTAAGAAAAGCAGGAGCAAGACGTGACAGACTGAGCCAACATATCTCTTCCAAATAATTTAAGACAGTTAAATAAGAGACTTCATTTTTTTTTTTTTTTTTNTTTTTTTTTTTTTTTTTTGTTTCATTTTCATTTCATTTCTGGTGCATTCACGTCCAGTCACCTAGGTCAGAAAAATACTTATCAAAGTTTAGCTTGTTCAGCTTTCCATTTTACAGCCAATTTGAAACTCCTGGAAATGCAACACTACCCGTAATTCCATCCTTCCCCTTGGGGTCGACCACACAGAATAAATTCTCGACTTGTGGTAAACACTAATGGTGAATTTCAGTTCCACGTTTTATTCAAGTTTAAGATAACTCCACCAAAGAACATCTTTACAGTGCAGGTTACATAGACTGTCCACACACACACACACATACACACACACATACAGCATTGTGGAGGAGTTGACCTTTGACTGTAATGTCACCATCATGACTCACAAGGTCCTACTTTTTGATCATTAATATAGTCAAAATGAATCATGTCTAAACTATTTTTGTCTAGGGAGCTGAAAGTAATGTCAGACCTGAATGATAAAGGTTGGTGAGTGGGCGATGTGGTTTCCTGCTGTCCAATCACAGCAGGAGAGCGTGTTCTGACCTTTGTGTGTGTATGTGTGTGTGTGTGTGTGTGTGTGTGTGTGTGTGTAGATACTGACGTGGTCCTTACTGTGAATTGGGCTGTCTCATTCATTCGGCCTGCATAAATCAAATTCATAGAGGAAATTAAAGGACAATGCAGCATGATTGAAGTTTTTACACATTTCCTGCTTTCCCTTGCTGTACTGTAGATGGCTTTTTAGCTTCTAGCATAATATGAAAGTTAATTTTCAGAGTAAATATTCTAAAATAATATTCTGAAATCAGTCCAAGTTTTACTAGTAAACAAGTAGGTTTATTTTATTTTTTGTCTTGAAGAAGCTCCTAATTTGTTGGGTTGTGACAGGAGGTAGGGCATAACAAACCTGTAAGAATACTAGCTACTGGATGAAAGTTTTAGCTTGGAGAGAGAGCAATATTAGCATTCTGATGCCCCTTTGAAATATGCTATTGTTTACCTCTCATTCAAATGAAGGATTACCTTGATTTACCAGCTGAATAATCAAAAATGAAATGGAAGAATGAAAATTAAAGGGATGAAATGGAAATAGATGATGGGAGGAGGGAGGGACGGAAAACAGAAAGAAATATTGCTAAGGCCATTTGCGGGATAATTTCAATAATTGCCTTTTAACAAGAAACGTCTGGGTTACGATCCAGAGCAGTTTTATAATTTAAGAGAGTTAATGAGGAGCAATGGGATAAGAAAGGGATAAATCTTCCTCTGAGGTCAGTGTGTGTAAGCGGACAGTTGTTTGAATCCACACGCTGAATGTTACTTTGTCCTTCAGCAGTAGAAACCTGCAGTAGCCACACAACGTACATGAAATAACTGAACTGTTCCCCAGATAAAAAATGCTTCTATTGTCCAAACAGAATAATAAATTAAATGTGTAGCAAAACAAGAGCTTCTTCCTTCCCATTGTGTGAGATTCAGGAAAGTTTCTTGTTGAACATGTTCTCTCTCTTTCACTGGTCAGCTGGAATACCTGAGGTTGGGTTCCTCTCTATCATTTTGTAATTACACCACCCAGCTTGACTCACGTCTGTGTTTCTGCCCATTTCTGTCCCATATTACATCAGTTTTACATCTTAATACTTGCATTAGAAAACTTCAATTTAGTGGTTTTTGAGTTTGTAGAATACAACCTTTGTGTCATTTCTTGATTTCTTGGTTGAATAAATATAATTTCCCAAGGTCCCATGAAAGCAAATGAAAAGTTTGGTAAATTCAAAGGATGTTTTTATCCTGGAAATGCAGAATATGGACAATAGGGTACATGTTTTGACTTTGGCCTCCTTCATGCCTGTTTTTGAAATATCAACTAAACTCATGCTTCACACACACGCATGACTTTTACCCCAGATTACTTATCGCTGCTTGTAACTTTTGACAGGAGGAAGACAAACTTTTGACAGGAGAAAGACAAACTTGATTTTCCAAAACGTTCCCTCTAGCGGTTGAGCAAAAATGCAGTGTTTGTTAAGAGTAGTGGAGTGGGACCTGTGCATTTGTCCTCTCTACCTTTTGCCTCTGAGGATCTACAGATCGCAGGTCCCATGTTTTGCTGTCATGTCTGAATCAGCATCTGTGTCACCACATGAAGATTTGCGGCCGTCTGCCTTTTCGCCCGTCTCAAACATGTTTAGACACTGTCGTTGACTCACTCAGTTTTTGGTCTCTTCATATCTCCCTAAATCTGTTCCCATACCTAGAATCTCTAATTTCCTGATTCCTGCTTTCATTACTGCATGTCTGCATGTTGAGCCTGAGACTGAGTCCTGCCAGAACCTTTTCCCCTTTAAAGTTGTTTCTATCCCACCAACCTTCTCAGCAAAGAAAATACCTGCATGTATCTGCTAAAGGAAACCTTTTGAGTTGCATTTCCTCATATAGTGTCTCAAGCTGATCTTATTATATTCAAAAAGGAAAACAATACCCATACAGTCCACACTGTTGTCGTCAACGTCACTGTAGTGAAAGGGGAAGTTACTATTAAGTTACTATTTATCTTACTGACGGTTGGCAGTAAATGCTGGTAAAGCAGTTATAGCAGCTCACAGGTATGAAGGAGTGGCCTGGTGCTGAATGGTCGCCAGATCCACCTGTCTCTGTCTCCCAGCCCCACCTGTTGGAGCGACGGAAAAGGGAGGAGGGAGGGGGGTTGGAAATGGAAAGAGAGGTGCGCCTCCTCAAACCTGCACAAAGCAGGTACACGGCATTAAGACAGGACAGCAGACACTGTGAAAGAGACAGACATTGGATTACCTGATTTGGATTCCTAATTTCTGACTCAGGATTTGATTTCAGGCGGAGAAATTGGATTTTCTGCGGAAACCACACAGGTTTGAGCTTTAAACTTGGAAAATGGAACTAGTTAGCATTTATATTAGAGGCCTTAGAGTGTGCTGAGTTCAGGTTTGTGTTGTATACAGTAGATAAAACCAGAGTTGAATGCATCCTTTGGTGTGGGGATAGCAACTCAGAAATGAGCAGACATCTGAGGCATTCCTGGAAAATCATGTAAAAACCCTCTTAATCCACTTGTCTGATGTGTAAAGAGGAGATTAATCCCCCCAGTGTATTTGAACTTCAACTTTCATAGGAGTCGAAGACAAGAAAACAAGAGCAGGACCTTCACGTTGTTGTGCAAAATTATTTCTGTTCTTTGCTACCAAACAACGACCCAATAATATTGAAATGCCTGTCATATATTTGCAACGACTAGTATCTGAATGAAGAAAATATCAGCAGCTTTTGCTTGTACATTTCAAATTCTGTAAAAGGATTTACCCAGGATTTAGAATTTACCTCCCCACCTCCACCCTTAGGAGGTCTTTTGTGCACACACCCTTAAAACTGCAGATATGAGCAAGAGTTTAAAAGAAAAACAAAAACAGTCTTACTTACTTTAAATTATGATATGTCAGAAATTTTCTTAAACTACTTTCAGTTTACACATTCCCCCATTTTCCCCTCACCCCTGTTTTTCCTGTTTTCCACGCTGTCGTGAACATAACCCAGGAGAGCTTTTCACTGGGATCTGTTTCATTTATACCGACTCCCACATACTTTGGCCCCTAGAAGTGTCCCATATGGGCTATGTTATCTGACACTCCAAAATACTTAGAATACTCTTGCACATTAGATTCCTTTGGAGTAGAGTGACCATTAGAATAGGCTAAATGCTTTTCCCAAAAGCCCATCTCAAAGTTAAGCTTTACCCATGGAGTAAAGTGCATGAGATGCCTCCTAAATCAGGTTACTAATCTGGAACATGGGGGACTGCGGTGTTTTCTCGTTCCCACACGCTGTGGCTTCTGTGGATGTGTGACAGGAAATGAAGTTATTTTCAACCATCTTGATGAATGATGACAGCTTTATTTCAAACAGCAGAGAGCCTGGCTGCTATGTTTCAAACAAACTAGGTGTGGAGGGGACTGTTATTATTTAGTGTCTGGGTATTAGAGTGTGTGTGTGTGTGTGTGNTGTGTGTGTGTGTGTGTGTGTGTGTGTGTGAGAGAGAGAGAGAGACTGAATGTTGTACAGACTATAGAATATTATCACACTCATACAGTATAAACCTATTATCACGGATATGCAAATTAGTATTAGAATAAATCATAGGTAGAAATTTGGACAGCAGCTAATATTTATTGATTAATTTACCAATTATGATATTTTGTTCACTTAATTGTTATAAAATGTCAATGTTACAAAATGTCTTGCCCACGTTAGCAAGCACATTCTGCTGACTAGCAGAGCTATTTTTACTCAGTGTCATTGATTAATTTTCTTTTGATCATCTAATGGGCTGATTATTTTAGCACGTAGAGGGACAGCACAGTATGGCTTAACACACACATCAATGTTTAGCCCTTGGCTGCTGAATAAACTGTTTATATGAAGGGGAGTGAGGCCAGAAGAGAAGGGGGGAGGAGGGGTTGGGGGAAGTGGGAGGAGCAGAAGGGAGAGTAATGCATCTGGAAGTAATTTTTCAGGAGAGGAGGAGGAGGATTAGTTCTGTTGTCATACTGATTGTCTTACTCATACTGTCTCTGTCCTGTCAGGATGTTTACGTGTCACAGGATATACCAAATTCTCTCTGTCTCTTTCTTTGTGTGTGTGTGTGTGTGTGTGTGTGTGTGTGTGTGATGTCATGTGTTCAGTGGTTTTGTGTCTTATCCCACATACGGTATACTGTATTTGTGTGGGACAAAAGTGAGCTTTGTCTGATTTGCTACTGTTCCACTTCTATAAAGTTGACGTTTGAATTTTCCAAAGTTGGTTATATTTAATGTTTTCTCAAGTACTCAATCCTTATTAGAGTGGAAAAGCCTCTGTAATTGCACGTAGACCATCATAGGACAAACAATAAACCTCACTGAAAATCACACAAATGAAATGCTTTTAAGATTAGCAGCTGTTTACAGCAAAGTGACTCATCCCACCCATTTACTGGCAGAGAAAACCAGGATATGTTGCCACCTTTACATGAACGATTGATTCACAAAACAAAACCATATTGAACAATTAAAAGCAAAAACTAGAAAAGCACTCATTAGTGCTCATACCTCCACCAAGGCCAAACAATGAAGACATGATTTATCTTGATCTTAAAATACACTAGCGAAAGAGAAAAATAGTTTTTAAAATTCATCTAAGTCCTGAGCAAATTGCACCTATTGATAGTCTATCGTGGAATGGATATGCCTGACTTTTTTTTTTTTTTTTTTNTTTTTTTTTTTTTTTTTTTCATTAAGATTGGTGTATTATAATTGAAGAAATTTCCCAATGCCTTTTAAAAGGTCCTGGGTCTCCTCCTGGATCCAGATCCACACCAAAATTTAATGAATTCTTCCCTCTCCTCTTTACGCTCCACTTTCCAGTGTGGGTATTCAGAAAAGGTATAAACGAGGTTGCCTCCCAACGAGGTCGCCGACCAAGTCAGACGAAGCGAACTACCGCTTTTTCTTCCCTGTGATCTGGGACTGTGCATGTTGCATGTGATGAGTATGTGGTCTATGACATCTGTGTGTGTGTATACTGTGTATGGCCTGGTCCCACAGCTGAGCGGTGTGTTTGGGTGTAACAGTTGAGTCAACATAATCAGTCTGTTGTTAATGATGGGTTTGCATAAAACTGGACGTACTGTATTTGCACAGAATTTCACGCTTGATCCAAACACTGTAATGTTGGCTGGAGAGCAGAATACTGTGAGACTTACTGGTCTCATGAAGCCTTCTCAGATCTGAGTGTACTAATAACAAGGCTGATATTTTAGATACTGTGCATGTTGTTTTGACAGTCAGTGACCAGATGTTAGAGATTCATGAGAATAAAAAGAACCTGCATGAACAGTTTATGAAGGCGCTCCACAAGAACTCCCTGGCTGCAGTCTGAGGTTCCTCCAAGCCTTTTGTCTTTTAGGTGCAGACGGGACAGTTACATTCTCGAAACTATAATACATCCACTGTCACACACTTCACAAGTACTGATGTGTTTTCTGTGGCAAATCCAGCCCATTTAGGACCAAAAGTGGGTTCTTTCCAAATTCTATCATACTCCAGTCTTCTCATGCTTATGTAAAGAATGCAAAGTAACAGGATAAAGGACTTATAATGTCCCAGTGTTTGCTACGACCGTGTATGTTTGAGGAAGCCCACTGAGCTTGAAGCATATTGCAAAGAATAAAACCATTCTTATGTTTGTAATCTGCTTTTTTATACCCTTTAAGTAGTTTAAAAGCATCAGTAAACTTTTCACTTTTGGCCAGCAAGATGTTTCAAAGCTTCTCTACTTTGGCTAAGAAGTACGACAGATGCTTTTATATTCTTAACATCTCAGCTCATATTTGTATCAGAAGTGGGTTACAACCAAGGATTTGCTTCTGAACAAAACCTTTAAAAAAAAAGAAAATTATAATTATAAATAGATTTAGAAAGAGAAACAGAAAGATGGCGAGAAGTTGAGAAAGACAGAAAGCAGGAGAGAACGTAGAAGATGAAGAAGGAAAATATAGGAGGGTGGTAAAGAGAAGAGAAAGAGATAAGCAGGAAGAGGAGAAAAGAGGAGAAGAGAGATGTGAAAGGAAAACTTTGGGAAGCAAGAAGCAGGTCTGGGTGAGAGAAAACAGAGAGAGAGAGAGATGTTAAAAGAGAGAAAGTTTGGAGAGAGAACATGAAGCATTTTGCTGTGATTTGTCATGAGCAGATGAGTTGAAATCCTCTCCTTCTGCTCCATCCATGAACCCTGAATATTTTCATATGCCGGCCCCAGAGGCTAACACACACACGCACACACACGTGCGCACACACACACACACACACACACACACACACAATCCTGTGCCTCCTGAACGCAGCTACATAGGAATCAGAGAGCACTCTCTCACTTGTGGCTGTAGTAACTTTATCCAAATTTCTCCTCTCTCTCTCTNCCCCCCCCCCCCATTGGATGAGGTTCCTTTTACATTTTCATGCCAGATTTAGTTGGAAACCCAGTTTTAGTGTTTATTTTTTAACTTAAAAAAAAGAGCCCAGCAAATGGTATGTTTGGCTCATCAGGTATAGCACAGGTTGAAATGCCTGTTGAGCCTTTCTAGACCACAATGAGCCACATAAAACTCTCAGGCTGATTTTTGAAGCTATCGTCACATATGGCAGCCTCACTTATTCCCCCTTTAAATCTTTCATGGCTTCTTGTCATTGCAGAGTGGCTGGGCCTCCACGACGCCGACAAGCACCTCTACGTCTTGGAGTGTCTCGAGGACCTGGTGAGCCTGCAGGAGGGTCAGAACCAGGAATTGAACCACCTGTCACCACCAGGCTACCACCAACTGACACCAGACCACCTCCACGTTCAACAACAACAGCAACCCCACCCACCTCCCCACCTTCATCAACCCCCACCTGGGCATCCCTACGGGCCCGCGGCANAGCAACCCCACCCACCTCCCCACCTTCATCAACCCCCACCTGGGCATCCCTACGGGCCCGCGGCAGCATTGCAACATGAGCAGTCGTTGCCGCTGACGCCCCCAGGAGACCGTGGTGAGAGCGGCTATACAGGTAGGTGGGGGGCTGACATTTGTTGGGGGGGAAGGACTGGGAGTAAAACATAAGAAGTTGCAGGCAAAGATAGAGGAGGAGGAGGAGGAGGAGGAGGAAATGGAGGGAAAGGAGNAAGAAGTTGCAGGCAAAGATAGAGGAGGAGGAGGAGGAGGAGGAGGAAATGGAGGGAAAGGAGGGTCACTTTTGTGTGAACTGGCAGAGTACCTGCAAATCTCAATGTGCACAGCAAGTCTAATTTTTTTTTAATCCATCCAAATTGTTCTTTTTGGCAGAAACATACACTCTGACTGCTGCCATTTACTATTTCTTGTGAAATTTAGCAATGCAGAAGTGCAGCCTTTAAGCAATCATTTGATTAATTAACAAAAAGCTGGAAGCTCTAAAAGCATTGGACCAATTGCAGTGGTCCAGTTCATCCTGACCAGTAGTTTATCTAGGTCAGACACACACACACACACACACACAAGCACATACACATGATAGCTATGCTGCAGAGAAACTTTAAAAAAAAAAAAAAAANAAAAAAAAAAAAAAAAAAAAGGGGGAAGAAAATTGAGACATTCCAACAAAGATTAATGATGACGTGTAAACATAATGGCCTAAATGTGAGGTCTTATTTATTATTTTTTAACATACAATATTTTTTGACAAAAGATGTGAAGTTGGTGTGCAAATGTCTTTAGTTGGTAACAAGAGAAGTGAAGAAAAGATGTATATGTGCTCTGGCATGGGAGAGAAAAAGGGGATACTCAGATGATGGAGAGTACATAATATAAAGGAAGGAGAAGGGAGGTGTAAGGAGAGGTGGGAGAAAGAGAAGGAAAGCAGTTAGGACTTGATACTAGACTGGCTCTGTCTGCGAGATTAAAAGCCATTTCACACTATCTGTACTTATGTGACAGGCTGAAAGTTTTTTTTTTGTTCTCCGCAGTAACAATAGTCTCTGTTCTCCAACTCTAGCCTAAAATTTAGCATTTTAGCCCAGACAAGATGTCTGCAGGCAGTCAGTGCATCCGGCTGTTGTCGGTCAAGAAAGAACCCAGTTTATATGCAGTTTAAAGCACAGGGTGATCTGAGAATTCTTCCCGGTGGTGCATTCAAGTGCTGTAGTGAAGAACTGACAGCAGAGATTTAACATTCAGCCGCCGAACGATATTGCAATCACAAGCTATGATGTTGGCAACCTGCACTAAGAAGACAAACAATTAATCAACATGGATATGGTAAAAAAAGAAAGACAGTTGATTGCCTTGAAGAGGTAACAATAATCATTTTGGCTAATTTACGAGTAGCAAGACATCAGTCATCAATCTCATACAACAGCATTTCACACAACGTTCCTCTACGTTGAACTCAAAAGTACGCTATGCACTTTTGACTGCATTAAATTGCTAAAACTAAGTAACTTTGCTTAAAAAAACAATGTGGTTTGCTGTGATGGATTACCTATCTCAAGCACTTTCCAAGTCTGTACAAGGTGATTTTTTTTATATCGTACTGAAATGAACTGAAACCAGTGGCTTCATGGAAGGTAGGAAGAACAAGTCAAAAGTGTATCGCTCTGCTTTGGGCGATGGGTGGCAGTAACATAACATGTATGTGTATAATATGTATTAGACTCAAAATTGCAAAACCACTGGTATAGATAGTGCTTTAAGTTGGAGAAGAGAGAGACTGTTGCGAATGTGGAAGTAAGTGTTTTTCCTCAGAACAATGCTCCTCCTAAGAATTAAGGGGTTAAACTGTGCGTCAGATAGTGCATCTTTTCCTTTGCATGTGTGCTTGTGTGTGCACACATGCGTGTGCACAGGACATAGTTCAGCATCCTTTAAACAAACCATAAGTCACTGTCACCCTCATCTAAACAATACCATCTGTCATGCCATCTCATCCCGTCTCTCTCTCAGCTCTCTTTATCTGTTGTTTTTGCTTCTTTTTGTTCTCCTCCATCCTGTTCTTGTCCTGTTGCTAGCTGGCTGTGCAGAAGGCGAGTCAGAGAGAGAAGATTTTGGGGACGAACTGCAGGAAATGGCAGTTGAAGTATGTTGGAGAGAGTACACATCTACAGTCTGGGCTGGGTTCTGAAAAAATTATTTTAGCACTGGAGTTAAAATAAACAGAATCACGTCTCACACCTGTAACATGGAAGTGTTTTACATTAAACTAATGAAATGCATCAGATTGTCCCTTTGTTTATGCCTGCATCCCACCATTTGCATGAAATTAGCTTTTTAATTCATGTAAGGTGGCACTAACAAATCTTTTCAAATCTCAAGATGAAACAATTTCTGCACTGAAAGAAAAATAATTGAAACAAGTAATTTGATCTAAGCTAAAATTTCCAATGCCCAGCCCTTCATCATGTTGTGACATGTATGCATACATTTATTTCTGTCATTGTGTCTTGAAGAGAACTCATAATTGCTGAGCAACCGCCAAAGCTAACTTTTTCCATCTTCTGTCATATGATTTTATTTACTTACAGATGTTACGGAAAAAAGCATCTTCCTCCTTGAGAATGAGAAGAATAACAGAAAGCGCTAGATGTAATAATTTTTTTTATTCTGTAGATAAAGGTCTGAAACGGTGGAGATTTTAACCTTCAGCGTTGTCAAAAGAAACTACACGAGTGACTCTTCACTTGTTTGACAATACACCATACATGATACAACATAAAATATCTCTTAAAAGATGGTGTAAAACAATAAAATGTTGAGGTTCAAAAGCACTTTAACCTCTTGCTGAATGGGATAATTGTGTTTTTCATTGCCTGTCATAGAAAAGAGCTTTGACTGAGGCAGAAATAAGCCCCTTTCTCATCAAATCCATCCCGTGTGGTTTCAACTTTGACAATGTTGGATGTTTAAGTGAAAACACGATACTAATATCTTTACCTCTGAAACATTTTCAATCAATTTTCTTGGCACCAGCTGCAAGATTATTAAAATTGAAGTGGTTGTGCTTTCTACAGATTTGAATAATTCTCTGCTCTTTGTGCCATAATGATTAATTCATGTTGACAGAGTGGGTTAGAATCTCATGCATTGCATGTTTCCAGTAAAAATCATATGAACTGTTGTTTTGTCCCTACAAAGGGGGTAAAATGGGATAAAGATGCTGTGATCCTGGGTGGTCCTGGATGCTCTGACTGAGGTTAAAAGTATGTAATCGCTCAATAAGGGTTGACCGTCCATTTAGCCTGACGGAAAACCGAGCGTTTTGTTGCTGACACAGTGTCATACAGTCATATGACATCAAGCTGTGCCAAAGGAAAAACTAATCAGACTGAAAGAAACTAGTTTCAGCAAAGATAAGCTGTTTCTATTTGATTCCATTTCTCATCAGTGTAACAAAGGCACACGAAAAAAAAAAAAATGTCAGCTCGTCCAGGATCCATGTTTATTTAAGTCTCACCCAGCTGTCAGTGTTGAGTCTTTCTAAAGTGGTAACCTTGATGATTTTGTTGTTCCTGATTTGGGGTTGGATCAGCTTGTGGGTGTTTTGGCTCCTCAGGTTTCTTAAGAGTTCTTCCTCCATCTTTGTCAGTCTCATACTTCTGTCCCATAATGCACCACTGAGTCTTCTACACCTTCCTATAGAGTGTAGTAGGGGTGGGGGAGGGATGGTGGTGAATGGTCCGTGTGCATCTGATTGTAATGGTGTCTCTTTCCTTCTCTAATTCCTCCACTTCCTCTCCAACCCTCACCTCTTTCTCTTGTATTTCTGCAATGTCTCTTTTTGCTTTCTGTCACATTCTTTAATTGCTTCAAACCTTTAAACCTCCCTGCTTCAACTTCCCTTTGCAAAATTCTTCTTTCTCCTCTCCTCCACTGTTCAATTCTTTGTATTCCACCCTCTCTTGTCCTCCTCCTTCCAGGGAACATAGACCGCGGGCGGAGCTCTTCTTTCCATGAGGTGCGTGGTCTACGTGAGGCAGAGATGAGGGCAGCAGCTGAGGAGTCGTCCAATAGCAGCAACAGTGTAGGCGGAGGCAGCGGAGGAGGAGGAGGAGGAGGAGGAGGAGGTGGTGGCAGCACCGTCTTGCAACGCCTCCTGCAGGAGCAGATGAGTCGGAATTACCTGCTACAACAGCAGCAGCAACAAGGAGGTGGTGGTGGAGGAGGTCAAGGAGCAGGAGGTGGTGGAGGGTACCCAGGACAGGGCCAAGGACAGGGAGGCCTGTCCGACGATCACTCCATGACTCCTNGGTGGAGGGTACCCAGGACAGGGCCAAGGACAGGGAGGCCTGTCCGACGATCACTCCATGACTCCTCATATTGCTCGACAGGAGCCTCAGGGTCAGGAACTGCAGACGGACAATGGCCTGGAGAAGCTGGGCTCCTCCCGAGTAGCAGGAGGGGGAGGTGGCAGTGGAGGAGGTTTAGGGGGAGGTGGAGGAGGCAGTTGTAGTGGAGGTGGTGGGAGCAGCCAAGGTCAATGCCTAAACCTTGAGGATCTCCCAACTTATGAAGAGGCCAAAGTCCAGTCACAATATTTCCGTGGCCACCCCCCTCCTCCTCAACCTCAGCAGCAGAACAACCAGCCCCAGCAGCCTCCTCTGCCGGCCTCGGTGGGTGCCGCCTTCTATGTCACTGGGGTGACCAGCGCAAAGGTACGCACTGAGGGTCGCCCCACGGTGCAGCGAGTGAGCGGTGCAGGGAAGGTACACCAGGACGACGGGCTGAAGGATTTGAAGCAGGGTCATGTTCGGTCTCTCAGCGAGAGGCTCATGCAGCTCTCCCTCGCCACCAGCGGGGTCAAGGCCCACGCTCCCGTCACCAGCGCTCCACTCTCTCCCCAGCTGCCTCCCCCAGGGCCCCCAGGTGACTACTACAAGCCGCAGCATCGTGGTCCTCCTCCAGACTACCCCTTCAAAGGCATGGGCTCACCTACCAGACAGCAGGAGCCTGGGGGCCATTTTTACCAGGACCAGAGGGGGAGGGAGCACTCGAGAGAGATGCCTCATGTTCGGTACCAGCCCCCACCTGAGTACGGATCATTCAGGTGAGGAGCAAGCACACAATACCCTTAATAATAAAACCTTTCTATCATGTTAACGTCACTTTTTTCCATGCTACATGTGCAAATAGGTATTTACACCACGTGAAACCACATGCACATGCACATACACACACACACACACACACACACACACACACACACACACACATCTGTCTTCCTTTGTATTTTATCATGTCGCTTATTGAGTCACAAGTCTGTTTGGATGGTTACCATTGAGTTGAAAATATTCAGTCACTTACAGTAATTGCAAAATTGCAACTGTCAGATAGTTTTAGATTGGCAGGAAGCCACCATTACAAGCTGCAAGAATGCAGGAACTGCGTGTGTGTGTGTGTGTGTGTGTGTGTGTGTGCAACCTGCCAAATCCCTGCCAACTCCGGGAGTGTTTTTCTGACCTCTGACCTCCGTACAAAGGAAGAGAAAAAGAATCTCAATGTAGCAGTTTTAAAAATGCATTTTCAGATTACTGATTATGGTAGAAGTCTGTGTTTTTGTACCATGAATGTACAGAAGAACTCTTGCTTTGGTATTTTGTCATGTCATGTTATCATCACAGGTCACCCAAATAGATTTGCATCAGCTACAGCAAGTACAAACATACAGATCAAGTGGAAAAACTTAAAAATAACAGAACACCTACACAGACATATATTCATTATTGCATTCCCATGATTAACACCATCCATCATTCAAAGGAAAACTTTCCACAGTTTCTTAAGAGTGGGAGCAGCCTGTGTCATATCTTGTCAGGATGCCCCCACCCCACCTTCTTTCCTGTGTTATGCTGACTCTGGTGTTGGGTGGCATGGATGGATCCAGTTGGGCCTGTTTCGCGCCAGTCTGTTTACCTCAGAGCTCAGCAGATTCAAACAGTCATGAATACCACAGCGTTTTAATAATCAGCGCAAGACAAGTCCAGACACGTTGGGCTTCGCTTTGATGATTTTCCTTTGAGAGCTAAAGGCAGGAATGTTTGCTCCTCTCAAAGCCAGTTTACAGCTGGTATTTTCCCACCTCACTCAAAAACCATCACACACTCAGGTGAACAATAATGGCCTAAAAACATTTTAAAGGATTTCATATGTGAAAATAAATGTCCATATTACTAACCAACACCATAATAAATTTTGACTTTCATTGTCCTTAACGCTCATTGCTGGTAGCCTCTGCAACACTAATTTACTATTAAGAAAAGTTCTTTTGTGTGTTTCTTCCAAACGGTTGCTCTGTGTGGCCCAAACCAAAACCATCCTCCTGTTTTTGTATCATGTGAGTCATACTGTTAATGTTCCAAAAAAAAAAAAAAATTTTAAAAAGCCTTTCATTTTCCAGAATGAAGCTTTAATGAGCTGGAGGCTAATGCTGCATTCGACAGACCTCGGAACTCAGATTTTTCCGATTTCCTATTTGGAAATGGAAAGGCAGCATGGAAGCAAGCTTTATGTATGGAAATGATCAGCGAACAGGCGAATAAAGTATTTTTTCTTATGTAACATTGAAATAAAAAGGTCAAAATAAATCGGCAAGTTAACTATCTACAGTGTGTAATAACTGTTTGCCATTGATGCGCAAGTATGAATAATTTCAGAATATTACTCATCTGCACAAATGATTAATATCATTGTAAAACAACCTAACTTTACTTTAGTTAGCATTTATTACTAAGTTTATTTAATCTTACAGTATTTATTTGTGTTCAGCCATGCTTTTTTGCTGGCACGGTTTAAGGTCGGAAGTCAGAACTTCCGACCGGGAAAAATCTGACTTCCGAGGCAGCTCGAACGCAGCATAAGTCTGTCAGCAAAGCTGTTTTTTTTTTTTTTTAAACTAGGGCCAGTTATAGAATTGTAATGGCATTCTTATGATACAAAGACTTAGGATGAAAGTTTAGTCCACCACAGAGCCAAGACAGTGCATCATATCGTCATGCTTCTGTCTGGGCCAGGAACCCATTAACAAAAAAAAAAAAAAAAAANAAAAAAAAAAAAAAAAAAAGAAGAAGAAGAAGCTTAATTTGACTTAATATTGCTGGCATTGGGACTTTCGATTGGCTCATCAGAAAGGCCATCATCTAGAGTGCATCACTGTTGGTCTTTCCTGGAAAAATCCTCAGTGGAAGTGATGACGTAAAGAACTGGATAGTTAGCAACAAAATGATAGTCATCATGGCTATAAAAGAAAACGGCACCACCTATGCTAATAGTTGTCAATGATTTCAAAGGTGTCAATTCCCACTAAAAAGCTTAGTTACTTGGTATATTACTCACTCAGCTGCTCAAGCAGAAGCAGAAACACATCTACTACAGTAATATTTTTTCCTGTAATTCTAATGTAAGCACTTGTACGCATGCTGAGTTATAATTATGCCTGTAGTGACTGCGTCTTTGTGAGTAGCATGTGGTAAAGCAAAGCATGGCTGTACAAGAAAACAAGCGGAACAATGACTGTGAAGGATGAATTTGTTAAACATCATGTTTAGTCAATTTTCAGGGGTAAAAATGAAGAGATCAAACTGCATCATGAGTCATGAGCATGTCCTCATGCTTGTGTGTGAAGCTAGGTGACTGCTAGCTGTTGTGTTTATAGGTTTGACACAGAGCAAATAAAGGGCAAAGACAAAGCCCAGCTTGTGTGTGAAAACAAAGAAAGATGTATTCACCACCTTTATCCGCCAAGTTTTTGCCATTTAAGTAAAATGAATGAAAACACAGTAAAGCTATAGACATAAGTGAACACAGTCTAAGATATTTGATATTGAAGCATGTCAACACAAATGCTGGATGAAATTCAGCAACGCAACAGTCGACCAGGGCTAGATACTGATTTTGAAGGTTCTGGGAAAAAGTATCAAAGTTAACGTGCTGGTTCTGATACAGGCTTGTAGATATTTTGAATAATATCCAGCCCTACACATGACACAGGAAGTTCATGTCTTATCACACTAAATTTTCATATGTTCATGTCTTCCCAGATCCAGCAAGGAGGGTTCAGTCCACTCCCAAAGGCCCCTTCACCAGCACAGTCCCACCTCCTCCGTCACCTCAGTGGGCTCCTTATCCCGCACCCAGTCTTCCACCCTCAGCAGTATTCTCAGTGCTTCCCACTCCTCCCACCCCTCCTTCCCTCATCAGCACCCTCATAGCCAAGGAGAGCCCTTCCTAAGCATGGGGCCACGCAGTCCACATGGCCCTGGCTCCAACCAGGTAGGGGAGCCCTTCACACCAGGGCCCGTCCATCTGCCACCACAGAGGGGTCACGGGTTCCCCCACGACCCCTACGGCTCCACCCCACGGATGCACCATCAGCAGCAGCACCATCAGTTCCAGCCACAACAACAGCAGCAGCAGCAGCAGCAGCAGCAGCAGCAGCAGCACTTTCAAGGCCCTCCACCTCCACAGCCCCAACTGCCGATCCAGGCCACCCATTTCCCCCACCCACCCTCCTTCTCACACCAGCAGGGAGAGCCATTCGCTATGATGGCACGCGCCCACCAGATGGTGGACATGCTTAATGAGGAGAACAGGATGCTGAAGCAGGAGATGGAGGTCTGCCGAGAGAAAATCACCAAGTTACACAAGGTAAGATCCTCTACATATGTCTACGACAGAAGGGAAGTACAGTGCTGGCCACAAGTATTANCCCCCCCGTAATTTTGTGTAAACTTTATCAAAGTACCACTCCAAACACAATGAAATTCATTTATTGGTGTTTTACAAGTAGCTGAGTATTCATTCAAAATATTCAACTATTCTTTAGACTTAAATATGGATTCCAGAGTAGGCAATATGACTACAATATTTCTACACGTGAAAACCATATGCTCTGACTCTACCTCAAAGAAGTTTTAACTTCCTGTTTGATCTCTACTAATAATATTGGTATTTTTCTTCAGATCTTAACAATATGTCAAAAGTGTCTTCCTACTTAACACTATTAACAACTATTGGCTTTTTTTTCTCAGTTGTACTTACTCTAACACGCTAAAAAAAAAACATTTTGTTGTGTTTGGAGTGGCATTTTAACTCAGAAAGAAAAGTTTACACAAAAATACAGGGGGAGAGTGTAAAATGTTTGGCCAGCGCTGTACTTGATAAAGTTAAAAGTGTATTTAAAAACAGTATTTTAAAATATAAAGAAAAACTTATCAGGAAAAATAACCTGCATGAGAATAACCAGCAGAGAAAAATCCAGTTAGAGGAATTTATTTTTAAATATTTTAACTTTGATGAAGACAGTTTTCAGTGCGATCGGCCATTTGATTGAACAAACAAGATTCAATTTATGAGCTTCACGAGCTTAAATTAGCACAGTATTTATTTAGCATGACACCATGCAGTTACTGTGATTTCGTTTTATGTATCTCACCCATAATGTTTTGTTGAGTCTTGTTCTAAATATTACTGAGAAAGTTTCTAGGCTGCATCTGTTAACAAAGGGCAGATTTGGAATCCTCTCCAAAACACCATGTCTCTCTGTTGTTACTTCTGCAGTTGGAGATGGAGATCCAGCTGGTGTCAGAGGCCTATGAAAACCTTGCCAAGTCCTCCTCCAAGAGGGAGGCTCTGGAGAAAACCATGAGGAACAAGCTGGAGCTGGAGGTGCGCAGGCTGCATGACTTCAACCGGGACCTCCGAGGTAACTGCATTATGTCTGTGTGCATGGTGATGCCATATTCCAGATGATGCAATTCCAGATGCAATTTTAATATATATTGCTGTACTTGTGGAGCCAACTTTTTCCGGTTTCTCTTCTAAAGAAACTGAAAATTGGGTTCATGTATCACACTAGTGCTTGGGTGATGATGATGATGATGATGATAATTATTATTATTAGTCTGAGTCTTTAGAGCTGTGTTCTGCAATGGAAAAAAAAAGGTTTTGTCACATTTTTTGGGACCAACTGATGGACGAAGTGACTTATAGTATAAACGGATAAAAAGTAAATAAATACATACAGACCTATACTGCTGTGGGTGATTTGAACACTGTAAAGATGAAAGGTGCATAAACGTTTGTTAATATACAACTACACAGCCAGAAATGTGTATGAAATATACGGTATGAAACATTGAAGTGTGACATTGTGTGAGTATGTGGACCAGATGAAGCTGAATGCTCATGAATTAATCATTCCCATGATAAATCAAGATTACAATATTTATAACATTAACTCACTACTCACTTCAACCCCCCTTAAAAAAAAAAAAAATTAAAAAAACACACACACACACACACATTCTTACACTGGAGAGAATAAAACGCCATTCATGGCTCTGAGCCCAGATTCAGGTCCACCGGGAATCTCGTACAACAAATCACCTTTTTTCCTGCCATCCCTCCTGCTCTCCTTCCAGCTTCCTTTCTTTTTTCTGACTTCATAGTTTCAGCAGATATGTGCACGTGTAATGGATACTTTGCCCCACTTTTCAGGGTCAAAGGTCAACGCATAGCCACAGTCTTTATTGTTTTTGAGCTGTTACAGGAAAGAAACAAATTACTGCTTTGGTACCCGTAGTTGAGCAGATTTACAAAGTAATACTGTTTTCTTGTGTATTTTTTACTGTGGTCATATCTTTGTGAGTGAAGTATTTCATCTTATCACTCAAACATTACTAAGTACTTGAGTATTTTAAAGACCTAATCTGTTATGTAGGGGAGCAAATCATGATTATATCCATTATTGATTAATATGCTGAGAGCATTAAAATGGCTTTCTGTGATTGTTTTACATATTTTGAAAGTTCATGACATATATAATTTGGTGTCAAAGGAAAAACTGTTTTGTTTTGAGTAAACTTACACCTCCATCTCCATCTTCCCTCTGAGCAATGACAACTTTTCTCCAAGATACTCGTGTTAACAATTAAAAAAAAAAAAAAAAAANTAAAAAAAAAAAAAAAAAATCTGTTGTTTTATGTTTCTTTGTGATTCACTGAGCAACCAGCTCCCAGAGGTGCTGTTAATGTTGAGAGAGTGAGTAAGAGAAGAGGAAGAAAGAGAGTGGCTATCAGACAATGAGAAATTGATTTAATATGTGTTTGGTTGTTGTATCTGTGGAAACTGAGCAGAATCAGAAAGTTTTTATTCGTATAAACAGGCCTACAAGGGGCGTAACAAATACAGTACATAGCATTTTTTGGGTGTGGATATATTGTCTTTTTTTCCATTCAGTCTGGGTGATTTGAAAGTGCTAATACCAGTTATTATTGCACCGAATTGAGTAAAATCTTCACTAACCATGACTGTGTTTTGTATGTTTGTCCAAAATCTAACCAGTTGTGTCATTTATGGTTAAAGAATGCATGGAGACGGCCAACAAACAGCTCGCTGCTAAAGAGTGTGATGGCTCAGAAGACAATCGCAAGACCATCTCCCAGCTGCTTGCACAAAGTGAGTATATATACACACCCAAACACACACACCCTGCAACATTCACCATCTCCAGCTTTCTTCAGACAAGATGTCAGTGTCTATATAAGTTAATCTTTCATCTCATCTGTGTCTGACAACGAATGTCAGCTCGGAAAGCTTCCTCATCGAGAAGTCAAATCAGATTCGATGTTATGTTTTAATAATTTTACCCTCGAGTCACATCATCCAGAACATGCTCATGAGTTATATCTGTCATTCACATGGAGCAACAGCTTTAATGTTGCCATGTTTGTGAATTTGTGTGTGATTTCAGACAAAGAGACAGTGCGTGAGAAGGAGAAGCTGGAGATGGAGCTGAGTGCTCTGCGCTCCACCACAGAAGACCAGAGGAGACACATTGAGATCAGAGACCAGGCACTCAACAATGCTCAGGCCAAAGTAGTCAAGCTGGAGGAGGAGGTAAAGCATAGACCTTAAAAAAAACATACAGACGTAGCATTGGTGACACCAACCATAGGTTCCCAGATAAGAGTACGAGAAGAGAGACAAACCAATCGCCAACTGAATATGATAGGATGAGACACCTGTTAAGTCAATCAAACCAATCAACTCCAATCATATTCTCTTTGTATGGTTCTGAAACATGTAACACGTTGTCCTGCCTACATTGGATTTTGTCAGTATAAATATATATGTATACACACCCGCTGATAACAGCCTCCAGCTTCTCATGTCTCTCTCGCTTTTTTTTTTTTAATTTTATGTAGTAAGGGAAATTCTATGATCAATTTCTTCCATTGGAGCTGCTGTGTGGAAAAAAAAAAGCTGAAAGCAGGTCACAGTTTTGTTTGTTTTGATTCTTGGCGCATACCTTGTGTCTCCTGGTTACTAATTTTTTGTAACTTTTGTGGGAAAACCTCTCATTACTGCTGCTCTCTGTTTCATCTGCTGCTGGCGTGCTATCTGACAACAGCTTCTCAATTCTGCTGACCTTTTTGATGGGACTCTTTATATGTGTTAAGTCATGCCCCCTGGTGGCTGTGTGCATGACTGCACAGAGTGGAATTACACCCGTTGTGCCTTCATACCTATATGAAGATGAGGTGATCACCATGGTTAGAATGGAAAAATGAGATTTCATGGCACTTGCAAATCAGAACTTTTCCTCTAATGCTGGTCTTTGTGTGGTTGTGGCATCCACCTTTCCTGCATTCTCTTTCAAACATGCATTTTAAGTTTTTACTCCTCTTTCTGCCTTCTTTATATTTTCACTCCAGCCTTCCTTTCCCTTGATGCTTTATTCTGTAGTTTTCCCTCTCTCCCTCCTTTCACCTCCCTTTTCTCCTCTCTCCTTCCTGCCTTTTAAGTTCCTTCTTTATTTTCTCCTTCCTCCCTCAAAATCTTGACCCTTTCTCCTCAGATCTCTTCCTCATTTTCCCTCTGTCCTCTCCTCATGCTCTCTCCCCTCTCCATCCATCTGTGCCCACTCTAACCTGGATCTGCCAACCAAACTACCATTGCCCTGCTGCCTGGCTGCTGTTGGCTGACACTTAACTGGCTTGGCCTGAATCCAGGAGGTGGGAACTAATGGGTGGTCAGATGGAGGTCTAGAACAGGACAGGAAATGGGCCATGGCCTGGCTAGAGCCAGCTCCTGCCACACAACGCCTGCTTGTTGTCAGAACAAATGAGATGAGAGCTCTTCTTTTGCTGTCCCTCTTTCTACAAAAATAAAAGGGCCTTCAGATTCTTGGCCCTCCGCCTGCCTCCTTTCAGCTCTCCTCTGCTATTTTCCTCTCCTCTTTTCTCTCTGCTCTATTCTTTCTTTTGCTACTTTACAGAGTCTTCCTGAGCTAAATCAGTCTATTCAGCAGCAGCGGAGAGTAAAGCTGCAGTTCAAAGAGACTGCAGAGACATTTTGGGGAGACAAAGCCAGTATTATCTGTGCTGCAGCAAGCTTGAGAGGGCTGTGATCTGCTACAGATCCCTGATCACCTGCTTATACTTGTATTTCCCCAGATTACTTAAACAAAATGTAATCTTGCTACTCCAAAAGCAAGTCAAATGTCATTAAGACAGATATCGTGCCAAATGATCTTAAAGTCAGTATGTTTACAGAATGCATGTTAGGGAATGCCCTGATGTAAATGCTTCCTCTCTGTGTGTGTAGCTGAAGAAGAAGCAGGTGTATGTAGAGAAGGTGGAGCGGATGCAGCAGGCTCTGGCTCAGCTCCAGGCCGCCTGTGAGAAGAGAGAACAACTGGAGCATCGACTCCGAACCCGACTGGAGAGAGAACTAGAGTCGCTACGAATGCAACAGGTAACACGCAGTCAGAAAGGCAGGAATGTTTTACGTAGTGAGGTAGAGAGTTTGTAGTTGCATTAAAAGTCTCCTAATCCACGCTGTCATGGCAATCCACTGTCCAAAAAATGCGCAACAATGTACAAATGTACCCTTTGCTCCTTAGTTTGGCCATTCATACAAAATAAGCCAGTGTTCTGCCAAAGAACACCCTCTTCTTCTGCCAGATAATACCCCCCACTTCACTCTGTTTTTCTGATTCTTCCAAGAAACTATGGGTTGTTTTATCATTATCTTCTACCATTTTATCCCTGTGTTTTCTGTGAATGTTCTTTTACATGTAAAGCAAAGTTGACCAAGAAAGTTAATTATTACTGTACCTAGTAAAATTATTTTCTGAATTAAATCTCCCTTACCTCCCTTTGTATCTTTGTCCCTCTTAGCGTCAAGGAGGTTCTCAGAGCACTGGTGCAGTCCCATCAGAGTACAATGCCACAGCACTGATGGAGCACCTGAGGGAGAAGGAGGAGCGTATCCTGGCCCTGGAGGCTGATATGACCAAGTGGGAGCAGAAGTACCTTGAGGAAAGTGTGATGAGGCAGTTTGCCCTGGATGCTGCTGCCTCCGTCGCTACACAAAGGTACATGTGCATGACATCGCTAAAATAAATGGATTTTAGAGCTTATACAATTCAATTTGCTAATTACTCTACTGCTACTTATTAACATTTATCTGTGTGGGTTATTTGATTGCTAACAAGATAAACACTACAGTTAAAGGACCATATCAGCGACCGCATCTTTGAGCCCAATATATACAACCCGCTTACACATTACATCTCTGACAAATTGTGCTTAAACATGCAAACTCGCTGGTATGGTCCTTTAACTGCTCACTCTAGCAGGGAATGAAGTGGTTTCTAGTGACACAGATAATTTGCGTATAATTCTGCCTACAATTTCAATGCACAGTAAGTTGCCGAATATGTAGAGCTGTCTAATGTGCCCATGGTGGAGAAAACCTTTAATGCAGGCCAGCAATTTATTCAGAATGTTGCTGCCTGAGGCTTAATTCCAACTCAGCCTTTCTTGTTTTGCAGGGATACATCGGTAGCGGCAGCGATAAGCCATTCTCCAAGCAGCAGCTATGACACGTCGGTGGAGGCTCGAATTCAGAAGGAAGAAGAAGAGATTCTCATTGCCAATAGGCGTTGTCTGGACATGGAGAGCAGGTAAAGCACTCTGCTTAAGATTAAGACCTTTAAATATAAAAATACCTGGCACATTTCATGAGTACACTTTACAGGCTACAGAGAAGGTGATGCTCTTAGATCTCACTATCTTACCTGTAACAGTGGCTACATTCTCCTTTTTTTTTTTTGGCTTCTATTCTGTCAAATCCAGGATAAAGAATCTCCACGCCCAGATCATAGAGAAGGATGCCATGATCAAGGTGCTGCACCAGCGTTCTAGGAAAGAGCCCATCAAGTCAGATGCCCCATCTGCCATGAGGCCCTCTAAATCCCTGATGTCCATTTCCAACACTGGCTCTGGTGGGTCAGGACTTCTCTCCCACAGCCTGGGACTCAGCAGCTCGCCCATCACAGAAGAGCGCAAAGACACCAGTTGGAAGGGCAGCCTGGGTACGAACCAGTGATCATTACACCTGTTGTAAAATTTTGACTGCATCTGTGCTTTCAAAAATCCTAGAGAGTAACTGCTATGTCCAGATACTATTGAGTAACATTACTTTGACAGTCATATTTTCCACTTCTCTTTCAGGAATCTGTCCTCACAGTTTTAACTGCACACATTTCCTCACATTACTCTAATGTAATTCCCTCCAGGTGTTCTTCTGGGTCCAGAGTTTCGGACAGAGTCTCTCAGGACAGAGTCCATCTCCTCATCTCCGTCCCCAGTGCTTCCCTCCACCCCAATGATGGCAGGCCATTCTAAGACCGGCAGCAGGGACAGCTGCACGCAGACAGAAAAGGGTCAGAACCAGGACACCAGCAAACCCAGCACTCCAGCTCTGCAGAGCATGACACTGCCTGCCCGCCTGTCCAGCGCCAGCCCAGTCTACATACCTGATCGTCTAGCAGGTCAGCTCAGGCTTTCAATATCAGAGTGTTGGTCCAGTAATGAGAGTTAGCAAGAACTTTTGGATACTACATATACAGTATAAAATTGACCAATCCATGTTTATGGAAATGAGGTACTGTATGATGCTGGAGTAAGAGTTGAAAAATGACTTCGGTGTAAAAGAGCCTAATATTCCTGAAAGTTTTTGTGGTGTGAAAATGCCTATTGATCAATTTCAAACATGGGCTAAGTGATCAGGTCGCAATGCATTCTCTGTTAGTTTTGGGTGCAATTACATGTGTGTTTAGAGCACTTTCAAATCATCTGAGACAAAATAAGTGAAAACCATATGAAGTCAGTTTTTCTCTACATTCAGACACTCTTGTGTTTTCACAAGTTTTGATTATTCTTTCTTTGGCTTGCACAGATGTGCCAGTGTTTCACAGCAGCACACTTGAACGAAGGGCACCAATCCAGTCCTACTCACAGCAACAAGCCCCTCCCACAGCTCCACCCACCCAGCAGGAAGTGGACAGTGACATGGTGGAGATCCTCATCTGACCCTGGGACCTCTGCAACTCACGTCTGAGTTCTAAAAACCATTTCCCTTGTAAGAAGATGGATGGCTGCTCCATCGGATGACAGCCACACACGTGAATCACAAACCAAACTGCAGAATTAAAAGACAAGCCTGGATATTTGACAGGTTCACATGTAGAGACATTTCTATTCTCTGTTTACATGTGCACACATTCAAACACTTTAAGCTAGACTGGAGTTTTTTTTTTTTTTTTNTTTTTTTTTTTTTTTTTGTCATTACTTCACACTTATTCCTTCAGTGTTTTACATCACTATTGATCATTTTCATTTTTTGAACCATCGCAGGAGGATGTTTTCTGCATCCTCCTGCGATTACCAAATCTGTGCAAATCTGTGCATTAATGTTAAATGGTGACTGGAACTTTCAGATGTTCAAACTGAAAAACTTTACAGCCTGATAATTATATTCTGTAGAAAAATAGCAAAAAGTAGCTAGATAGCCTGGTGTTTGGAACTGAATAGGAGTCACTGAGCTGTAGAAATTTGGCAAACCCAAATTAAAAAATGTCATTTTAAGGGCATGGAAAATGTAAGAAGAAAGGAGCAAGAACTTAAATCTGCCCTTTACACCTCCACACAGAGGACAAACATGATTCGCAGACAAAAGCATGCACAGGTGCATTACATGTACTATAAATGCACGTAAAAACAATATACAATACACAAACAGGCTCAAGACCATACTTGCAACCGAGGTGAAGTATTTGTCTTTGATGTTTGTTGTATGACTCGCTATGAGCGGTGACTAAGGCTCTTTATATGCACTACTGGTTTGGTTTGATGATTACAGTGTGTACACATTAATGGCATCCATATTACTAACTGCGGCACCAATGACATTTCAGCAGTGGGCAGGAGTTTAGGGTAGCTTAACAGGTGGCTGACAGTGTTAGCCCGATTATTATTTTGTCCTCATCAACACGCAACCAGAGACGAGGGCTGAAAGCTTGTGACATAAAGAATCCATTTCCTGTAGTGTTGCTGAAGGCTGGCTAGCCCTCTCGGACCAAATGTATTGGCTACCTTTTTGTTGCATTTATTGCACTACTTTTTTTTTTAAGTGTGTGTTTCTTATTTTTTGCTTAGTTACCTTAAGACATTTGACATTAGATATTGTATTTATGTGTATTAAGTATTTGTTAACCATAGTTAGACTTGGCACTTGGGTAATGGAAGTGATAATGTAAACTACAAAATTTTCTTAACCTTGTAAATAGGGTTGTATGTACTGTATGTTGTGGAGGGATAGGAGAGCTTAGTTTTCAGCCGTGTTACATTTCCAGAGCTGTTAAATTAATGAGTTAGGTTGTTGTCTTTTGATAGCAGCAACGTTTAGCTCCACGGCTACTGCCAAGTAATTAGCGTATTGCTAGCCCTGTACAGTACAACCTCTTTGTGGGTTCTAGTCCCAGGGTGTTTGGTGATAGTGACCATGGTGACAACTGGACTTAAGGTAGTTAAGGTCTGGTAGATGGGGTTATTCTGTTTTCAAATGCACTTAGAAAGCATTCAGAGCATCAACCTCTGCCAAAGTTGCACAATGTTTTTTTTTTTAATTTGAAAACTTGTTTTGCATTTCAGAAATTAATGAGAAAAGGGCAGAAATGTTCAAAAATGCCATAACAGTCAATGTTAAAAAAGAAAAAAAAAAAATCCCGTTAATCTAATCACTTGTTTCCATTGAATTTAACTGAAATCTGTTTAAAAGTTACTTAAGTTGGTTGTTTTAAGCTGCAGAAATGGCAAAGAAGCAGAAATGGCAGCTTCTTTTCTTCGCTATGCTTTTTCTGTCCACCAAGCTGGAAATCCTGCTCGCTGCTGCCTTATTTATCTGATAGGGAAAAAAATCACTGCGTCAGCCTAATCTCAGTGGCAGGAAACGTTAATTCTCAGCGATGCGTCTGAACAAGCTTGGAGGAGCTACACAAAAGTTAGATTTTGAAAATGGCTAAAGAAAAGCATTTTTAAATTGAGCTAAGTTGATCACATTGGCAGATTTTGCTCTGGAAATGTTTCAAAAAGTTGAATAAAGCGCTTAATGAAACACCCTGGGACCAGCACCATTGTGGTGGTTGTGTTTGTCCTCCTCCTCCTTGGGGTCGGACAGTCTCACCACATTTGTGCCATGAAGGCCATTCTTTCATGTTTGGCATCATGGTGCTGTGTGTACAACTCTGGTTTTGGGTCTTAGTGACGCGTTAGCGGGAAAAGAGTTGGATAGTTCTGCTGTGGTCCTGTCAGTTGCCTATGTGACCCCACTGGTTGGGGTCATTCTCTTATAGCAAAAACTATTAGTGGGGGTTTTTGGAGGGGGTTGGTGACAATGAAGTTGCTTGTAGGTCTTTAGTAAATGGCCTGCCAGTGTAATTGTGGTTCTCTGGGAGTCTGTGACATCAAAATGTACAGGAACCCATGATAGTCAGAGATTTGCAGGATTAGTATGTGTTTGTGTAGCAGATATACAGCAGCTGAGCATGTTTGAATGTTCACCAACGTGCCTTCATGCAGCTAAGGCTTTCTCCTCGTTTGTCTGTTGTCTTACAGTCCAACTGTGACTGGGAAATCTTCTTGTCCAATATTTGTAAATCATTCAGCATTTCCTTGAAAAAGCTTGAATTGCCCGTTGGATGGTATTTTTCATTTTTTATGATGCAGATCATGGAAAGTTTGAAAGTTACAGAAGTTATAGACAATTACATTAATTTGACATTCAAACATAAATGTAAATACTAAAATTTTTTGGCAGTTGTATTACCACGCATCTTATCTACCTGGTATGTTAGTTGATAAAAACAAACCACGAAAAGTATTTGCAATATAATTTGACTGATTTCAAATGACTGTCTCAAAGGGCAACAGTTTGGATGGGAACTTGAAGTTTTATGCACTTGTCTGGGTCTTGAAATGCATTATCACAAGGACCTTTTATCATTTGTTATTGAATCAGGCTAGGACAGTGTTGCATTAATTACACTATGCATAGTGGAGTGTTGGGGATTGACCGTGAATGTCTTTAACTGAATTAAACAGAGATAGCCTCTTAGCCTGACAAATTTCTTGCTTCTGACCAAAGCAAACTAAATAATTTGCATTTGTCCCTGCAACTCTTAACAAGCCATATAATCTCATGTTTAGTTTTAAAATCAGCAAGTAGAGAGCCGTGTAATTTTGCAGATTTCAACTTTTGTTGGAAACAAGGCATGTTTTGCTACAAGCATCTTCAGTCGTTAAAAGGTAACTGTATTTCACTCTATTCTAGAAATTTTGTGATTTAAATATGAGATGTAATGATAGACATTCATTGTACGTGAATTCTCCCCATTAGTGATGTTTACGGGGTGACTGGTGATGCTTCCAGCAGTTCTAGGCTGTAGCATGAACTGCTAAATGTTATTTTCTACTACATGATTAAAGAGTGACATTTCCAGTAAGCATTATTTTTGTAGAAAGTGTTTTGCAGAAATAATACTGAGTATTGGCACAACATCTTGGCCATAAAATAACCAAAATAACCATGATTCTGAAACCCATGACCCTTTGTGCCTTATGTCACATCCTGACAGGGTTCCCAGAATCCTTTGCATTTCCCCATCATGGTAATGATGAACATGTCCAGCAAAAGCCAAAAATGTGGAACCAAAGAAGCTCGGGCTGGTTGGCTAACGGATATTGTGGTTTCAGAGATTCACTACAATTGTTTTGCTGAAGGTCGAGGACTGTTTCATCAAAAGACGGAAATTAGGAATGAACTGATGTTTTAACTGTATACCCGAGTCATTATTTTTAGCATGTAATAAGGAAGTCGACCACTAAATAAGAGTCACTGAACAAAACCTATGGTGGTATTTCTATATTACAGTGATCAAAGTCGGTGTATAGACTTAAAGTTCATCATACGAGAGTTTCTGACTCAAAGTGGGTCATCATTTCTTAGCTTATAATGCAGTGTGTTCACTTCATTAGCACAGTATTACACACACAGAAAAAGCCTTCACTAATTCTGTGGTTCACGTTACCATACCACCGCTACACCAAGAGTCAAAGCAGGGATGTTTTTCATTTTTAAATCTTTGTAATTCCAACTGAGAGCCCAGCGAGCCTGTTGGCCCTCAGTCCTGCTTCCAACTTTTATAAAGCTAACAGCTAACATCCACCGTGCACATACAGCAGTACCTGCCGTTACTCATGTCATTACTCTCCTTCTGGGTACCTGCAATATTTTTTAGAGAGGCAAGAAAT
This sequence comes from Lucifuga dentata, assembly GCA_014773175.1. NCBI lineage: Eukaryota > Metazoa > Chordata > Actinopteri > Ophidiiformes > Bythitidae > Lucifuga > Lucifuga dentata. Next base: position 544,592 of record VXCM01000019.1, on the reverse strand, counting down.
ATACTTTGAAGCCATTTCCTTTACTTGTTACGAGCTATGCAGTTACAATATAAGGGCAGTAAAGCAGTTTATCAATTCCCCTGAGAATTTGTTACACAGATTTGTTTGGCTGAGCCTCGTCTCACTTTTACTAATCGTGCTAGGTGTGCCTCCATGCCTATCATGACAAATATGGTTCTAGTTGCTTGATGTCATTGCAGTACAATCACAATTCATGTAAAAGCAATTTAAAGTTCCTAATCAATCAATTTTTACAACATTCATCTCATACAGTTTCTTGTATTATGATAGTCATTTAAGTTTTGTATACCTTTTCTGACAAACTCCAAAATAACAAGTCTCCAAATGTTTGCTTCATGAGTTAATTAGTATTAATTTAATTTTTTTTGTTTTTTGTTAAATAAAAGAATGCTGAGACTTTAAAAGCTTCCTGTTTTGTTTCATTAAACATCTATTTAAGGAATTGTCTTTTTAAAAACTGCTTAGAGCACAAACACCTATAAAGAATTAGATTGTTTGCATGCATTTCTTCTCTTCAATACGCACAGTATATTCACAGCTATAAACGCAGCAGGCAGCTTGCACAGAAAAAGCCTCGTCTGGCTCAAAAGCACTTCAGAAGCAAACAGGCACACTTACCATTACAGGTGGTCAAACGTGACTTTCTACAGTGTTGCCAAACTAAAGCTTTATTTTAATCAGATTTAGACTCTTTAGCACAAACAGACTAAGATACAAACTCTATGACAACGTCCCAAATCAAAACAGAATCAACAGTGCCATGGCAGCACTGCTCACATTAAGCGTTGACAGCCAGCAGAGTTACACATTCCCTGTTGTATCTTTGCGTTCCAGCTCATGCAAGGATCAAAAAGCATGTCAGATGAACCAAAGCCAAACTGCACAAACTACTGTATATAAAATCTACTTTTATTAAATATGTATACAGCAATAATAGCACAATTTCAGAAAAGAATAAATAGAATCCCATACCATCAACCTGAAGCTAGTTACCGGACATCTCCCATATTTGGCCATAACATACATATCATATCTCATCCTCAAATATCCTCAGGAGGTATTGCATTACTCCCTAACATCCATATATATTTTTTAATTTGTTCAATTAAAACTGGGATAATGCTGAAATGCCTTTGTAACAGGTCATAAATTGGACGTGAATTTTATAAAACATGCTTAATTCCTTCAATCCACATAATTACATTGAATTTTTCCAGCAAAAAATACACTGTCATGTTACCTTTCAATTCTGAGTGGATTTCAACCTGGCTGCATCAAAGCTGAATGTTCTAGCGCTCCTCTGTCCCATCTGAATTGACCACACACACAAACTGCACGCTGTTCTCACAGTGCACAATCAGATCATTATTAATACTAACAGCCTTTACATTGTGTGTGAATAAATTTACTTTCCTTAAATTAATGGAGTGATATTTATATGTTGACACTAATGAGTGTGTTAGAATGCTTAAAGTTCAAAAAATTCTGCAGTTCTACTAAAACATCTTGGTATCAATAATTTAAGATGCCTGTGATGCTAAAATATTACAGGACAGCAACGTGTGCTGATAATAATACATTAAACTACGGCTCCAATCATCAACACATTAATAACACACTAGTAAAACAGTTGAGCTCTTTGCAGGTTTCTGCCACAATGACTTGTCCAGCCAATCGGTATTTATCAAGTATTGTAACATTCAATATTTTTGGCATGATATGGTGACAATCCCACTGTGTGTAAGTGTGTACACTTGTTTTACTATTTTTGTGAGAAACAGTTTTTGTTTTTTTTTTCGTAATAGGAATGAGGACTGCAAGGTCATTTACTCAAGACTGAATCCAGCTCCTATCAGGGGTTAGTTTGGGGTTACGATTACATTTAGGATCAGGTTTTGCTTAAGGTTGATTTGAGGCATGATGTGGAGAGGATTTCAAGTATAATGCACACTAAGAATTTGATATATCTTGCTGCTCCCTCCTTCCCTCAACCTGCTTTGTCCACTTGTACTTCACTTAGTGTTTCCTACAGAATACATTTCAACACACAAAAAAGAACTCTTGTTAGTTAAACATTCACCTGGAGATGGAGAGAGCAATGAGGGCAGACAGATGTAGTAGCAGCGATGATCAGAGTTTGCAAAACTGAAAAAGGTAAGAGTACTTTTGCAGCAGCATTGCATTTTGGTCTATTTCCATCTGCTGTTGGGTAAAAATATGACTATCTATTGTACGATGGAGTTGTCCTGGCACGACTGTTAAACGTCAGTGAAAAATAGTGGCTCTAGACAGAAATCCTTCAATTCACAAAACAAAATGGCTGCAGAAATACAAGATGAAAATACAAGCCATTAGATATTTTTTTTCCTAATGGTGTTAAAGCTGATATTTCCTTTAAGGTTAGAGGGTTAAAAATTAAAGTGGTTTAAGGAAGGTCTTCACAAATACAGTCAAACAAATGTACTTGTTTGTGTGTGTATGTGTGTGTGTTATCTGCGGGTCCACAGCCAGGCATTCAGCAGGCAGGCAGACAGTAGCAGCGACAAAAGGACAACTTCTGAATTTCTTCGTTCGACGCTGTGTCTCTCTAGTGCTGCCAGCCGACGACTCATCTTCATCACCTGTCAAGACAGACAGACAGACAGAGGAAGTGAACGAACAAGGCAGAAAAATGATAGAGAACACTTCTGTTTCTGTCTTTTCACTGCTTACTTGTCTCCTGAGGACGATGAGCTCCACAGCAGCTCCTCCTTCTTCTGGACTCCAGTTCTCCATTGGCCTGAGAACAACAGACAGAAAGAAGAAGATAGATAGAGAGAGAGAGAGAGAGAGAGAGAGAGAGAGAGAGAGAGAGAGAGAGAGAGAGTGATTTCGGAGGTTTGAGTATTGTCACATTCACAATTTTGATACCACTTTCATAATTAGACCGAATGCTTCCTAGATTTCTGTATCCATTATTCCATTATTTCAATTAAAGCTATTTTCACTGCAAAATTCTGCACAATTAAGCAGCTACAAACCTTCACCAACAGCAGTTCACCAACTGAGTTTGGTATTTTCAAATCAATCTACCACTTACATAATAAGGCAGCAATAAAATGGAAACATTTATCTCTGGCAACATGGAACAAGTCTATAAAGTGGATTTGCGCAATGCACACACCAGTGACCATTGTTATTCCTAAAACATCCTTTTTGAAGCATTTAATATTAACCATCATAAATCTCTTAAATTTTGCTTTGCTTTAGTTTGGTTACATTCAAGATGTTATGAGCACACACATTAGAGGACATTGGAGATGGCTTCTACAATAAAGTCTGTGGGTGAACTCTTGTGGGCACCAAATTTGTTCACTACCACTGCCACAAACTCAACTCAGTCTTCAAACACCAGACATGAACTCCTGTAATAGTGAAATTCACATCTGATTATGATTTCACAGACTAAACCAACAAAAACCAATTCCCAGCAGACATTAGAGGTGTCCTAAAGTTGTTCCAAAACCTGAATTTAACTTACACTAGAAGGTTGAGGACACCCCCAGATTTACAAAAAAAACAAAACATCAGTACACTGTTTGTTTTACAATTTATTGCACAGGAAATAACAAAAATATATATAAAATAATTGTAGCTAATTAGTTTTCAAGAAGAATTTGTCAACAAGAACACATTATATAGCCACTATGGCTTAAGAAATTATTTTTAATGAAGACATGTCCAGTCTGTATTAGTGCACTGACANACTATGGCTTAAGAAATTATTTTTAATGAAGACATGTCCAGTCTGTATTAGTGCACTGACATTCCAGGTGTGTTCTAACTCCCTTGCCCAAACTCCTTTGCTTATGTGTTTTAACATTCTATTCAATAGCCTGCTGTCTGTCTTCTCCCAGAACATTTTGTGATACCTTGCTACACAGTCTGCTCATGCTACAGTAAATCTGAGGATGTCCTCAAACGTCTGGCCTGTAGTGTATTAAACACAATAGAAGTATCAAAGTCAACTGTCTGGTCTTGTGACATGAAAAAAGAGCACATTCAGTAGCCAGGAGGCTGCTTTGAAGATGCACACACACACACACACACTTTTCTGTCCGGTCACCTTCTCCTGTTGTGTTCCACACATGCTGAAGCAGGGACCTCGGCCACTGCAGGCAGCGGCGGCTTCTCTTGGTAGTTGAATCTTTACTCCCAGTAAGACAGAAAGAGTGAACACAATCTGCCCATAATCCTCCAACAACATGACATGTTTACTGGTTAGCAAGAGGGGATGTTAGCCAGATGCAAAGCAGATGAGTGCAGTAAGTACAAGATACGAACAGCAAGTACAATAAAAGGCGCACAATAAAAGCCCTGGAAGCAGCTATTTGGACAAATTCCCACTTAAGAGATGCAATGTCACAGAATTCATCCCATTTGAAGAGTTGATGCCACCTCTGAGCCATGTAAAACATGTTAATAGCCAAAGTGAAGCAAACACAGCTTGACTCTTGACAAGATAGTTAATCAACTGAGGAAAAATGGATTCATTTGTTAAAAGTCCAATGAGTGCAAACTTGTGATCTAAATCTGCAAACCAACAGCATCCAACATCATCTGGCACAAGAACTACTACTCTCAATCCACTTCAGAGGTAAAGCAGTCTGCGCATCCCTGCCAAGTCTCCAAGAAAAACAGAGAAGTGGCCAGAAGAGGGCGATGGTTGCCAAAGCAAACCATGGGTAAGTATGAAGCTCAGTTAATGTGTGTGCTGCAGGATTGTAACTGAAGATTTAGCACAGAAACATCATCCAAAATTAGAATTAATGCAAGACTTAATCACTGCAATAAAAGACAAAACAAGTGGTCAAAAAGGAGCCTTGGAAGACAACACACATAAAGCCAAAAATATGTGAACATGCTCAGTATCAAACTACGGACAGAAGAAGAAAGCTAAAACTGTGCTGCTTATTTCTCAGTGTTTGCTTGTGAGTACTCTTACTATACTTAGACATATGATCCTCAGTGTCAAAATAAACATTAGTGCATTCTGATAATGCACAGGGAACAATTTCAGCAAGTTACTTTCAGTATCAATTAACTTTGGTTTGTAGAAGACCCCAATTATAGCAGGTCTCCACTCAGTAAGAGATACATGGTTTCCTCTGAATGAAAAGAGCATCTGCGAAGGGTGTTAATAAAATGAGTACATGGCAACATCTAGACAGTGTCACAAAGGAGTGTTACTGATGTTTTATTAATGGCATTTCACCATCTGCCACTCTATATTATATCTATTATGTAGAAGTTATAGTATGTCAGTTTAATACATTTTGGATTGCTGCTACACATTTTTTTGCCACCTGCATTTCCAGCCAACATGACAACATATAATGTCAGGTCATTTTGATGTTATGAGGTCATTTTTAATTGGTTAAAGGACAAAAACAATTTCCAAAGTGAAGTGCCAGGTATTATTTACTCACTGGCATGTTAGTGGAAACTGACACCAAATATAGACCAAGTTAACAAGTGTTGGTAGCTCGGCTTTTAAGTGAGAAATGTCTGAACTGAGCTATAATTGTCCATTAAATGACCTGAAAATTTCTCTTAATAACCTCTAAACAGCATAATGTTGTAGCTAAATGTGGCACAACTAAAGTCTGATGTGGTATCTGGATCTGTACTTAATCTCCAATGTACTTAAACAACAATCATGCTTTTGGGGGGGGTTTTGGTATGGATGGGGTAGGTTAGATGCTTTTGAAATATCATCCAGACCTGTATTTCTGGCTGATTGTCTGCAGGAGGCGCCGTGAGGCCTGTAGGCCCAGCTGTCTGGCTGTCTGCAGCATGGACTGTGGCAATAGGATGCTGGGGGAGGCAGCAGGGAGAGGCGGGGCCTGGGGGTCGGTGGCCGGGACAGCAGGAGAGGCACTGGAATGTTGGTGGAGAGAATGACCTGAACCTCGACTAGAACCAGTGAGAAGCGTAAAGAGGACAGGGTGATAAAGGTGGAAATGAGTGGGAACAGAATGAAGGGAAGAGATGCAAGGAGGGAAAAATCAAGCAAATATCACCAAGGAAGAGGGGGTGGTAAAAAAAAATAAAATAAAAGGGAAGAGGAGGAGCAGAGAAGGAGGGTATATGAGTGATTAATTTGGGAAATAGATGGATGAAGAGCAGCAATAAGGAATGGCATTAAAAGGAAGGAGAGGAGAGGAATAGAAGGGCAGAGAGAAGAGAAAAGAGTTGAGTGGAAGGTGAGGTGAGTGCAGGGGTAAGAAGAATAAGGGAAACAGACAGATGGAGAGGATGTGAGGCAGATGGAGTGAGGAGACAGAGGTAGAGAGGAGGAATTCTCAAAATGGAGACAGATGACAGTCAGAGAGAAGAGATAAAACGTTATTACTTTCTGGGAGCTATAAGTTGGTCACAGGAAGGACATGGAACTATTTTTTTCATCCATCACTTGCTGTAGCTGCTTCTGCGTCCAAATGCTCAGTCGCTTTCACATTTTAAAGGCTTGACAAAATTGAAAAAAAATAAATAAATAAAAGAGCATATATTATCCATAATTTAAAATACCTTCATTGGTTGCCTTTCAGTTTTCGAATAGACTAGCATTTTGTTTTGTTGTTTACTTAATAGTTTGGGGCTGACTAACAAAGACACCCACAAATAGGCATGCTGAACCCTCACCCAGATGTCTGAGCTGTACGCTAACAGTAGTTTGGGCCATAGATGACATGTATAGCGCTAGCCACGCTCATATGACCACAGCTGCGTGGCTGGCTTCACATGGAGATCCTGACCTACATGTGGAAAGTAGAGCAGCACTCTGCCTCTCTCTGCAGGTAACACAGATAACCGTACAAGGCAGAAAGCTTCCAACACACTTACACTGCACTGTTAACCACAACAGCTTCTTCTCTTTTTTTACCCCATCATTTGGGACCAACTAAAAAAAAATAAGAATTTAAAAATAGATCCTGTGCTTGCTGACAGGTGATCTCAATAAGTGTCTCCATTTGTGGATTAAAAGAGGTTAGAAAATAATTTATGAAAATGTTCATGTTTGTTTAATTTGTCAAAAACTGAATTTGAACTGAATTGTAAAGGGTAATATTTTTTATGTACAAGGACCAAAAATAACAAAAAAGAAAATGTGGTGATCCTTAAATGCAAATGATGCTGATGCTCCAGGGTTTAAATAAATACATAAATGAATAAATAAATTTGAAAAAGGCATGCATTGCTTTTCCATAAATTTTACTGAAAAAATCTGTTAATTCTGTTTCACTTTGAACTGTTCCAAAATAAGATTTCTGAATCAATGCATAAATGCAGTATTCTTTAGTCAACAATGGAATAGCTCTGAAAACAGAGTCCTGAGAACAAGCAAAACTGGACCCCAGAAAGATTTACATGCTGTACGTCCATCACAGTGTGGACTCAATGCTGCTTCATAACTTTTGTCATGTCATTCTCTCATCAAAAAATCCCTCAACTTTTCTCATCTTTCCTGTTTCTTTCATATAATATACATAATTTGTATTGTACTGTATAATGCCATTCCATTTTATAAGAGTTATGGAAAAAGATGAAAGGTACATACAAAAGTTATTAAAGCCTCTCATTTGATAGGTCTCAACAGGATATCTGACAGGTTAGCTTCATTTTAAACAAACTTTATTGATCTTTGTTATATTTACAATACGTCAGCAAGCTAAGAAAATCAAGCTTACATACTTTTGGCCAATTAACAGATCTGAGAGAACAGACTGTTATTTCCCCTTGTAACTCATGGCATAGAGCATGGCATCAACAATGTAAGCACCTAGTGATACAAACTACATGAGTAATGTTACGGTACTTACAAGCTGGAGACATGTCTGGGCACTGCCACTGCTTGCTTCACTTGGCTTGGTGTGCCAGACAGCGTCCTACCAAAGCTTTGGTCACTATAGGATCTCCTTATGGGACTCTGTCATACAAGAATAGATGGATTAATTTAGTTAAAGACAAGGTATATCTGTAGAGTTTATAGTAAAATTGTACCTATTGTTCAAAAGAATGACACAAGGGCCCTGTTTTTGTTTTAGGGTACCTTTAATGTGCTGATATTTAATGTGATTGGATTAAATCTGGCCTCGCTACCTGAACTGATTCTCTGTAGATATTTCCATCTCTGACTGCTGATGGACTTTCCCAGCATGGCTCCAGAGGGCCACAAACTGCCAGTTTGGATGGCATGAACAAAGGTCTGGGGCTTATGTCAGGGGCTTCTACAGGTCGGACATTAAGACACACGTTTTTATGGAAGATTAGAACATTAAACAGTTAAAAATAATTTTCTGTACTTTTCCCAACTTTAATGAACATTTTATCAAACCATGGAAATTCCAACCTACCACTGTATGTCAGCCTGTCAGGGACATGCATGCTGTAAGCAGGAGGCAACTCCTCTGGCCTCCTGGTGGCCTTCCCCACCTCCTCATCTCCCCACTGCCGTCCCTGGCCAATGCTCAGGCGCTCTGGAACATGCATGTTCTTGGTGATGGCTTCCATAAATGCTACATCATGGCCTGGGACCTGGGACATGTTCCTTGGGACAGAGTGAAGGATGACAACATAAAGAAACCGGCAGAAATAACATATATAGTTTCTACAAATAAGCATTCTATATTCTCAGAAATAAGCACAAAGTTCAATCTACACCTCTGTGACACAATGTCACCAAAACTGAACATTATAACATTCACAATCGTAGGGGTTAGGGTTAGATGGGTTAGAGGTTACAATCGTAGGGGTTAGGGTTTTTTTTTTTTGTTTTTTTTTGGCTAGACTTTTGTATTGGATTATATTAGACCATATAGTAAATCTACTTAACAAGCTACAATTTTACAGAATGAGAGATAAGGTTCTTCTTGACAGTAAAAACCACCTTTTTCTTACACACACACACACATACACACACACACACACATAATCTATTCTATTCTATTCTATTCCATTCAAGCAAACAGATTAACAGCTTGGACACATGGCTTTATTGACAAATATTTCACTCAACAATACTATTTACTCGCTTTAATAACTACTTTACAAACGTATTTACCAACCAAAAAGCTTATCTGAAAGCTCACAGACATTAAAAACACTTTCTGAAGCTTCGTAGGTGTCAGTTTTCCTAAATCTTGTAAAACGTCATTACAATTTACGTAAAAGTACTTAGATGACCCCAATGAGCTAGCGACAGGTTGCTATCATTAGATAGCTAATAAGTTCTCAAACTTTGTAATTCACGACCAGGCATGATGCTGTGAAGTAGCTTTGTGTATCTGGTTAAAAGTAAGTTAAACGAAGTAACTCAAAACGATGCAACAAACCTTAAATAAGGAGTAAAAGTCCTCAGTCACTGTGTCAAATAGGATGTGACGGTTTACTTTGCTAACATTCAGCTCGCTTTTAACCTTTGCTAACTGCTACTGCGTTGCTAGCATTATGCTGCTTTCACGTGCTCCACAAGCGTCGTAATTTGTTGAACGCTATGTGATTACGTATTGTCCTGACCTATAAATGATTGAAAGTGTCAACAATGCACCCTTTTGTCACATAAATTCTCAGTGATCCATGAAAAACAACTGCTAAAAATTTAAAAACAACTACAAACATTGAAATTTATCAGGACACATGAATGCAGCCACTTAAAATTTTCGCATGAAAGTCTCTAGAAGCTGTTCACAAGAAGACAAAATACCACTTCTAAATTCTAAAATACCACTGCAAAATTGCTTTTACAGTAAATTAGGTAGTAAATTTATATGTTTACTTAGTAAAATTTATAACTACATATGTCAAAATTCATATTCGTTAATGTTATTTGTGTTTACTGTTTACATAGTGACCCTTTCTGACACTGGGAAAATTCAAACCAAAAGAGCTGACACTAGCTTTATTTTTGTAAGTGTCAGGGCTGTGAGACAGCTTTCTCCATGACTAACAAAGTGCTATGCAAATTTTCCCCCACCTATGAGGCGCCATATTCTAATTCACACTGCAATTTTAATGTGTCACATAACCTTCATAAACTGAAATAAAATGTGTCAGTGAGGAAAACTGTGCAAGGCTATGAACATCAATATTCAGATATTGATAAGGCAGTGCTATCATTTTCAGGGATTTATGGACTCTTAGACCGACTGAAGGGTGTAGTAGTTTGTGAGATGTTCACAGGTTTCATCACAGCTTTATGCCCCTCCATCCACTCATTTGTCCCAGAGGAACTGACTTGCTCCAGGGCTTGACCTCTGACCCCCGTGTCAGTGGAAGTGCTCTAAAGCACAGGACATGATGTCATGCAGTGTTTATTACTGCTCAAACTAATGATTAAGTGGTTAAAACACATAGTAACATAACTGATGACAACTCATTGTTTAACTCATTGTCACCCTAAAATAGAAAACCATTTCTAGTTAGAGCTTTGCAAATGTGATGATTTTTCTATTTCATATTTTTAGCTGAATATGTAGGGATTTTTTTGATAGGCATTTTGATAGGCATTTGTCATTATTATTGGCATTTTATAGACAATAAAAAAGACTAATTGAAAATTATCATTTTTTTTTTATCATCATAGTTGCAGCCCTAATGAGCACAAGTACTACTTGAGGATGTATGAGCACATTGATCACTGTGGAATGCAATTTGTATGTTTTTTCTTTCATCAGTGTTTTGTCAACTGCATAACAAACTGTATAAAAATAAATATAGGTGATTTGTAAAAAACTTTTTCAACAATACCTGCAATTATTTGATCCAAGGGTGTGATAAATTAAAACAGCAAACACTGATAGAACTGATTATCAAACATCAACTGGAGGGTGTCCTTTATTCATATTTACTAAGTATGGATATATAATATATGAATGCTATGAGTAGCATAGAGAGGATTGCATTAAAGTGAGGTTTGTGTGGAGCAGAATATTGGAGGGAATATTGTGGAGGGAATATCTTAAGCATGAATAAAGCTCAAAATTATGCATAAAAGCGCACAAGTGCACGTACACACACACACACATACACACACACACACACACACACACACACAGTGATAATTTTGCACTGCTGGGCGTAATAAAAAGGATCACATAACATTGCTGTAAATGCACAAAAAAGATGATCGTCTGACAGCTTGATTCACAATAAAGTCTGAAAAACGTACAGAAGAATTTATCTTACAAGATAAGAAATGGTGGATATGTTATTTTGAATATAAAGGAAGACTAAACACATTTCAGTATAGGCTATTTTGGCACATTTCAGCCCACACGTCACACATTGTACATCAACTGTGCATCACATTCCCAAAAGCAAAGACACACAAGAGTGCATGTGTGCACACCCACTCACACACACACTGAGATAACAATGTTTTAAATAGTTTAAGTGCTCTGGAATAAAACAAACAGTCTCTCCATTTTGCTTTCTCTGTCATATACACTGTACATAATTAACCAGTAATTAATACAATGTACATAATAAACAAACTAAATGTATTTGACAGGGAACCTTCAAAACCAAAATATTAAGAATATAGTGGTTAAACCCCTAATGTAACCTGTATGTTTGTCAGAGGATGGAAAAAAATAATAGAAACAGCTTATGATATAATGCATTAAAATATACTGTATAAACACCATCGTGAATGGAAAAATAAATCAACACTTCTCTGCCACAGTCTTAAGAATTGTAAAATTAAAATCTTCACAAAGTTTGTATTAAGTGCAGGAATACTGGACTGGATAATATTACACTGTGAGGTGTTAAGGTGTTTCTGTTATTCTGTCCAAACCCTGCACACAGGAAACAGCTTTTTCTGATGATACACGCTTTGTCTTTTATGAAGCAGGCAGCTTTGCAGTAAATTACTCTGAAATATCACAGAGGCCATTGCAAAGGAAAGCAGGTTTTGCTGGTAGTTTGAGTGACAACGTGTTGACAGAAAGGTCTCAGGTCGAATCCCAGTGCAAGACACATCATATTGATCACTTTATGAGGTTTGAACACATTTTTTGCTGTCAGATTCTTTAAGGTTTTCTCACATATTCATTCTTTGTTGTAGATGGCAGTGTAGTAAACTATACAGTGGTAAATTCTGTGTATGTCGGTCCCATCCTGCAAATTTGCTAAATTAACATTCCAAGATTTACAAAAGTTTCCTCTTGGGTTTGGAGCAAGTGTAGGAAGTATATAAAAAGTTTGATTTCCATGCTGGTCACACTGGAAACTGATTTGGAGCTAGTGTGGCAGTGGTTGGTCTGAGTAAACCTGCACAAACAGCAAAACATCTGCTGGTTTAAGATTGGAATGTAGTATTGGCAGTATAAAATTTCATCCACGCAGCTTTGGCTGGAATTTTTATATTAATTTAAGTTTTTTGTTTTTTGTTTTTTGTTTTTTTAAAAAGGCCAAGGTGAAAGTAGTACACTTATTGTCTACTTAAATATACAATTCATCCATTTTGGAGGAAAAACACCTTGACCAATCTTCTCATATTTTTAAAACACTGATGTTATTTGAAATGAAACAAATAGTAAAACAAAGATCCATGTAAACAGTTGCAGTCTAAAGAAGAGGCAGTGAATAACTTAAATAAAATATACATTAGTCTATAAATATAAGCCACTGGTGAAAAGCTGTAAGTGCACCTTATCAGGCATGGTGAGGTAAAACTCCATAAATATGCAATAAATGTGTAAGCTTCACTTTGGAAAATATATTCAAAAACTGGAGACACTCCACATACTAAAGCCCAAGACTAAACTTTGGAGTTTTGGTGGATATTATTATAATATCTGTTGCGTTTGGCAGAGTTAAAGGGCAATTTCACCCAGTTTAGACTATGTTGTGGTTGAACCATCCCAGGCTTTGAGAACTTCATCACTGAGACTTTTGCAACCATTATATAAAATGGAGGTGAAGTAAATTGCTCAAAGTATTGAAGTTTGACACCCTCTCTGCCACACAGGCACATCAAAGTTTAAAATTGTCTTTGTGTGGCTTTAATTATGCATTAGCATAACAGAATGCCATATACACCTCCAGTGATGGTAAGAGTGCATCTCCAAAAATGATGTGAGTAATATGCAACTGATTAATTTACTTTGACTGCATCAAATGCTGTCATATGTGTAGGAATAATCTACAACTTAAAACTTAACTACAATGTTGTAATACAAGGGCACAATTGAGGCAAGCACAGAGCAGTCCACTTTGCAGGTGCAACAAAGGTACACTTACTGACTTATAATGTTGTGGTGTGCAGGGGTGGGATTGTTGATTGTGCTCTTTGGGCAAGTGTCTGTACTGTATGTGTGTGCACACCTAAATGAATAAACATTCACATACATACGTGTGCATGTGTGTATGTATAAGTTTGTGTATTAGGTAATGTTGATAGAGAAGTACATGTTGCTGTGTGATATTAGTAACTTCATCTTGATTTGTCCCAATTTATCCAAGCCTCATACACGCTTGTCCCAAATTTTGCAGCAGCACTTCTTGTAACATATTTGATGTCTGTCACAAGCAGAAGTCACTTAAAGAGGCAGTTCAAGATTTTACCTTAAGCTCCCAGTTCTTTTAACATACATTTACACCAGTTTACGCATTTACATGTCTACCATTTCTTTAATCGAAATTCAGATAGTGATGCAAATTCTGCCGACAAAGCCTGTTTTCAAATAACTTTCCTAAATGTTAAAGATGGCCATGCTTAACTTTAGAACAGAGATTTATGATATTAAAATACTGCACAAAGAAAAGAGAGAGTTATCTGTGTCAGTATTTGGCCAAACGGCTCCGTCCTTGAGTTCTTGGGCTCAAAATCTCTATTGTATTCTGTGTTAGCCAACTAAGTAGAAACTAGACTGCATTTGATGGCTGGTCGAGCATCAAATGCAGCAGAAATTTTGAAGCATGTGAATTTGTGTGTGGCATCAGCGCAAAATGGCTTTCACTGTTTTAAACTTTGGGCCAAATCATTTATTGACTGATGCAAGAAACACATCATTTAGAGGTAAGTTTTTTTTTTCTCTATGACAAATCCCATTGTTTCAGATTGCTTTTGAAGTCCAGTCATGCTGGCTATTACGCTTTGAAGTGCAGATTTATGCATTAACCTCGACTAAGAAATATACAAGAACTTGGAAGGTTGTCTAAAAAAATATATATTCCTGTTTTCACCTTTTTCATATAAACCCCACAAAACAAACTATAGCAGAAAAAGGCCTGTACAGAGTAGATATCAGTTTGGTCCTCTGGTTGATGATAGCAGTTGTCATAATAAGGTAAATGGTAAGACATTTGGCAACAATAAATCCACCTCTGTTATCTCTCTCCCACACACAGCACACCTGGCACAGCGCTGATGGAAGTATTAATAAGAAAGCCCATCAGAGTTCATTACTTGGCAATATATTGTTCTCCTTTGCCCTCTTAAACTCTCTCATCGTGTTGGGAACCCTTTTTCCTGTGGCACAATTTTTAGTGATAAAATATGCACTGTACTGTTTGAGGACTATGTAGCACACGAAGGGAAACTGCCTGGCTGTAGGACCCTGTAATCACGTAACAGAGAAGATGTGAAGAGGAAGAATACATGTAAGGATTGCTCTTAAGTGAACAGCAGCTGGTGTGTGGAGGTGGTCCAACAACCTTGCAACAATCGAGATACAGTCAACAGTGCAAGTATTAGGACAGCGAAATAAGCTTGCTCTAGTTTGCTGATGAAGTTCTTCTAAAGTGTACTATGAATTTGGCATCAGAAGATGACTGAGAGCAAAACAAAAAGTTTCAGTTGTTGATTATGGGTCTTTTCTTTAAGGTGAGACATTGTTAGAATCCATTTCATGTCCTTGAATCTCACCTACACATGCTGTACATCTTTTTTGTCACTTTTTTTTTCATTTTATCTATTAAAGCTGAACTAATATATCCACAATAAAAGCATGAAAACATCCAACAAAACAACCTTGGCTCAGCGTCCTGATACTTCCACTATTGACTATATATAAAGAATTCATACTATGCACAGCACTATATTCTTAGCATAACCACCACATTCAGAGAACAGTGAATACACTGATACATAAAGTGTTAATGATACAGTGCCAGTCTGTTGGTAAGGAAACCCTACAGTTATACTGAATGTTCAGCAGGTAGGAAAGCCTGGCTGTAACATGTCAGCTTTGCAGTGTGGGCTCCAAATCCACATTGTCCTCCCATGTTGTGGACAGACACCTGGCTGCTTTTCTAGCCTGCTACAAGGGCCAGAGACAGAGAGATGATCATTCTGCCTGCCAAGCCTCTCTCCACCTCGTTGTAGAGTTTGCCAATGCTAGCAACACCGGGGACATGGTAGTGTGCCAAAGCAAAATAAAGACAGAGGAAATAAAACATCCAACAAGGTGTTTAAGTTATGGTAGGTTTTGGCAAACTAAGAACAATAACCCTGGGTGGCATTTTAGATTCCGGAGAGTAACTGGCTTTACGTTGCACTCACAAGGGAATCAATGGTATTATAAGGTGCAGAAAACAAATAGAAGGGGTTGGAGCAACAAGCAGCCAACAGCACCAAATGAAGCAGCAACTGCTTTTTTTTCTCAGCTTGAACTTCTTCTCCTTTAGACTTTGTGGGGAGCAACAGACCTGCCAGCATCACTCGTCTCTGTTTCACTTCTCTTTTACAATCTCCTCATATTTGGGTGGAGGGTCATTGTATGAAGGTGCTGAAATCTCATCTCCGCTGCTCTCCAGGTGTCCTGTCACCTCTTCATATGATGGGGGTGGCGTGGCACCGGACAGCCGTGAGGCTACTGACAGAGAGGGGTCCAGTACATAGAGGGCACGAGTGTTCTGATGATGTGTGGAATAGGAGTCTGACTGTGAACAAGCCGACAGCCCGCCTCTCTCAGCACCGCTCACCACCACAGTGGGACGTGAGCTGGACTCCTGGTGCGAGCTCTCAGAGTGTGCAGCTGTTTCTCGGTGAACTAGGATGCGTGGCAGGCTGCGGGTGCTGCGGTTGTTGGCCAGGTAGCGGTTCTGGGTGTAAGCAGGCCGCCGACGTGTTGCCTTCTGAAGCTGGCACCTCCAGAGCAGGAAAAGAGCGATGATGATCAACAAGGCCACACCCAGCAGAGGAACCACCATGTAGACGGTGTCAGCACGCTCTGAGCGCCCCTCACTGTTGCTGCTCACTGTGTAGACACTGCGAGTTTTCCAGAACTCCATCTGAAGATGTGAAGGAAAGAGAAATTTTACATTTTTATAATTTGAACATTTTGATGTTACAGTGACGCTTTTTTCCAGATCAGATTATGCCAGTTCCTAATGTCAGTTTTGATTCTGGTCATGTCGTGGCACATACATAGGGATGGAAAAATACATGATGTGTGAAATTTGTTTCAAGCTCAGTTATAACAGAGGACCTTTCCTTTTTAGTTCCCACTCCAGCCCAGGTACTCTCTGATGGTTCAGGAAATGATTTCACAAGTGGACACCAGCCATTTTTAAATACCCACATTTTGCATGTTTTTCCACCCACCAAAACAAATAGATTACTCATAATACAAAGCAGTGCAGAGAAAAAAAATTAATAATGAAACAAGATAAAATCAATGATCACTATAACCATAAGAGGTACAACACCATGGATACTATTCTGGAGAAGAGGAAGTGTCACCAGAACGTAAGTTGTGTGTTTGTGTTGTGGAAATGATCCAGGTTTTGCACTTGTTACTTGCTCTAATTTCCATAATCTTAATAGGTATTTGAAGCGCAGTGGGAATGTGATCAGGGAACTCACTGAAAGAACAATGCAGTTCATTTTCCAGAGAGCCCAGGTAAAGTAATTCCTAATATATCTCCAAACTTTTGGTATGGAAGTACCTGGAGTAGGACTTGGACAACATAGAGTACCTTCTGTGGCTTCACCATCCTGTGTACTGACATCCACTCACCGTTCTCTCTTTGTTCTCAAACACTTCATTGGCCTCTTCAAAACTGCAGCTCTCCTCACCACACTCCCTCTCAATGTTCCCCTGTCTTAACTCCTCCAAGAAGCCATTGGCTCGAGGGAAACGCTTGAGGATGGAATGAGCATCCTTGCCATCAAGGAACGCTGCAAAAAGAAAATGAAACAAGTTTCAAATTTCAAGTTTACAAGACAATTGGTATCTGCAACATTTGCAGAGAATTTGTGCAGAAACCAAGAAAACCACTGTGTTCCATCACCAAATCAGCCATTCAACATGATTGATCAAAATCAATGTTTGTGGCTGTTTTCCTACTTACCTGCAGCCATGCTCCTACCCTGCTACTCACTTTCTGACTGACCGCAGACCTGCAAGAAAAAAACAGTCCAATGTTACGCAAGATATCACATAACTGACAGACTAAATTATACAGACACCAGGGTTGCTGTTTGGCCCACTGTCACTTCTCCTTTCTCTCACTTTGTTAGCTAAAGAGATCCCAGAGGCACTGAAAGTTTATCAATTAGCCGTTCATCTTACCCAGCATGCTCCACTAAAAGCTTTAGGATACCATTTTCACCATCTGTACTTGCATACAATAATGATTCATTTGGCACCTACTCAATGTGAGCTGATTTCTTCTTCCTTCTACAAAATATCAGCTGCCTAAAAGTATTAACCAATATTCAAGACTTATATCTGTGACTAACTGTTGCCAGTGCTTACACCAAATGGTAGGCTACATGATGCACAAGAGGACGTTGAGGCTAAACAAAGGAAAAATCTAAATTTTCTAATCTGATTCTGATTTTTATAGCTTTGAGTGTTCCTATTGGCTGAGATAACATTTTATCAACAATCGTAAGTGAAAATGTATTGCAGTTGGGTCATGACTGTACAATAAGGCCCAAGATTAATCAAAGCAGTGTTCTTAATGAATAATCTAGCTATGCTTCCACTTGTAGTTTACTGTCTTTATTTATTATCTAGTAAGTCACACAAACAAGTTGATTGAGTCTTAAATAGCATGTACACACTCAATTTGACCTAAGTTGTAAGAGCCAAGCAAGTTACAAAAATGCTGTTTAAACTAAAAATTATGACATAATTGCTAATATCCACCATGTGATGATAAGTGAGTGATTCCCAATGATTAATACAACAACATATTACACTGAATGATTCTGTGATTACACGAAGGCTCAAAAATGCTCATCACACAAGATAACAAACTTTCTTTGACTGCCACAGAAAATCACACCTGACATGTTCTTCCATACTTCACTGGTTTCCAGTTTCAGTACGGTCAGACTTAAATCATTACTTTATCTTTAACTTCTTGAAGGAAAACTGAAACTGCTTAGTCTAACCAGTGTGATTCATACTAGCAGAGAAATCTGTACTCTCCCGTCCCACTGTGCCCACATGTACCACCACTCACTGCACTTCTCAACTGCAAACCCCCGGAGGGCCATCATGTCTACGGGCCTGTAGAGTTTGATCAACAAGCCTGGTTAGGAAATATGAGCACTGCTTTTTAGCTACCATAACACAACATTTAAGAAAGTTTAGTATGTGAGTTTTGCCTACACAGATTTTGAGGGACCATCAGTCACAATCAACTTATCTCTGGCCACAATATATTCCATTTATCTGAAGTACCTCATTTTTTGGTCAAAGTTACATTATTGTGTCATGGTTATACAGCTGCAATGCAAAAAGAAAAAGAAAAAACTGTCTCTGTTCTTGGACATCTGAGATTTGAGAATCAGCTGCTAAACAGCAACTCTTTTGATGCAAGAAATTTTATCCTTTTCACAATGTCCATGTTTGCTCATTGTTTGTCATCTGGATTTGATTTTCAAACTACATTGCTCATCACTGCAATATTTTTAATAGCCATCTCTTAGTTTTTTTCAAGATCACATCTGCAATACCATATGGTAGCAACGCATCTCAAGCACATTCCAATTATCTGCCAGTTGATTTTCAGAGAGTACTGAAATGAACTGAGACCACAAGGCTATCACTTTTAAAACCTATAAAGTGTGCTTCAGCTGTGAAGTGAAGTATATATGATTTGTAGTACTACCTGCAGTGTCCTTTAAGTTGGAATTTTTATCTTCTTGTAGATCCATAATTTGTCATTATAAGCACAACATCAGAACAGGCGGCTGGGGCAAATCTACTTTGTCCCTTGTTACAAAGTAGATTTGCCCCAGCTGCCTTGGATGCTGTTCTGTGTTGTGTGAACCACTCTGCACTGCAGACTAATAAGACAAATGGAAATTTTTAAATTAACAATACTACATAATCTTCAGTTTTTTTCAGGCTATGTTCTCTTGTGTATTATTATCATTATTTATTCTGGGGGAAACTGATTCATCCCAAATTTGGTCTGCCTGACAGAACTTACCTGGAAAAGAAGCAGAGTTTTAATTAATGTATGACACTACTATCTAAAATATTACAGAAATATTTTTTAACATGGATGCAGCCCCATTTAGTCCTACACTGGCAAATATAGGCTACTATAAATATAGAGGAGAGAGATGGAGAGGGGTGAGTGGTTTCCATAGCAACAGAGATAGAGATGGGAGAGGCTCTGAATCTGGACCAAGTTGAATGATTAGCATATAGAAGAAGGCAGTTTTTGACTGGATGTGTAGAATATTAAAATATGGTGACTCTGTCCTAGAATAACCATAACTGACGTAGGACAAAGCCCACACTTCCACACACGCACACACACACACACACACACACACAAACACACACACACAATAAATGGCATTCATCTAAGCATCCTGTAGAACACGACTACGCCAAAACACTGTAAATATCAGTATAGTCATTAATCTTAGACCTTCATTTTGACTCTACCAATGCAAACACGCACAACCCATTCAAAAAAAGACAAAAATATGTTATTAGATAAGCCAAAGCCCTGAAGATCTCAGAGCCTTCTCTTGCCTTTATAACTGCATATGAAAAATTCATTATCAAGATTATCAAGATTCATAGAGTTTGAGTCATTTTTTTCTCCAAAGGCACAGTTCAGACGATGTGTCTTGATTTATAGCTGCAATCTAAAGATATGGAATAATGCATTTATAAATACTTATAAGGGATCTATCTCCTCTCTAACACTTTTAGGATGAAATATATAAACCCTTCCCTACCTTCATTCCGCTTGAGAAAAGCCTTTCCTTCCATCTCCGACTCCAGCAAGGGAACTCCCACATGAGTCACGGAGAAGAACGTGACTGACGCATCCATTAGCCAATAGGAACTGAGGATTTTCTGCGACTGACCAATCATAATCACGTAAGTCATTAACGACGCATGAAGGGCGGGAAGAAGGGCCACTGTAAAGAAAGAAAGAAAAAAGAGAAAACAACAACACGGAGGCTGCCGGTTGTGAAGTTGTCTGAATGGACTCTGGGTTTTATAAACTTAACTCGGGATTTTTAACTCATAACCAGCTTTGGAGAGGAACGTTAATCGGGAATGTGTCATGATTTCCCGCCTGGAGATAGGCGGCGTCCGCTCGGAAAAACTCGAAAAGCCACACCTTGTGCTAAAATACTCAGTTTCCCAATATTCCCAGGGCCGACCACGCGTTCAGAAAATATAAAAGCTAAAGTCACAATATACAGTAAAATCATTTTCAATTACATTAATCAAATAATTGTAATAATACTTTTTTTCTTGTGGCCCTAATCATCTTGAATAAATTTGAATGGAAAGTCAAAATGCAAAGAAAAATTTACAAAACTAAAGTTTAAAGCTGCATCAGCTGCTATAATCCCACATTACAATAAACTACAACTGGAAACTGACACCACCACCAGTCCCCAGTAGGTATTAGACTTGGGGTCAAATTTTAAGTGGTAACCCTGACAACAGCAGGGGCATCCCGTGACCTTTAACCCCTCCAGAGATCAGTCTCTGGGGAGTATCTCATGTCACGACGTTGTCTTTCTCATTCTTTCTCTTTCTCTCTGCTGTAATTTTTTCTTTCTACCTCCACTTCTATTCAGTTTCTGCTCATTTTTTTTCAATTATTCTTTCTTTCCCACTTAGTGACCCTATTTTCTACTTGTTTCTTTTCCTCATGTTGATTCTCTTTAATCTTATAATTTTCCATTCCTTTTATTTTTCTCACTTTACACATTCTCTTAATTTACTGCCTCCTCAGTTTCCCTCGCCTTTTTCTTCCTGTTACCTCTCGCTTTACTTTCATCTCTTTTTATTCCACCCACAGACAGAGAGCAGGCCTCAGCTTTCTTCAGAAGCACCAGATAAACATGAAAAGGTTGCAAGGAAAGATAGCTGTGTTGAAAACCTCCTCACCACAACAAAAGCATAGATAACAGATAATAAGGAAACAACAGGAGTGTAATGCCTCTCTGGTTCATTTTCTCTGATAGTATCATCACAAAGAAGATAATAAGGAAAACAGAAGCTGAACATTCGCTATTCCCAAAATAGGTTATTTTATTTTTTAAACAACCTCAGTTTGGACAGTGTTTAGACAGATGAGACTGATGCACATGTATAAAAAAATAAGTCAACATAAATATGTATTTATGTACAATTTTATATTATAAGTTAGAAATGTAAGTAAATTACATTTTATATACACTGGCAAGGATCAGACCCTGAGATTGGTCGTAAACATGAGTGTCCCAATATGGGAGAACGTGAGAGGCTTGGCATTTCGTTTGGCACTGTACACTGACAAAAAAAAAAAAAAAAAAAAATTTAACATTGTGTAGCAGATACTGCATACCAGCACACAACTGTATATTGTACAGAATGCTAAATGCTACGGCTGCCTGCAGTACATACAGCAGAACATGAGCTACACACGGAGAGTTTTACATGAAAATGGAAAATTCCAGGCATTACAATCTGTTAACATTCCTTAAGATATCTCTTAAAACAAACAAAAAGTACAATTTATTTATTTTTACGAGAGTTTAAAATACCATCAACTTCTGAGTGGATCACTATCTGAGGACTGTTGGGCTTCCCAACAGAGTATATAAAGCAGCTCTGCAAAACCTGCTTCACATCTGTTATTGAGGTATGAAGGCAGACACAATCTGGAACCACAATCATGCTGATTTTGCACCATACAAATAATGCAGATTTGTCTCTTTTCCATTCTCATCCAGTGACTCCTGTTGTTTGTTTGCCTGTTTGCCACCTACCACATAGCTGAGTTTATTCTTATCTGTAAAATGTCTCGTAGACCCTTTTAAAATGCAGTTTAAAACCAATTAAGTGTGTATAAAATGTGCTTCAAAGCCCAATAAATGTGAAACAGTCATTGCAAGCGAACAGCAGTCAGCAATGTCTGTTTCACAAGAAGAGAGGTTTCCTGTCATTCAGTTGTAAGAGGTATAATGAGACTGCTGTTTGAGCCACTCCTCTTTGTCCCCATCTTCCTCCCAGTCCTCCTCATCCTCATCCTCACTGTCAGACTCATCATAGAAGCTGATGGTGGCCTGGATGGGGAAATTCCTCAGCAGGGCCTCTCCATCACTGTACAGATAGTCGAATGACTTGGACTTGGGCCAGAACAGCCTGTGTTTGGGAGGAAAATAAGATAATGTTCAAATCCGATGCTGATAATCACTGCAAACATTTTCTCACGTGGTTACCATTGTGAAATCTTGTATAGTAATCTCCCACTGGGAACCAGGAAGGTATTCTAGCTTGCAGCACTGAAAAGAAAGACATAGCTACATGTCTTTGAAGGAAACAAAGTAGCCTGAAGTGCAATAAGGATTAAACAGCACCCTCATATGCATGCTGACAGAAAGACTTCCCTTAAGCCAGTGTACATATGTAAGAATGGACAAGGAAATGGAAACGGAGGTGGATACTGACCTGACAGGGTGCTGAAAGGCTTGAGGTTTTCTGTCTGACGAGAGGCAGCCAGGCACTGTAGGTCTAGAGTAAGGCTGAGGAGACAGTTTCATTTTCATGTTTTAACAGCAACAGAAAAAAACTCACAAACCAACAAATACACCAAACGTACTATCACATCTCCTCCCTTACAGCGACTCTGTGCTGTATCCTAGAAGTGACATTTACTGTGTTGTTTTTAACAATGTTCTCATTTAAACACCTCTACAAACACCTTTAAAATATGACCATTAAACTTTCAAATGGCAGTCAGCTGGCCAGCAAAGCACTAACAGATCACAGGCAGCAGTGAGCTGGCACCTCGCTCAGCGTGTAAAGGCAGAAGTTTCATAACGAGGTGTGCACTCTCCAAAGGGACTGTGGGAATTTCCCCTTCAACTGTTCTCACCGAAAAACCCAGAGGTGTTCATTTTGGCATCTCTCCCCCAACTAGCAGGAAAGAGCTATTAGGAGGGGAATGTCTCACTCACTTTGTCCTGGCCTTTCCCCTTAAATGTTACAAAAAAAAGTCATCCAAGTTCCCAATTCTGCCATCCAAATATGGATTTTACACTAGAAAAGGTCAAGTGAGCAATGGATGTCACTTGCCAATGTGACTAGCAGTGAAAATTAACTGTCATTTGGCTGCAGAACTGGTGTTAATTTCCCACCACAGTGTCACTCAGTGTGTGTTAGCTTCCTGGCAGCTTTAGCAGCCTTGGACAGAAGACGACAGCCATATGGCAATGTGTCAGAGCACGCATCTCTTCTCACTCAGCAGCATGAGCTTCAAACCTTAGAGCGCACAGTTTCTTCTCCACTTGCCCTGGATATTTTACACACCCCGAGCTATTTGAAAATTAAACCTGGTGACTGTAATCTCGCAACAATTTGGTATCTAGAGAACAACAGAAAGAGCTTTTACATGTAATTGTAGAGGCAGAAATGTTGTTTAAAGTGTCAAGGAAGGATTGAGTGCTGTTATTTACATGCATGGATTTTACTACCGCCCTTTATTTTAATTTTTTTTAACTTTGCTTGTTAAGGTCACAACATGCAAGTAGCTAAAAGTTAACTGAATACCTGTCTTGTCTCTTTTTGTAGCATGACATGTTTATTCTACATTTGTTTGCAATGACTGTTTGCACTTTAAACTGCATCCAAGATAAACTGTGCTAAACTGAAAATTTCCTGCATGTAAGGAAGAAGGGGAAGAGGCGCTGACAGTTCAGTGTGAGAGGGAAAATACTACATGCTGACACCTTTCTTTTATCCTCCACTGCCCTGTGGCTGTTAATGGCTTCCACATGACTGACTGGAACAGCAAAGGGGCTTTCCTTCGCTGTCTTAACATGACACCAACTGACTTTAAGTGGATCTGAATTAGATATGTGCATTGTATTGTAACTTACACAGCACAGTTTGTTTTGTGGGCATTGACCTGGCTCATCCCTGCTGCTGGACAACCATGGTCTCCACAGTGCGGTCTGACTACAGGGGTAACACAGGAGAAGATTGATTAGCGCAGAACAAACAGCACATTCATACGCATGGTTCATTAAATGCACTAAAATAGGCCTAACTGAAGTCATAATTTATCTCAAAGAGATGCTGCAGAGACACATTTACCTTAGAGACACTCTATAAATGGTGTAGGCTACTAACAGCTGAGATGTAAAACAATGATAAAACATGCTTTCCTTCTAGTATAAGGTTAATATTAGTTATAGTCCGTCACATGTAATACTTTCTGCATGTCATGCAAATCGGGACAACATAACTTTTAACAGCAAGAATATCAGGCAGATCCACAGTAAAACAAAGGTCCGCCTTTTGATGATTTCTTATTAGAGTTATGATTTAGTACAAAAGTCGACAACTGCATAACATGTAGGTGTGAATGCTGTGAGATGGTAGAAGTGAGACTTTTATTCTATTTCAAATCCCTCAGGTTTTGGGAAGCTTGGTCGAAAATGATATTGTCAGTGTCTCTGGTAGAATAAAATGTGAATTCTGGTGCTACACGTCATATAGCTGCGACTATCAGTCTGAATAAGGATTAAACCTCCACCTTTACCAAAAATGAAAGCCGCTATCGTTTCACCTGGCAAGCACTTTAAGGTTTTAGTTTAGCTTAAAACTAGCGATATCTTTAACATGAACGAAATAACTATTTTGCACTTTTTTTTTTTTTTTTTTTTTTAAGAGGGGGGGTGTTAAAGATATGATGATCGCCCACGGCTGTGTTACCGTGGTACGCCAAATGGGCTTTGAGCACTACATATTTCAGCCACTAATTTGGTTATAATTTTATTCTGCTTCCCTTTACAGCTTTTTATCCATTATCAACATGTCTGTCATTAACTAAAAAGCCAAAGGGTTCATCCTCAGACCGGTACATACCTGCTGTTTGAATCCGAGCTGCAGCTCACTGTGAGCGGGCGCGACCACGGTGCCGCGCCGAAGGAAGGCTGCTTGACTGCGAGGCATGCGGAGGTCATCCTTCCGGCTTCTTCTGCTGGGGGAAATTCTCCCGAAATATGAACGATTTGTTTAAAATCAGCGTGTTCGCCTTGTCAGAGCACGAAGTGTGTAACCTTCGAAGCAGCAGAAACGGACCGACGCCGTTAAAGCTTTCTGAGGCCGAAAGATGTACAGCTTCTCCAGCCTTGAGGAAAGGAAGAGTAGTCTTTCCGACAGACGGCCAGGGGTTTATAAAGCGGGCGGGNTGTGTTGCCAATTTGGGAGGGGAGGGGAACGGACCGGTTGATTGATGGATGGATGGCGCAGATGATGGCTTCAAATCAACTATTGGGGAATGTTTTTTTTAATTAACAAATAAAAATATTTACAATTGAACGCTTCTGCAGATCTTCAGTATTTAAAAAACAAAAAAACATGTAAAACCAGAAAAGGTTCTTCTTGTTTTATTTGATGATAGATAGATAGATAGATAGATAGATAGATAGATAGATAGATAGATAGATAGATATAGATTTGCTGTGATCTTACTTCATTGGATGGTTATTATTTCCTAATCCTATGATATCAATAATAACCAATAACAGTAGTAACACATACAGTCAGTGCGCATATATTCTGCATAATATTCCAGTCGAACATTTGTAAAAACTCCTGTAATGCATTTGAAGTGACCTTTAGGCCATATTATTATATAATAACGTCAATAGCAAAATAATCTTTTATGATGACTTGATATACACTGTCTATGAGCTTGTGGATTTTTAATGATGGAGCGTATTCACTACATCTTCATTAAGGAGAACTGGTGTTGTCCAAGTCTCCATCTAATTTTCTCTTGTTAATTGGTTTAGTGTAGCTCCCTGCTGTCTTTCTCACAGATGGTGTCTAAGTTTTCTCCTCTTTGTTTTTACAGTCAACCTGCTGGTTTGAGATTTCTCACCGCCCCGCAGCGCCGCGCTGTTTGGACAGGACAGGCTTCACACCAAAGTGACCATAAACAGGCAGGAGAGGTGGAGGAGGTTTGATCGGTCACCATCAACCACCAAAACCAGTTTGGACGTCGCTTAATATTCTCAAAAAAAACAAAAAAAAAAATCATTAAGCCCGTTTTGTTTTGTGTGTAATGCTTTTCCCTCTTAAATTTGAAGACAGCGTCAGTTTGCAGCAGGTTGCAGCACCTCTTCCAAGGTTTGTCAATTTGGAGTTTAATTCAGGACACATACCATCTGTTATTGAAATTTGTGGTAACATTTAAAACATGCCATGTTAGAAAAAAAGATTTACAAAAAAAAAAAAAAAAAAAAAATCCACAATGGATTTTCACCTTCAGTATTTATATTGAGAGCATGATCTGACTTTGGTTAAGTTTTGAGGGCGTGTGCAGCCCATTGCAGCTGGTGTGAGGATCCTCACCGGCCGCATGCTCTAATGGGCCTTTAATGTCCCCTAATGGACTTTTCATTTGGGATAAACAAACCTCTCAGGAGCCAGCAGGAGCCATGCAAACCCCCTCTGAGAAAAAGACACAATGACAAAATGGCGCAAAAGGCACAAATGGACCTGGAGATACGTGCTCCTTCAGCCATATCTTGGTGCTCAAACTTTTTTCAATCTGATCATGCACCAGTTTGAAAGCAGAATCATTTTCATACCCCATGTCCCCAAAAAATATTTTGTTCACTGATTAATAGAGAAATTCTGAACAAAATTACTCAAGTTTTAACTTTATTAAAATAATCCACAAGGAAATCTGCTGAGCTGCATCAATTTGGATCCTTTACTCTCAAAGGTAAAGTTATCTTCACTGTTGAGTGCCACCACCATTAATTATGGTCAGACTGACTCTAAACCAATATTTGTGTTTCATTAAATAGCAGATAACAGCAAATAATGGAAAGTTCTGCTGAAGATGAACCTGTAAAATGTGACATGACTTTATGTTTTTGTATAAATTACAATTTTCAGCATTTCCATATTTTTTTGTCATTAAGTGCTGGGGAAACGGTGCAAAAATATGGAAACTACGAACATTTTAATTTTAACAAAAACATAAAAGTGATTTTTGGTTAATTCTATAAGCACAAATGGTATCTGAAACCTGCTACTATCTGTACCTGTGTTCTCGAGGATGTTACAACTCTTCAATCTAATCTAATCTTCAATCTAATCTAGAAATAGTGATGGCACTGTTATATATTGTTAACATACAATACCACTCAGAATTTCTACTTTATCATTGAATTTGCAGTGACAGTAAGTTTTGAATCAGTTAAGGTTAGGATAAGTTAAGTTGGTTCGGGTCAGTTTAAGCTTTTGGTCATAGTTTTGCCCCAACATTTGCTTCATACAAATCATACAAGTAATGGACATTCCTTTAGGCAGCTCAGAAGTTACTTATGTGAAGAATCAGCTGTAGATTGAAAGTGTGAACAGCACAGGAAATGTGACGAGGACTGCAGAGTGGAATTCTGGGAGAAAAGGGGGAATTTCCGAATTGTTGGAAAGCTTTAGTATGAGATTGTAATCATCTGTCTTGTTTATATAGATGGTATCTGAGATAAAGTTATTTCTCAACAAAAATAAATCTGTCATTTATAAACTGTCACATATTTAATCTTCTTTAGCTCTTTGGGCAGAGATGTTCATGGGGACAAAAATCCTGTTTTCCTGGCAGCTAAATATCAACTTAAGCGTTCAACCCACTACAAGGATATTTTGTTTTTCAGTGGTTTTGGTTTAACACAGGCCAAAACTGCCTGTTAATTGTCCACCGCACTTATTTAAAGTGTTTTGTAGTACTCAATGTTTATTTTCTACTTTGTGTAAAGACCAAAGCAGTCTGAGTGTCCCACTTTTGTGATCTTGGAGCTAATTTTTCAAGACATAAAAATTTTTAAAAAAGAAGAAAAAAAGTAAAAGTTCATAGCTGGTAATAGTTTGGATTTTGATCACTTTCTTCAGGTCCTCCAGATTGAAGATGTTTTAAATCACTCTACTAACATTTCTTTCTCTCTTTCTCCTTTTTTTGTTCTCCATGTTCTTATCTGTCTGTCCTATCTGAGGTCGTGGCCACTCTCTGACTCTTTGCACCAAATTGGACACTATCAGCAGCTCTTTGGACAAAAGTTAGTCTGCTGATCCAAATGTTCCACAACAGAGCACTAGAAAAACAAGGAATGGCACACTTGTTTACCCCTCCTCTTGCACATGTGTGTGTGTGTGTGTGTGTGTGTGTGTGTGTGTGTGTGTGTGCGCCCCCACTGTTTTCACATTTGCTGACAGCACAGACAGGACCTCCTCCCCTCTGCTCTCCCCCAGAGTGAGGAATGCTGCTAATCGGTGACCAACTGCTCCCTCGTCTTATGTACGTATTTTCTTTTCAGCGGAGGCCATACAAGCTCTTATCTGAGCTAATCTCAGAATAAAATTAATAGAAAACAATTGTCATGGTTACATATACTGCCTGCTACATATACTGTAGCTTAATCCTCTCTGCCTGTCATTAGGGACATTTAACCGCTTTGCATGGGCTTAAAGGAACTGAGCAGACAAAATCATGTTTTGCCAGCAGCTAAAGAGGAATTTCACTGAACTTTGTTTTTTAAATACAGTATGTTGTCCTAGATTTTGACTCTAAAAGCAGCTGGACTATAAGGCTCTTTAACCAGAACCCAAATTAGTGACACAACACACATGTTTTGCATCATTATGATATCACTATAAGTAACAGTTACACATGCAATAGGATACAAAAAAACAATGGAAAAGCTTGTTGTGGTGTGGCTGTGGATCAGTGGCGGTCCTGGGTTCCTTGGTGCTCCAGGCAAGATACATTTAACTAACAGTGAGCTAACACAGAATCAATAGGAATTTCTTACATACTAAATGTGCAGGACAAATGGATTGATGTCCTTTTTAGAAAAAAAAAGTTACAGGCACATGCGTATTTATGACAGCAAAACTTTGCATTGAATGTAAAGTTTTGCTGTCATAAATACTTTTTTTGTATTTTATTAAATGGAGCCATAACGCTTGTCAGATTCACTCAAGTAGGCAAAGTACAATATATTTGAATAATGATACTGTGTTAAGTTCAGCTTTGGTGAACTTTGACCTTAGGTCAATAGCAAACTAACAGATTTGTATCAAAATTTGAGGTGTAGGTGAGTTCTGCAGTTTTGTCCTTCACTTTCACTTTGTCACTTTGGTCCCAGTAAGTATTAGCTTTAAGTCAGGTATGATACAAATGAATGAATGAATGAATGAATGAATGAATGAATGAAAATATGTCACATCTATCATAAGTGATAATTTTATTATCCTGATCCAGAAGTAGATTGAAAAAAAAATCTGACTGTGATCTGAAATAACATATTTAGATGACTGTATAGCCTTTACAAAAGGAATGTGCCCTAATATTACTATCTTGACAGGAATGTAAATTCTTGGAGGGTTTTAATAGGAACCTTTAAAGATATTGCAGTATTATCACAAAACGCATTAAATTTTTTTTTTTTTTTTTTTTTAAGAATGCATTACCTACTGGGCTTAGATGCTTTACTTACTTCTTCAGCTGTTTTGTCCCGTCATGAGTGTCTTTATTTGCTCATGATCTTGAGCTGTAACCAGCTTGGGGAGACCTAAATGGTCAATCCATTCAACCCCACTCCTTACCAGATGGCGGCAGTAATGTTCAATTTTATTGTTGGCCCAACTATTGCTAAACTAAGTAGGAGGAAGAAGAAGAAGAAGTTATTCAATTGTTTTTGTTTTGAGTTTTGAGTGTGGATGGTAAACTTAAAAACTTAGATTTATTTGTACTAGTGTGACCGTTCGATCTCACAGAGACCCTCTGTTGCCCTGAGTGCTCTTGCGCTTCATTTGGGAGGTGTTAGTCCCCCCCCCCCNCACGCACACCTCCTTAGCACACTCGAGCCAGGAGTCTCACCTTGAGGAGAAGCATACCAGCTCTCCAGAGTTTCCACAGTAGCACCTACACTACTGGCGTGTAACGGACACAACACATACACACACAGAGTAGTTCTTAGTTCAATGTTCATCTTAGAGCATTGAATAATATTATGTTTCACTAAGATAGAGGAATAAGCAGCTGGATCCAATAAACAATTCAATCCTTTTCCCTCATGTTGTCTGATACATGTTGGGGGATTAATGCTAAACTCAGTCTCAGTCTAAATCAGTCTGGTTCATTCAAGCTGATCTGATCAGAGATCCAGTCAAGTCAAGTCACATTTACCTGTACAGTATCACATTCAAAGGTTGAGAATGTGAGTGTGTGTGTGTGTGTGTGAGAGAGAGAGAGAGGGGAGTGNGAAGAGAGAGAGATCTGTGAGATTAGTGTTATTGTATACTGTATATATATATATATACATTTCTTATTGTATATTCAATATTTTCCAAAACAGGTATTCTGAACCAGCTGGCTATCATTGTGTCTTTTGAAAAACAAGATTTTACAGTATGCCTGGTTTCTCAATAGATAAAATCATTGTGTACTGAATTCTTGTGTTTTGTCAAAGTTCACTGCGGGGTCAGGTTAATCGACAGCATGGAGCTATGTTGCTATATGTGTGTATATCTGTGTGTGTGTCAGAGTGTTAGACTGGTGTGTGTAAAGTGTGCAGTAGGTGCTGATGTGGGAACAGAGTGCGGGTCACTGGGAGAGCTGTTGTGTTTCTCCTCAGGGTGAGACTCCTGGCTCTAACAAGGTGCTGGGAGACAGAGAGGAGGTTGAGCAGGGCTGGAGTGTGCTGAGGAGGTGTGATGGGAGGAGGTGACAGGAAGGGCCAGCTTACCAACACCTCCCCAAATGAAACTAGAGGTGTGAGGAGCAGGCAGGAGTCGGACATACCGCCAAGTGCAACAAAGGGTCGCTGTGAGGTCGACCATGCAGCGAAATGACTCATTCTGTTTGTCAGTGGCACCAGACCAGAGACTGAGTTTGAGTTCTTGCAATTATATTCTTGTAAACTCTTAAATATGCCCACCATTATTTCCATATTATTCTTCCAAGGATCATCTAATCCCATTGAAATTTAATTGAAATACTATTGGTGGTTCCAAAGTTTCAAAAAATGCCAAACATCATGCCAACAGTTTAAGTTCTCAGTATCTCAGGACTGTTCTGCACATTCTTACGTTTCTAATCCCATCATGCTATGTATGCCTATTGTGTGTGGGTGTGCATGCATGTGCATGTGACTAACACCTTCACACATGAATCCAGAGGTGTGAGCAGCAGTCAGTGGGCTCCTCACTGCTCCATCCAGCATCACTGGATAACAAGTGACCCTCGACTAAAATGTCGACTCCACACACTCACACCAGATCAGTTTCACACGTGGTCACAGGGTCACTAAGTGTGCTCACTGAGCAGAAAGGAGCGGATGCACTCATTTCCATGGTAGCAGGGTGATTTTAGTTTAATCTATGCAGGGGTGATTGTGTTTTGTTTTTTTTGTTTTGTTTTGTTTTGTTTTGTTTTATTTTTTTTAATCAGTCAATCAATACCAATGCACAAACACACATTATCAGTCAACTGTCATCTGTTTGTGAGCTCCATCTAGTGACTTGACCACAAACTGCACCCTCTTCCTCAGAGCATCAGGATAAGGTCACTCATCAAGGTTCAAGAGTTAGAGACTACATTTAAAAACTGATTTCTTACATTCTGTGGTCACCTATAATTCATATTTGCACATCACATATTATTCTGATGTAAATTCACGTCTGTTTCATTTTTCATAAATTGCTCTTACTGATACAATCTGCATGTAATAATCCTGAATGATATTGAATAATAACAAACCACAATTGCTTTTTAAATGCAGTTTTGTCTTGTGTGGTTATTTTAGGTTATACTTCAAACAGAACAGGGCGTGTTGAGCAAATGTCACATGACTTCCAAGCAGCTTGTTTGCTAGAGTTTTGGTGATCTGTCGTCAAATCAGATTAGAGAGATAGATTTGGGATTTCAGTATCTCCAGCTAAACCTCTTTTCAATCGAAAATATTTTTGATATTGTACTCACTTCCAGTAAATGAACAGTATCAGTCATGTCTTTGCGTTGTTCTTCTCATCTTTCAAAGCATGAGTAACTGCAGAGTTTGGATGAAGACCCAGGTATGTTTTATTGTTTTACCCACAGGTTTGCTGCTATATCATTAATCACAGGTCCAACAGTAAAAACATATAAAAGAGCTACAAACATGCTTCGTGTAAAGGCACACTATTAAGCCATTTTCCAAAAAATGTTTGTTTTCTTGTTTTCTTCCCTTTCTAAAGACCTCACCCTCACTTCCACCCACTGACCCACTGCTAACAGGGAAAGGCTCCGACTACTATGACAACCTGTGGCAGATTAAGAAGTTAGAGCAAATGAATAACTTCATTACAAAGTTACACTAAACACACTGACCAACACATGCTTTCCTTGTCTTTTTTTTTTTTTAATAAGCATTACATTTTGATGAGCAATGTTTCTGGCTCTTCTCACAGTTACACACACTCACCACCAGCCAGTCAATATAAAAAGGTCAATATAAAAAGCTGACCTGAATTTGCCTCATTAATATGCACTGCATCCAGATAATGCCCCTCTGTGTTTTACAATAATCACAGTGTTACTGTGGCATGTGGACATTGCTCTTTCAGTTTGCTGCGCTAGGAAAGTGACTGGATTACATGCTAATCCCATTATATTACTGCTGCCATGTGAGAGCTGGTTGGAGGGATTAGAAACAACGGCTCATGATTCAGAACTGGATTAGCAGAAAACTGAGTAAATGTAAACTACTGATACACACACACGTGCACAGTTTAGATACTGAAGGGAAAGCGTGGCTCTTTATCTGTTATGTGGACAAACACTATGATGGTATGTATTGGATTTTGTGTGTGTGTGTGTAAGAGATGAAAGTTATAGTGAACTTTTCAACCTCTGCATCAATAACTTGTCAATGTCACAAGGTTATCTGAAAAGTGTTTATTGATTTAAGCTTGTCTCTGTGTGTGGAGGCTATGAAATCTTTAAAAACTATCACTGTTGTTCTTAAACTCAGTCTTTAATGAATGTATGAATTTAGATGACATGATCACTTAACCTCAGTTACAGCAGCTGTAAAGTATGCTAAATCATCATCAAAAATCATCATCATCAAAAAATACTCTATTTGTCAAAGATAATTTGCTTCTACTTTGCTATGCTGTCATATTTAGTGAAAGCTGATGCATTCATGAATCCAATTTCATTAACTCATTGTAGGCATATTTATTTTAGAAATTTATTTTTTGTAAATAGACATTAACTTTTATATTGTGTAAATGATTTTTAGGTGCATAGAATGTCACATCACCCACTTTTAGGGAAAGCAGTCATTACTTTCCTACAGAAAACAACCAAATCGAGCCACATACTGTATTATTTAATAATAACATTTAGCTTCTTCTTAAGTACATATTTATGAATAATTGTTAAAAAAAATATTTATCAGATTTCAATGACTTATAGGGAATGGATCAATGAACAGTCTAAATTAACCTACTGAGTGAAGGAAAAGACAGGAGGAAGCAAGGCATGGACAAAGCAAATAGATTAATAAATGGACAATATGAATAAAGTGAGGCCTGTGTATTTTCTCATCAGTGCAGGAAATATATCTATTGTGCTATCAGCCATATGGAAGCCTGTTTCCACCACTTGAAAAAAAAAAAAGAAAAAACAAAAGAATTCTGAGATTAAAGTCAGAATTCTGAGAAAAAAGTCAGAGCTCTTTTTTTTTCAAGTGGCAGAAATGGGCTTCCATAGCCATCCCATAAATAAAATGTTTAAAATGAATCATTAATCAAACTAAATAAATAAATAAATAAAAACTAGAGTACTTTCTCGTTGTCCTTTCCTTAAGCTAATTTGGTCATCTCCAAACCTTTAGGTTTTCTATAGAATGAATCAGGAGTGGTCTCTGTTTTCTTTAAATCAGTTTGCAACATTTTTTTTTTTTTTTTTTTTTTTTTAGCTTCGGCTTGAATGGCTCCTTTCTTCCTTTGCAGTGGGAACAGTCCATCCTGCCTTTCACCGCTAAACACATCTCTGCTGAATTTGTTGTTTGGACTAAGCTGCCGCCATGGTGAACTAAAGGTCTGTTTTGGAGGGAAGAAATGACAGATGGAAAAATGATTAACCAGCTGGCAACAAGGATGCATGTGTGTGTCACTGTCAAAGGTGTCAGTGTCAGAGAGTGTGTACATGACAGGAGGTGAAGGTCTGGATGAGCTAGAGAGAGAGAGAGAGAGAGAGAGAGAGAGAGAGGAGAGCATAGAGCATCTGACCAAGAGAGAAAGACAGAAAGAGAGTGAGAGAAAGACAATTTTGGAAGAGTAGAGGGACAGAGTAACCAATGATTATGAATTACTTTTGATTTTGTTACATTTTTAAGTAATATGTGAATGCGTTGAAATCATTTGTAACAGGCAGGACCGTATTTTGTGGGAGAATAGTAGCTTCAGTATTAGTTAAATTAGTGTTTTTGCTACATTTAGTTGCAGCAATAATAGCACAGCACGAAGAACAGCAGCGGTGCACTAACTATTGCAACAGCTGCGACTATGTCAGGGTCCAGGGTATTCAAAGTCTGAGAGGCTGTGGAAACATATTTTCTCTACTGGAGAAGCAGAGGGAACTTTAACAAACAGCAGTGGTTGATGTTGTAAATAGGAGCTGTGGGCTCAGCTGTGCCTTCATCATCTTCATCCTCTGCTTCAGCTGCAACTTCAACTGCAGCAAGCACACATAATCAAAACCTCGACTAGTTCGACTTCTGGCTGATCCTCAACTTCAGCTACAGTCACAGGTAATGCATGTAGTGTATGTGTGTATGTGTCTGTGTGTGTGTGTGTGTGTGTGGGTGGCGGGGTGTTTTGAATGCAGGAGAGTAATAAAGAGTGAATATTACTTTCATTCTGAATTAACTACTCACTCTGATTTAACTACTACATCCTAGCTAAAAAAAAAAACAAAAACAAAGGTGGGTTTGTATGGGGTTAAAATGAAATTTGTATCATCGTAACAAAAAAGACAAATGCAAATAATTGGAATGCAACTTATTCCGATTCTTCAGCATTTGCAATGGTAATTTATGTCACAGTTACTCAAGTTATTTTTCTGAAGTGTTTGAGTTATTTTGTGTAATTCATATACTTTGTAAGTTGCAAAAAATGTGTCTTTACTTTAGAACTATGTTTCCCCACAGTTTAAGTTTAGTCCAGTATGGATGATCATATCTGGCTTTTTAGAAAATAAATAAATGAATGAATGATTTGATAAACAAAAGAGTTCAATAATTTCTTTATGAAAAAAAAAACAAAACAGTGCAACAGAGGTCCATGGAGCAGGAAATATTGCAAATAAGTAAAAATGTGAGCAGCTGGTTCCAGAAAACAAGCTCATACAAGCTGCATGCTTAGAGTCAAACATCAAGCCAGAGAAATATAGTTTGCAGATATTGATCAAAGCAACAGTTAAAGGTCAGTGGATATTGGACTTAAATTTATGAGGTGTGCAGAAATAGGACCCCAACAGAGCCCTGTTTCTGCTGGATGTGTAAATATGTGGTTGTTTGTTAACATGTTAATGATAACTTGACATTGTTGCTGTGCTGTGTGGTCATCTCTCTGGTGCTGTCTATCTTTGGTATCACCATGGCAGCCCTGTTTTGGAATCTTTCAGCTCCCTAGTAATCAAACATCTTAGGTTAATGTAGCTTTAAAAGGCAGTTATTATCCAACTTGTATGGAGAATCTGAATTCAAAATTCAGTTCAAACCAGAAATAAATTTGTCCAGGAAACATGAATCCAGAAACTCTTGACAACAAAGTTTTCAGGTGACCAAACACAACCTCTAGCCATGTAAGATCTTCAGCTCTTTAGCTACATTGGAGGTAAACAGCTGGTTATATTTTTAAATGTAAGCCCACAACTTTAGGATTCCAACAAAACTCAATAGACGTGGTTAATTTCAGCCCTGTTTTTGATTGGGATGTGTTCATTTTGGCAGATGCAAAGTGATTTTGTATCGAAACACTGCAAATCTTTTGACATCACTGATGTGCTAAGCTCTGCCCGTCTTTTACCTCGCTAAGTATTTCTTTGTGACCTCCACTGGAGTAGGTATGGTGGGTCTGTTTGTTCATTCATCCATCTCTGACTAATCTGTTTTTGAACCTTTCACAGGTGTGGTCATGCCGACAGCAGGTCTGGAGCTGATGGGCTTCTTCCTGGGCCTGCTGGGTATGCTGGGTACTCTGGTTGCCACAGTGCTACCATTTTGGCGAACTTCTGCCCACATCGGGTCCAACATTGTCACAGCTGTGGACAATATGAAGGGCCTGTGGATGGAGTGTGTCTACCAGAGCACAGGGGCCTTCCAATGTGAGACGTACAACTCTATGCTGGCACTGTCCTCTGACCTGCAGGCCTCTCGCGCCCTCATGGTCATCTCTGTGGTGCTATCTATCTTTGGTATCACCATGGCAGCCCTGGGGATGCAGTGTACCGTCTGCTTGGAAGGTGCAGGCACAGCCAAGAGTCGTGTTGCTGGAGCCGGTGGTGTCCTGTTTCTCTCTGCAGGCTTCCTAGCACTCATACCTGTGGCGTGGACCACACACGAGGTAGTCCAAACCTTCTACCGACCCAACATCCCTGACAGCATGAAGTTTGAGTTGGGACAGTGTCTGTACGTCGGCCTGGCCTCTGCGCTCATCTCCATGGTGGGAGGAGGGATGCTGTGTGTATCATGCTGCGAGGAGCAGGATGGTGGCAGTGGAATGAGAAGGCATAGGGGCGGGTATCCATATCCAGTAGGTGGAAGCATGCCAGGCATAGGGGCCACAGGGATACGAACTGCTTCACAGACCTATCGTAACCCCACCCTCCAGGTAGGAGGTACCAACATGGCCAGCAGAGGACAGACACTGATCCGCAGTACCAGTAACAGCTCGCAATCGAGTAAACATGGAGTCCAGGGATCCAAGAAGCCCACTGCAGCAGGATATGATGTTACAGGATATGTCTAGATAAATTTATCTGACCATAGCTCAAGTTAAAGTCATATATGCTATACCAAGCAACAGAGCAAATTAAATGCATAATTTGCACACTGGAAAGTCAACTGTATCACACACACATTGCGTTTCATGAGGAATTGCTCTCACTAGTGTGCAACTGCATTTCAATGGTGGACAATTAAATGGTGTTTAATCTGACAACCACTTATGAAGGCTTGTGGTTGAAGACTTACAGACCATTTACTTTACAGTTATCTCTTTTTTTTTAAAGGACTGTACTTCAATGGTGTATTTTTCAACTTATGTAGGATTTGAATTGTTTGTATTAAAACTTTTTTCTTGGTATTCATAGGATTTCCCTCAGCTGTGGGGCAATGAGTTGACTAAAAATGGAAAATGAAAATCCTTCTTGACAGCTGAGGTCTCTGCTGATTATCAGGGATTGCTTTTCACCACTTGAAAGAGCCATTTGAGAATTGATTCACATAAAGCAAGTAATTATTTTAATTTGATTTTTTTAAAGTTGGGAATAAATGCTAACCTTTCCTAAACGCCTTTCGTTGGACATTTTTTTCTGAACTACATGATCAGGTATGTACCATAGACAAATGCAGTAAAACGTATGCCCCATGATTTACACAGGGCATATATGGGGCAATTTACAAATTATTATTATTATTATTGTTGTTGTTGTTGTTGTTGTTGTTGTTGTTGTTATTATTATTATTATTATTATTATTATTANATTATTGTTGTTGTTGTTGTTGTTGTTGTTGTTGTTGTTATTATTATTATTATTATTATTATTATTACACAGAGAATGGCACCATCAACTTCAATTTACACAGAGAAACATCATAATATTTTAACCTGTATTTTGTTAAACTAAAAGTACAGATATACATTGTGAAATTTTTTTTAGAGCACAGTATATAAAACCTTATAAGTGGTTTGTTGGTTTAGAAGTTTAGACTGGTGTTTTTACTGTTCAAATGAGAAAAAGATCACAGCCCTGAACCGAAGACAAACAGAAGTCTGATATAAACAAACCTAACAGAGTACTATCTTGTCTAATCGATAAGCAGTTTCAGTATAACTGACCCTTTGTATATGTGGATCATGAGACAGAAATACACAGGCACACTGAGTCAGTTTAGAGTCACAAAACTGTGATAACAAGTGATAATTTAGAGATCTGAACCTCAGGAATGAAAAGATTAGTCTCAAAACGTCATTCAGTACATTAGGTGAAGAGCAGTGTTGAATTCACACTAAACATGGTGTGTGTAGTTCTTTGGCTTTGACACATGTAACAACTAGTGATGCCTGAAATTGCATCCTCTTCCACTTCTAAGCAAACTGCAGTGGGTTCTTTAGAAGTTAGGCTATAATCTGTAGATCCAGATACAGGTCTACAGTATTAGGGGTATAAGGAGACAATCGTTATGTCTGATTGCCAACAAGTCTCTGCTTAGGGTCATCTGATAGGCCTAAACACCAAAGAGTTGACCTGACCTGCACTGAGACTTGGGTCCATACTTTCTAGTACACCTCTGTTCTGCTTTGGGTCTGGCTTTTATTGGTATGGTCTTAAAGGACCATACCGTCCAGTTTGCAAGTTTGCTAATATATTCAATTTTCATACACATAATGTTACTGACAATCATCTTCCAAAGCATACTACTGAATGGTACAGAAGAGGACACTGCTTCCTTTTTATAACTTCTCAAAACATAGCACAATAGGATCAAAACTTTCTATCCAATTATGTCATGAGCATTTTGTTTCAAAGCACTTTTAAAGTATGAACCCTTATTAAGCCATACAGAAAAATCACGCAAATTACACTTTCATTCTGGTATGTGGTGGGTATGAAGACCTTTGTATGTCAGATGTGTCAGATGCCAATCATTCCTGGACCACACAGGTCCTCAAAAGACATGGTTAACACTAATATACAGTATTCCAGTTAACTTTTCATGTGTGTATTGCACAGATTTAGGTAGCTATTGATTTGACGTGCTGAAAATAAGCATTTCTTCCTACATGGGATGTGGGAGTCCACAGCTACATCACGTTAGAAGAGAAACAACTGAACTGGTTCGAGCAGCACGTATTTGACCGAGAGAACACCAGAGATAACTGGACACACACAGATATTTAGACTGTGGGAAAGACAAACACAGTCTCAAAAACATACAGTAGTAGATCCTCCTGAGCACCTTCATGTACTGACACAGACAGTCCATCAGCAGTTTCCTCTTTCATATTGCACTGCCGGTAATCAAAATAATGTTATCACCTTATGAAAGTGGTAATAACTTAATCACTATTGCAAACAAGGCTACAAATTGCAGAACATACGATTTCCAGTTAGTAGTATTTGGCAGCTATAAAGGATTTCTGGTAATCAACCCTTTGATATCTGATTTTCCAAAGCAATGTGAGACATCCATCCATCCATCCATCCATCCATATTATCTTATCATCCTTATCCTGTGAGTCAGGATGTGACAACAGACCAAATTTACTCCCCTTAAACTGTATCCAGTGAAATAATTATAATTACGCTGACAATGAGGAACAGAGGATACAGTTTGAAGCTGCATTTACAATTGTTTTAATTTCATAGTTAAAATCTCTTTCCATAGTTAGAGCCACACTTGCCCTGTCAGACTGTCCTATTTTTTTTTTTTTTTTTTTAAATCTTTACCAGGATATGTTTGGGGCCTGTCAGAATACTTCCATGATTCACTTCTGTCCTTCCACTTCAGAGGCCTAAGTCCAACCACTGAATAGATTTGTGGGAGTCTGCATCTCTATTTAGGTTTTCAGTTTAAAGTTAGTTTTTTTCCCCATAACCCTGCTGGTCTGAGGTTTGGACAAGTTATGGCTGTACAACTCCATCTAGTGTCCAAAAGAAATATAACACTGAATTTTGATGGCCAACGTACATTTGAAATGTCCTTGATGTCCTTAAACTGCAGAAACTGGCTAAATGTGTGGGCTGATTGTAATCGTGTATCAGCCTATAAGGAAACTGTGAATTGTGCTTTCCTAAAGTAATAAATAAAATAATCTCTTACAATTTTTTTTAAAGCAACAAGCAAGTCTGCACACATCATTTGCTGTAAGGTTTTTTTCATACACGTTTCTGAGATAAATATACATGCTTGTATTGTTTACATGAGGTTAGAAGTCAAAGGAACTCTCAGACTATTTAGAAGAACTAATGTAAAACATTCACACAATGACAGAGTAATAAAACAGTCATTTATTAATATGAAAATGTCAAATATTATTACATTAAATCCAGAAAGATAAATAAATACATAATCACATCCTTCTCATTCACAACATGCACTAGTCTGTGCTGTGTTCCGGAAAAACATTTTCTTTCTTTTCATTTCTTCTCCTTCACCACCTCCTCCTCCTTCTGCTTTTCCTCTTCCTTTCTCTCCCGAGCAAACTCGACCACTAGAGGTTTCCCTAGCAACCGGTATCCATGGACCAAGTGCAAGGCTTTCTGGGCCATTTCAATGTCTGCCAATGGGAAACAAAGATACCTTATAGGGCATAATGGAAAGTACATAGCTTTGTTAACTTATTTATTTTTATATGAGTATGAAATTGCTTTATTATTATTTTTTAAATCTACCTTCTAAAAAATAAGAAACAAAGATATGTGGACATGAATGAGATAAAATCAAGAGGTTTTTTAAAAAAATTATGCCTTATGTATCTAGATACGTACATATAGCAGACTGCACCACTTGATCACAGTTATAACGATCTCACCTGGCAGAGTGATGAAGGCCTGACCCTTCAGTCTTCCTGTCAACAGGCGGTAGATGACTGCCAGGCCGTTCTCTGACTCAAACCTTGAGAACAGCGCCACCAGCTTGGCCACTGAAGCCTGTGCACTCAGGTTCTTTACACACAGCACCTACACAGAGTTAAACAAAAACCATCAAGAATCACTAATTGCACATTAGTTCATATTTTTTTTCTTTTCAGTCAACAAATCAGATTCAGAGGTTCTCAACCTGGAGATTGGGACCCCCAGGGGAATGCAAGATAATTTTGGAGGATTGTGAGATGATATACAGTATATGTCTTGCAAAAATCTGGTTAATTGATACAACAATGCTTTTTTTAAGGGTTCATAAGATGAGAACATTGAAATTCACTGCCATGTGTGATTAAGTGTGTAAGCAAAATATTGATATTTTATACTGATGATGTGATGCCTCCTTCTGGCAGCCATAGTGGATATCAACATTAGCTAGACTGACAAACAAAAACGAGATTTCCAGCTGTTTTTGATTGGAAAGTGATTTTGATACCTTGGAGGGTTTTCCTGGCTGGTAGTTACGGAACCTTGGGATGCTCCGGATGCCTTGCTCTGATTCCCGGTTTTTTAGGATTTCTTCGTCTGAAATACTTTCAATCTCCCCTCTGATGGTCAGTGGTCCATTTGATCCTGCATTCACTGCTCCACACAGACTGCTGATTGGCTGACTCATATTTATCTGTTTGGGAGCAGCCAGTTGTGTTTGTGTCAAGCTGTCCTGAGTGTGTGGTTGGTCTGAGAGCTTTGAATTTGACTCTGACTGGTCAGCTAAACTATGGTTTTCATCTGGCAGTTCTGACAGATGGTCATCAGCGTCTCCTGATTGGTTATTGTCCTCCTGGGAGCTCTGTAATTGGTTGTTTTCTTTCTCGAAGTTTTGTGATTGGTGAGATGCACCTGTGAGGGTAAATGGGTGTGCTGGTTCAATAGTGTCTCGCTGAGAGTCCTGCATGGAAGCTTGTTGTGTCCTCTTGCTTAGAAGATCTCTATAAAGAAAATCCATTGGATCAGCGGATGATGCCCCCTGCTGGCCATCTTCATTATCTTCATCTGTGAATGGATAATACAACGAGTTACATAGATAACACCTCCGACACTGACTTAAAGAAACTTACTACGACAACAGACATTTCATTGTATTTCTCTCCTTCAGACTGTCGTACAGTAGAACAATGCATCTTCCTGTTCTGTTACTTAGATTCTGATGGACATAATGAATCTAATTCCCTCAGCTCTACTCTATTCTATTCATTCTAATTCTTTTCATTATAGTTTCTCATTTCTCTCTTATGTGACTGGGATTAGCTGCTCTTTTAGAGGATGTCTGCATCCTCAAAATCAGCTTACATTTGAGACTTTTTTTAAGACTTGATTTTTTTTTTTTTTTTTTNTTTTTTTTTTTTTTTTTTTGGTGGGGGAGAGGGAGGGATATTTCATCCCTTAAAAATGAACATGTTGATCTATAAGCATACAGTGTTTACATTTTTCACTGGAAATTTAACAAAGAAACATTTTAAAGACTGCTAAAAGTGATAAATTATGAAATGCAAGATGTAAAAAGAGATGTAAAATGCTGGATTGTCATTAAAAAAACATAACTTCATAACCTTTCAAGACTTGCAGATACACTGTTCTAAAGTTGGTGATGAAGAGGCTCAAAGCTGTTAAGAGTCTCTATATTATTGTGGATGATGAAAGCTAAGTGTCTGAAATATAATATGGAAACTTGTCTTGTCAGCTTCATTAGTTTTGTTTCATTTATGTTGGGAGGTTAGCTGTTTTTATAAGATTCTTGGTTAATAGTTTCATCTTTTCCCTTATTTTAGCACATCACCTATCTTTTCTCTGCTTCAGCAGAGAACAGGACAGTCTGACTTCATTGCAACACTCCTTACCTCGATGGTAAAGTGCAGTGAGGAAACCCAGGCGGTTACTGCCTTGAAACAGTGCCTGTTCAATCTCCATCTCCCTGCGTGACAGCGACCGGCTGGCGGAAAAGCGCTGTGGGCGGGATAAAAGCTTCGCCCTGGCTTCAATCTTATCTCTGATAACCTGCAAACGTTGCTGCTTTGCTGCTGGAGCTACACAAACACCATGGGACTGGGAGAGGCACAAAATTGGTCAGACAAGATTCCTATAATGTAACCAGACACAGCTTTCTCACATGTAAAGAAATGGCCACTTACCAAAAGAATCTCTGCATTACTGGTGTCTGAACAAATTATGAAGTATAAGCAACTGCTAAGAGCTTGACTCACATAAACAGTAAAACACTCAATTGTGTAAATATTTAGGCATAAAATCAGGTTCACATGACCTACATTTGTTGTGTAAAAACAAAACAGAGCAAAAACATGAGAAGAACATGCAAACTCCACACAGGCTGGAGTTGATTCAACTCCACCAGTTTTTACCTTCTCTGCTGCCTCTGGTGTATCTCTGCTCTGCCACAGCTGGATCTCAGTATCAGTGAGGCCCAGCTCCCGCAGGCTGGCCAGCTCCTTCTCCCCATCCTGCAGGGCCTGGAACTGGGACAGGCTCCTCACTCCAGCTGCTTGCTCCCCAAATGGCCTGTACAATGCCGCCGGAGCAAAGCATTGCTTTTTGGCTACACATCTGTCAGACAAAATTTCTTATAAAGTTAGATAGTTGCCAAATTTCTAAAATGTGACACCTGCCAAAATCAGAATAAATGAAATAAAACTCAGTATTAGAAACTCATGTATGAAGCTGAGTTAAAAGAAGGTGTTCCTTGTGGAGGTTTAACATGCATACCATGT
The DNA here is from genome assembly GCA_014773175.1 of Lucifuga dentata. Lineage (NCBI taxonomy): Eukaryota > Metazoa > Chordata > Actinopteri > Ophidiiformes > Bythitidae > Lucifuga > Lucifuga dentata. Next base: position 500,430 of record VXCM01000019.1, on the reverse strand, counting down.
AACAACAAATGTCCACATCTCCAGCCATAGACATTTGCTGCATGTCAAAAAGTCTTTCTGCCACTGGTTTCTGTTGCTTAACTATTATAAAAAAAATAAAAATAAATAAAATATGAAAAGCAAAAGATCATGTTTACAATCTTCAATTTTACATTTATGCCAAGCCAAGAGCTTTGGCCTTTTCCTCTAAAACATGAAAAATCTGTTATGATTCCAACTCTTCACATAGAATGAAGCTTTGAAAAAAAAATCTACAGCAAAACATCAAAATGTTTCTTATAAACTCTAGAAATATGTAGTTAAAGACAATCAAAGTCTCAGGCATTCTCTTGGTCAGCACACCTCAAACATATATTTTTCAATCCAGTGAGCAGGAGTGTTGCATAATAACATGTACAATGTAGAAATTCAATGATAAACTAGATACTACAATAAACTGTATTCACTTCAGTATGAAGTGCATTCAGTTTCACTGAATTTTCTTGACAACTGAGATACACAGCCATCACTTGTAAAACTGGCATAAAAAAAGCTGAGCTTTCACAAATATGAAAAGCAGAATTCAATTTTCTAGAGTAAAGGACGGATATAACTATGCTCCATTACTGCAAATGAAATACTGATGTCAGTGTATCTAGTATCATTGCATATTGTTGTGTCCATTATATGTCCTATCTATATGTCCTATTATATGTCCTATCTAAGCAGTCTGCAGCACTGTGGGAAAAATCTATCAAAATATAGAAAATGTAGCCATTGGACATAAATATTTACTCAATACAGCACTACACTGTAATAAAATGTAAATCACTCTTGAATAATAGTCTGTAACTCCAAATCTGACTTTAGTTTCCATTGTTTATCATCATGGAATGCATATAATGTCATCATATTTTAGTGGAAAACCCAAACTGTCACTGACCGGTCGATGTCGACATCAGTGTGGAGCTGCTGTAGCAGGAGACTGTGCAGCTGCCGCTGGCCCTCCGTCTCCTGCTCCTCCAGCAGTGGACCTTCCTCACAGGCTTGCCGGCTGACTCTGGCAAACACATGAAGAGACAACTACAGTTTACACACTTAATAGATTGCTATTGGCTGGAATAAGCTGAAATGGAATGGCTATCTTATTTTGGACTAAAACTCTGTATGGATAATACATATTATGTCTGCCTCAGAGTATTTTAGTATGTGGTGGACATTTCAATACAAAATACACTTCACTGAGATTTTTTGAAGAAAACCTGACCTGTCAGGCTTCAAGAACAAGCATTTTGCACCATGCTTCTGTCATTAATACACAGCATCATTTTGCAGGAATAAATTCACACGTGAAAATTCCAAACTCACAGGCCAAAATGCACTTTACAGCCGGGATAGTTTTTACCTGCATGTCAAACAACAATAGAAAAATAAAAAAGGATTTTTTTTCTCTGCATATAAGATTTTATGCAGAGAGCAGAAGTTTTTAAAGTAATATTTGAAATATAATAACTATACGCAGTGATTATCTGCACTTATGGCACGTTTTGCCCACTTGTACACGTTATGAGAGAAAAAAAAATGTTACAAGCTGCTGACAACTGACTTCAGATGATGTGAAGATATTTTCACATATCATAACATAACGCATATTACTGCTTACAGAACAACTAGATATTTGATTGCACTAACAAAATTTAACAATAACGATGAAACATAAAAAAAGCTAGCTCGGCGGCTGTATCTCCATGACATTAGTGTCTTAAGAAGAGAATATAATCAACCTTACGGCTTTAAAAACATAATTTCTTACAAAACATTGGCTTCAAACACGATCTTGGACAGTCTTGATTTCATTAAAATGCCAGAATCATTATAAAATTATTAATATGTGATAACGACAGCGCAAAGTTTTGTTTACCTTCGCATGCTTCCGTTTTCTTCTTCCACTTCCGGCTTGTGGAATCATGGGAAATGTAGTAAATTCTCGACAAGGCTGTAGTGCTTCGCAACGATTCCATTAGTTTCCTTGAGGAAACATCACACACCAAGATTTTGGAATTTTCGGCTGAAAATATAGTCGGGTATGTAGCATTTATAGTTGAAATGATAACCAATAGAAGAAACCGGCATTTAATCACTGATAATTATATTTAATCTGTTTTTTTCCTCAACTCAAATTTCTCTTAATGGAAACTCACAGAAGCCTGAACTTGCTTGTCTCTGAGCCACGTTTATTCAAGTTAACAAAACACATTTCTTTTGAAGACAAAAGCACACAGCCTCCATGCGCCACACCCAGCTTTATTAGAAAGGGTGTGTCACATCATCACAGTGGGCTGCCTTCTCTAGATCTGAGCTGTGGTGTACGTGGTTCGGTAATGCTGCAAAGCCTTACCGGATACATACTCTAAATGGCTCCCACCCTCCCCACCCAGCCGAAGTGTCCTCAATTAGCCTGCTGTTTGACGTCAGTAAGGTGACATGGGTGCCTTTCTACACCCTCGTTGAGCATAAACAACAGCAGCTGCAGCATTGCATTGGGTGGGGGTGCACGGATGCNCACCCTCGTTGAGCATAAACAACAGCAGCTGCAGCATTGCATTGGGTGGGGGTGCACGGATGCAAGAAATGCATTTGCGGTGCATGCATTTGACATTTTCCTGGGATTAGTGCGGGGTTCTGCTGATGCTCTTGGCTGCAGCTCCTCCTGCCTGCAGCCGCCACCGGTGTCAGGTCGCCGGTAGCGCGTCTCCTCTCTGCTCCGCTCATCTGCAGGGCTGCGCAGCTCCTGACTGACAGAGAGATGAGGGGTGGGGACGCAGGGTGGGGTCACAAGCAGGGAGAGGCGGAGGAGGAAAAGGCAGAGAGAGAGAGCCCAGCCCTTGAATACACGGCAACAACACGCCGACAGAAAGAGAGAGAGAGGGAGAAAGAGAGAGAGAGCTGGCTGGCTGTTTTTTGGGGGGAACACAGGGATCCTTCGACGCCGGGATATGAACTGAAAAGAAACCCCAAGAAGAAGCAGGGACCGTATTCCTATCTCCTGAAAATTGGCTGTAAAGGTGGAAAACGAGCCCCCACCCTGCTCTCTCCAGAGCAGTTCTTATTCAGATAGAGCTACACCCAAAGCCCCACCGACCCCCTCCTGCTCCCGCTGCTCCACCCCTCCGCCGCTGCACCGCTCTGGCAACCGAGATGCACACGGAGACCCGTAACAAGAAAGTAAGTCTGTATTACACTTTATTGACTTTGCCCTGGTCAGTGAAAAAAATAAAAAGCAGCAGGAAAAAAAAACCAACCCCAAACAAAACAAAACAAAAAAACCAAAAACTACCTGTCTGGATCATTTGCTTGCACACAACTGGAGTTGACATTGTTAGCTCAACATGTGACAATAAATGTCAGCGAAGGAGGATATTAACAGCTTGTATATCTTTGCAGGCAGGCTGTACATTTTGCAATTGCTGAAGAGTTTTGTAACAGCTACCTTAGACTGTGGCACTGTCATTCTCATGGTTAACCCAGAAACCTGTCTGTTTCTCTCGGTGTGTGAGCTGCACTTGAGGTCGATTTTGTTAATGCACTGTGATCATCTGAGAGGCAGGAAGGAAACGGAAGGCACAAACTGCAGCTCACAGGACACCATCTTAGCTTTTAAAGGGCCAGCAGCCACTTGTAAAACACACACATACATACACACAACCCTGGGAAGCAGCCAGGTGCACAGCCTCCAGAAACATTCTGTATGGACCTTTGCTGTGTTCTTGAGTCTTTAAACAAGTCCAAAGGGTGTTATTCTGGCAGTACACTTTAAGTTAAATTAAATCTGGCATGTGTTGGCAATAAAATCCATTGGTGTGAACAAAGACCAGACTTATAGCCAATAAGTGTTTGTGTGCTTTTCTGGTCAGCATGAACAGACATGAACAGACATGTTGGTGGTTTGCACTTTGTTGGCTTTCTGTTAAAACTATTAAAGGCAAAATGTGCTTTGTAGGTAGATTTGATGGGAAATCAAGGTGATTAGGTGAAGATGTATTTTCAATTCAAGCTTTTTAAAGATTTCAAGTTTAAAAAAGACTTTTAAAAGCATTTAAAAAAATATTTTCACTATTTTCTTATAAGCTGCTGCACTTAATTTGTATGGAAAAATCTGGCACACATATTCCACAATAGTCTGTTGCTAAGTGTAAATAGATGCAGATCAGGACCCATATGCAATTATTATAATAATGTGCAACTGTCTGTAAGTGGTCATTAAATGGCTCATAAGTTATGTTAAAATAATCATTTGAGTTAGTCATGGACTGGCATTCTAACATCACTTAGCCAAAAAAGCCTTTTTTGAGTCCACCCACTGAGATTAACTCAACCACTGATATTATTTCCATCTCCACAGCAGCTCCACCTGCAGGAATATAATCTTTGAAGGTAGCTTAGCAGCATCACTAGAGATAACTTTACCCACTTTTGACTGTCTTACAAATGATTGGTAAAATACTTTGGGCTCTAGAGCAAACATGTGAGTCCTTCACACAATAAAGGGCTTTAAACCGACTGTGGCAAGCCATGAATCCATCTTAAACCTTGTGATTGGAGAAGATTGCTTTTATACATACACCACATAATGCTACCCCCTTTACTCTAGAAGCTGTTGACCTGAGATGACGTCAAGATGCCTTCAGCACCTTTATATTTAACATCAATTAATCAATTTGATAAAAGTGACAGCATCTCTATAGCCCAGGCAATACATATGAACATGCAGTTTATTTGTCATATAATAACAGTGCAGGAACACTTTGAGTGACCATGATTATCACTTTGCATATGTAAGATATTAGTATTATCACTATGTAGTAATGTACTAGTGAATGCAGTAGCTTGCAGCCAGCACAGCACTGAGGCAGCTACCCTCATTAGGGTTCAAATACAGAAATGTGGATCACATCAGTCCCACACATGTGGCTTATGCTTCCTCGTGTATGAGCTGGCAGCACGAAATACAAACAATACAGAGACTGCTCATCGAAACATTGAGCTTCAGTACCACTAATGGTCAAAAACTCCATAAAGTAGCTATTGCTGAGGTATTTCTACATTGCAGAAATACCTCAGTAATGACCTCAATATGTTAAAGAGGTCACTTGCCAATCAAACAGTGTAGGTGTGGTCTGTGACATCTTCCACTACTTGTCGAATGATGGTGTTAGAAGTTCTGGAGCAGGCACTCTTTCTTTGTCAGTTCCAAACTGTAGAAAGCAGTACTTTATTTGCGAGAAGGATTTTTCTCTCAAAAGCGCTACCTGATAGTGAGTGTGTAGAACAGGTTTCATGACCTTCAGTAAATAAGGTTGATTCACTTTTGTGTTACATCAGTTAGCAGTAGACAGCAGCAGTGCAAACATTTCCACATCATTGTAGCAGATTATTAATTTAAGTTGCCATGCAGCTGCTTAGGTAAGAAGAATGAGGATGTGAGGAAAGAATAGGCAGCTACAGCAGCGAGAGTGCAAACTCAGTTGTGTATAAAACATAGGAATTTTCATTGTTTTCATATTGATTGAGATAAATGATTGTAGAGCAAATACCAACTTTGTTTAATCTGTCTTTCTTTACCTTTGACCCAAATAACTGTTTTTGATGCTGTTGGAGTAGAAATCAATGTTCTTCCGTTATGGTTTATGATCTGCATTATTGGAAGTGTAATTAACTGATAGCTGTGCAGAGACTGTGAATCACAAGTGGCTAACTATGCCACAACTTAACATAGTTTGTGTGTGTGTGTGTGTGTGTGTGTGTGTGTGTGTGTTGGATCAGCTGGGCTGTCCACATGGAGCAGGGTCAGGCATACATTCTTGGGCAGGGCATCAGCAGCAAAGGGCTCTTGAATACAAAGTCTGCCTGTGTGTGTGTGTGTGCGTCTGTGTGTGTGTATGTTGCGTATATGTGTGTGTGAGAGAGAGGGAGAGGTAAACAGAAGGAGAGAGATGATGCAGCACAGTAGGCAATGATTAACTATGTGGAGCAAACTTTGATCAAACTGGTGATATAGTGGATGATGCGTGCACACACACACACACACACACACACACACACACACACACACTGAATTGTCAGAATGACATGAATGGGTGGGACAAAACCAGTCCATTGTTGCCAGTGTTTTGTCATAGCCAAATTTCTGTTAGAGCAAGTCAAGTGGAACTGCTATTCCCTAGTCAAAATAACACACTTTATGTCTTATTTCACCAAAGTTGTGCCATGATTATTTGTATTTCATTAAATGGTTTGTGTTTCATTAAAAGCATTCTGTATGTTTTAAGATTAATTTCCTACCTTCCAGGCAGCCATTGGTTTTAGGTAATTTCATTACACTATGAAAATCATCTTGCCGAAACTTGAAGTTTGCTTGAGAATTGTTAACCATCACAGTTAACATTTATTCTCCATTATTTTTTTTGTGAAGTTACATTGCTGTTGTTTGGTAACAAAAAGTGTCAGAAAACATGGGTGGGGTGAGGTGATGGTGGTGGGNGGGGAGTGGGGGTGTCTACATGTGAATCAGATTTAATGTAAGAAATGAACCAGTTCATGTTGTCCTTTTCATAATGTCCATTAGCCTCAGTGCAATGCTTTCCGCCATCAACTATCAGTTCTGTGATATGGGGGTGTCCTTGAATGCACCGTGGAGCCTTTTTAAAAAAGGGTTCATGGTTGTAATGTCAACACTGCACAATCATAACCTAACTTTAGCTAAATAAATAAATACTAGTTCACTGTGATGAATTTTAAATAAGTTAAGAAAACAATGCTCTTGTTTGACAAATGCCATGATTGACATTTTCTGGTGACTTTGGTGCTTATTATTATTCTTCAGGACAGACATAAACCGAGTGATATATTTATGTCCATGTTCAACAGCAAACCAGATATCATAAAACAAATCGAAAATACAACACAGATGTGCCCAGACATGTCCCTGTCAGAGCTGTGATCAGGAACTGTTCTGATTTTTCTCATTTCACATAAATATTTTAAATGTTAATCTTTCCTTGTAAGGCAGAATTCAGGATGTTTGCATCCATTGCCAAATCTCGAGTTTCTAAGTAGTATTTGCCAGCTAAGACATTTTTATGCATGACTTTTCTATCTACTTTGTTTTCCATATGACATGAATGCTGTCGAGTGTCACACCTTACCCACCAAACAGCATCTTCGCTCACAGGACATCAGAATGATCATGGGAACATAGAAAAAACAGTAGCTGCCTCTTGCATTTCTGAATCCTTTTTGTTGCTTGCTGCTATATTTCACTTATTACTGTCCTGTATAGACAATGTCAAGCAAGGTCTTACCAGCAGCTTTAATAAAATTTATTAGAAGAAAAAGGTTTCTGGAAACTAAAACATAAACTGTCACAGTCAAAAGTCAGGTTTTGGCATTAGTTCCTTAGAATAAAGGAGCATTATTGTTTTTTTTCTAGAACTGTCACTTTATGCATGTTCAACAGTCTTACTTGGAGACATCCATAGTAGAAAAGGCAGAGAAGCCAATTTCTACACCCACAGTAGCAGGAAATAAACCAAATATATGCAGCTGCAAGACAGGTAGGACATTGAGTAAGGGATGCAACTCTCACTGTTTCTTCACAGCAAAATCCACTCCACTATTGCTATTGCTCAGTGGGGTTGCATTATAGTGTGAATTTTTTAATATTCTATACTCCTTATTGTTACACGTCACAATATGTCATAACTGTCATAACTACTTCCACAATCAGTAGTCATAATACAGTGTGACCCTGATCTCTGTCCGTTGTTGAAAGGCATTGTGGGAATTATAGGAAAGCAGTAGGTGAGGTAGCATGAGGTAAAGTGGGTCCATGCAGAAGTGTCTGGCAGTGTGCACTGGCATGCATTGGATGTCATAAATCAATACTTTGTAATGATGGAGAAGTATTAAAGGTTGGATTTGTAATTTTAAGTCACCCGTCGCATGGAGATTAGCAATCTCATGCTGCACTGTAAGTGCTTTCCAGGTGGTGAGGAGGTGGCTGAGCCAACCGCCTCACTGCACTTTCCCATTTTCCATTTTATGTGATGCTCTTTTCCAGAGTGATTTACAGTGAGAGCTGTACAATGAGCCTGATCACCAACATTAAAAGCAAACAGCAGGGATGAGTGTGGAGGACTATGTGCTGACAAAGTGTTCCTGTCACCACAGAATGGTCATATGAGATGGAGAGGTGTGAGGAAAAAAAAGAAGAGCTGTAGAGCTTTTTGTCTTCTGACAAGAATGTAAAAGGGCATCATACGTGAGTGGATTTGTTATTTTGACCTCATGTACAGCAGAGAGCAGACTGGAGGGTGTCGGCTGCTTTCACTGTGGGTCAGTGCTGTTACCTTTCTGTTAATTAGCGTTAATTAATAACTGACCAGATGATGTGGATCGGTGTTCAGTGTAAGGTGGTCCGATGGCTATTTTTTCAGATTGCCTGCTAGATATGAAGACATATTAGTTTTTAACATAAATCTTGTGGAAAATGTGCCTGATACTTTTTCCAAAATAGCAATATACCAATCTTAAAAAAAAAAAAAAAAAAAAAAATCAGGCATATTTACATTAAAGACAGAAAGAATAGAATTGCAAACAGGCCAACAAACAGGCAACAGCCACTAATGTGAAGCTGATGCAAATTCAGGAGCATACAAGCTTTAATTACAGAAAAACATTATGATTATTGTAGTCATTTTGTCTCTTTAGACCTGTATAATTAGTACAAGACAAATTTTGTCAAGACTTGATTGGCCTTAGTGGAGATAAGCACTATAGTGAGTGCCTTCTAGTTTAGTTAAAGCACATAATAAGCCCAAATTTCCTCAAACTCAACTGTTGAGTTTCAAAACATCAACAAAAGCTTATGTTAACCAAGACTGACTATTTGTGTGTGTGTGTGTGTGTGTGTGTGTGTGTGTGTGTATCAAATGGCAAACCAACCCAACTGACTGACTGGTGTGCTGACTGAGTGGATATAGTCAGCCAGTGGTTGCCTGACTGCCTGTTGTGTGTCCATGTGTCTATGAGTGTGTGTCTATGACAGAAGAGATGAACTAGAGCAAGGGACTAAGGTGTGAGGATTGAGGAATGGTCTGGGTGCGTTGAGACTGTCACAGGGGTTGGTGCAGGCGGGTGGTGACTTGGTTAGGTCATTCAGTCAGCTGAATCACTAAATGGGAAGCTGGCAGCCTGGAGAGTAGAAGCAAACTAATTAAGCTCCATTCCACTACACAGGATGTCATTTTTTTTTTTTACATTTTACAGAGACTAGAAATTATGAAACATTTATAAAAAAACAATAAAATAAAACACAATTTCACATTGTTAACTAATTTCCCATGTTATAATTTACAGCTACAGCTCCATTCTTGTTCCTTTCTAAGAACAGTATGAATGTATCATATGCTGTACCAGTAATTTGAACTCGAAATAAAGATATTTCGAGCTTTCACTAATAGATAGAGCACTCAGGAAAAAAAAAACCCAATTGAAATCAATGACTGTTAAAGCCAGAAAACGGTGACATGTGGCATCATTTAACTGGGAGGAGAGGTAAAAAGGAAAGACTGAGCAAGAACAGAAAGACACTAATGATACTATAACTGTGACTTATAACTCACACATTGATTATTTGATTTTCCAGGGTTGGGTTATGGTATGCAGTATAATTTATGTTAATCATGGGAGGCTAACAGTCCTTGTATACATCACCAACAATCAGATAATATTTCAACATGCATACAAGGTTCTTAAACAAAGGCAAATCTGGTTACTTATAAGAGGTGTTGTGTTATAATGACATCAAGAGGCCTTCAGGTTTGCTTTATTTGCATCAGAGAAATAGAGGACAGAGAATGTGAAGTGTGCATATTGTGACAATTGAACAGGTAAAGAGTTAACACTTACAGCCCATTGCTCCAACCATTAAAACCCTGATAGATTATTAAATAATCCCATCACCTTGCCTTCTTCATTAAATTAAAGTTAATTTCTCTTTTTAACTAATAATCCATTGATTTAGACTTTTTAAGGAACTCTGCCTGTGCTGCTGTCCCTCCCCCACATCCTGTTTCAAAAGGAAATACACCACATCAATGCTGCAAGGTGCTTTCAAAATGTATTTTAATTCTGACTTGAATGTCACTTCAGTGGAATAAGTGTTCCTTTAGAATTGAAGTTATGAATATACTACTAGGGCTAGGTATTAAAATTCATTATATATTGGAAACAGAATAACTGCTTTGATACATCCCAGTATTGAAAAATTCAATGTCATTTGATGCCTAGTTTCAATACATGCATAGTTATATGATATGATTTTTTTTTTTAACTTTTAAATTGGATGTTGTAAAACCTAAGAGAGGATTTGTTTATTTTTATTTATTTATTTTTATCAGAATACAACTTCTAAGTTAAGGCTTGGAATTCATATTATTGAAAATATATTTGTAAAGGATCAGATATTGAAATCACATTGCCAGTATTAATGCAGATATTGAAAATTTGTAACCAATACCTATAGCCCTGAATACTGCTACTGAACTTATTTGTTTATTGTTGTGGTGTGTGTGAAAGTTGAAGGGATGATAAACTTGATACTGATGTCCTGCATTATTCAGGTCGGACGACATGTTGACTTGTTGCTTGTTGGTTGTACATTAGTCTGCAGTGTGTGAGAGGCAGTTAACAGGCTTTCTTGCCCTGAATTCAGCTGAGCAGCTCAGGGGGAAACAGCGTTCTTGGTGGTGTCACAGTGTCTTTTTTTCTGTGTTTGCTGGGCGGCCTTGCTCAGCCTGGCCTGCCTGAGGGCTTCAGGGCTATTTATAGAGACACAGCACCGTTTATATGGTAAAGGCAGAGCAGAGCAGAGCAAAGCTGCCTCATTCTGCTGTCATAATACCAGAACTCAAACTTGGACACTGATGCAAAGTTCAGTATTTATACATTTGATTGATACTTTACCATAATAAACAACAACCATGAGGCCAATGTGAGGCCATGTTACAGCCTTCTTTCCACCGACTGAGTTATTGGTGATCTGACCTTGGTTTGCTTTTGTCAATCTGATGAACATCACCACCTTAAAGGAAAGTCAGACCTGACCAGAAAGTTTGATCATAAGTGCAGAGGAAAAAAAAAAAAAGTACTTATAAGTGCCAAGGAAACCATGGTAACCATCACGCCTCCTTCACAGTCATCCTGTCAGCAGTGTGCGCAGTGCACATGAACGCTGTTAGCAATATATTTAAAATGATGATTTATAAATACAGCTGTGGAATTTTTAACCTGGTCATCTTTGTACAGACTTTGGATATGATTTTCTGCACAGTGGCTTTGTTATACTGATTCAATATTAGCCAGCTCTGTAAACGAAATAGTTCTCTGTTCAGGTCCTGGCACTAGTTTTGTTAACCAGTTTTAGTAAACTGAGATCCAGTTCAGATTGTGATGGGCTGTTTGACTCTGCTGAATGTTGGGCGGACTGCTGCAGTGCATCTGTTAAGAGTCAGACTGCAGCTCTGTCTTCTATCCTTCCAAGTTTTACTTCGAATCTGCGCTTTTACACCATCTACAGGTATACATACATTTTAGGGAAACTACGTATATTTCTAAAAATTAATAATGAATCCAGCCTCTGAATCCGTGCCAAAGTAGTTACAGATTAAGCCAATGGTTATGTGCAAAGATACTAGATAAACTTGAAAACTCATCTTCCATTCTCAGTGTGTCAGTCAGGTTGGTGGAAGAGAGCAGAAATTGAGAAGATAGTGAATGAAAGCAGCGGTAGAATTAGAAAAAACTCCCTGAGCAGCATGTTTATGCACACACCCAAACACATTCAGTTCCTTGGAACAGCTTGGCTGGTCCAGCAGCCATCTGTGTTGACTATACATTGAAGTAACAGTTTAACTCTGTCTGTCTTAATGTGGTAGTCTGTCATCCTTGTATGTTTTCATCCTCCTTTTTATTCCAAGCAAACTGGAAATGTGAAACACATCAGTCTCATCATAGATGCCTTAAGTGATGGAGATTTATTGTTTACTGTGTGATTTTTTTTTTTTTTTTTTTTTTTTTTTCCTCATGGTTTCAACACTAGATGGATGTGCTGTTCATTATCAGGCTGTGTTGTACATTCATTATACTGTATACCCAAAGTAATCTTGTTGACATATTTCATTCACTTTGTGGTTCAATAAGAAGATTAACACTGGAAAGACTTTGAGAGAAAGATTACAATTTCTAAATTTCTCTAGCTACTGAAAATGAGACAATTACTATGTTGTCATTATAAACCCAAACACGTCACAAGTATAAATCTGATTTTTTGACTTAAAATCACTAAACCTTTTATCAGCTTGCTCAGTCTCTACAGACGTCAGAACCTTGTAGGAGAAAACACAAGCAACCCAAGTTGACCAATAACAATTCATGTAGTATCTCCATAGCCTTACATGTAGCAGAGAGCACAGACCATTACAGAAGAAATACATACAAATTCAGAGAAATCCTTTTGGGTAAGGGCCAAATCCATCTTGGTAAATTCTATACAGGTCAGATAATCCATGTTGACCCATTCACAGCAGTGTCAGTTTTTATTTTGGGTCCCTGCATTAGTATGATGAGGCAATAAAAATGGCTGGTTTGTAAGTTGGCTGGCTAGCTGGTTTGCAGTGCAGTGGCTGTTAATGAAAACAGGCATGGCTGCTGTTTGTGGAACTGATGTCTAGAATCTCCTGCAGTAAACAATACAGCCACTAATAGTAAGGAACAGAGTTTAAGTTTATCTGAAGGTCAAAACACTGCTGGGAGTTTGTCATGTGAGCTGCTGCTTCAGAAAGCATGGCTTTGTTAGGCCCCAGTGCTCTCTCTCTCTCTCTCTCTCTCTCTCTCTCTCTCTCTCTCTCTCTCTCTCTCTCCTTTAGATACTGAAAAAACAGAGTTGTCATGATTATTACAATCTTTGAATCTCAACAACCATCCTTATGAAACACCTTTATTACCATCAGTTCATGCCATACTTCTATTGGTTGGTTTATAGAAATAGGTTGTAGAAGCAGCCAAATTCTGAGGTTTTCATCCTAAATGTCTGTTACATTGGTTACAAGAATGCTAAATTGTCAGTTGGTGGACATTTCCCATACTGCAACCAAGGACCATCATTTTGGATTGACGATCACCTTGTGAGAATTGTGACCATCATCATCATTCTCTCATGACTGATAACTTTCATCTGCAACAGCCCAAAATCACACAGGCTATTGGAGGCTGGCTAATGCTAGCATGGTACCTTCAGCTGATTGGAAATTGTTGTTAAGGTCTGACATACTACTGTTTCATTTTAACCTAAAATCTGATCACATAAGGGGGAAAAAATGGAAGAAACTTCAGGAGAGGCAATTCAGAGAGAGATCCCCTCTACTTGTAGGCCAAATGTGCAATAGGAACAGTAGGGGGAGAGACCAGTAAAGATGTCAATTGAGCCATGATCCAGTAAGAGGATCTCAAATCCAAAGTTCAGAGCGAAGACTTTAGAATCTAGAATTAATGAGTTTATTGTACATTTAGTAATGTCAAACTCTACCTTGTTAGGAGGAGGTTTTAGCATAGGGAAAATAGAAAGCAGGCACTTTGGTATTGGATATTCCAGAGAGAGCAAATGTGTGTATGTGTGTTCATATCAGTGAGGGTTCATTAGTGGAGAGTGAGTGTAGCTGAATGTGTTTTTCTAGTGGGAATGTGTGTCTGTGAATTATGTGAATGCGACTGTGTGATGTGATGGGAGGATGGTGAGGGGTGGGGATGTGTCAAGTATATGAGTGTCTGTTTGCGTGCATGTGCCTGCACATACACACTCCTCTCTGTGAGCTTGTGTGAATGTTTGCTGAATGCCAGCGTGCATGCTTGTGTTACATGCTTGTGTGTGTGTGTGTGTGTGTGTGTGTGTGTGTGTGTCAGGATATTGGCCGTGTCACCTCAGATTAGGTCTTGATGTGGTGGTGGTGGTGAAGAGTGACCCCCCTACTAACCACGCCATAGTCATTAACAGGGGGAAAGAATCTTGTTGTCATGGCAACCATAGCCTCACAGCCAAAACAGTCACAATGAAAAGAAAGGGGAGGTGGGAGGGGAAAGGCGAAACAGGGAGAGGTGGGGTGGTGATTGAGGTGGGGAAGGTGTGTCTGAATATGTGTGTGGCTAGAGATGGAGGTTGTGGAAATGATAGCGAGACCTTGTGAAGATGAAAGAGAGAGAGGGAGAGGAAAAACAGACACAAGCAATCGACCTGCATCTGGATCTAATCTTTGCTTCACACCAGTAAAACACGTTAGGCTTGACGTGGAAGCTGAAACAGACTAAAGGTGAGGAGGTCAGCTGATCATATTATTATGAGTGAGCATCACATAGCTATAGTCATAACATGGGACAATGGCATGGTATTTTTTTTTTTTTNTTTTTTTTTTTTTTTTTTATATCAGGTCAGAGCCAGACCTACTGAAAAGAACCTCTAGGGTGCCATGTTTCATTCATTGCATTTATAACAACATTTGTCAAGGATGTAATGTCAAATCTTGGGCTTAGATATTAAAATTGTATCATATTGTCCTATTGGCCACTGTGAAGAAAGTTCCCATTCTATTGGGTGTTGGCACGCACTTCCCATGGCTTTTGACAAGAGATAAAGGCTCCTTATACTCTGTTGACAGAGATGAGACATAAAAGCTGTTTCTCTCTGCACCACTTGCTTATGTTTGAGGTAACTTCTAGCTTAAGTGCTTTGAATTGAATGTGAGCTTAAGAGAAGCACATTAACCACAACTTTGTGGTTTCTGCATGCGCGCGTGTGTGTGACAGTAAAACGTATTTAACTTTGTGCAGACTATACTAACTTGGTTTTGTGTGTGTGTGTGTGTGTGTGTGGATAAGAGGGTGTGTAGGGAAGTGGTGGCCGACTTTGCGTCAACAGGGTGTGGTGTGATAAGAGCCACACAGCTTCTCTCTCTCTCTCCCTCCCCTAGCCAGATGGCAGACACACCCAGTTCTTCAGCACTTCTGCATGTAATGCATGTATATATTATACAGTGTGTGTGTGTGTGTGTGTGTGCATCTTTGTACGACAGATCATGGAAAATGATTTTAAAGGGGACATATACTGATTTCCATGTTCTTATTTTTATTTAGCCTATCTAGAAGCTTTTGCAATGCTATAATGTACAAAAAAACACATTAAACCACTTCTACTCTCCCTTGCTGCAGCCCTGCTGTGCACACTTAGTGAAAACAGGCCATTTTTAGGTACTGTCTCTTTAAGATCTTTGTTCATAAAATCCACTGATTGACTAGCTGCATCAGGCCTGAGCTGACAACACCAGTGAACTGCAAAACTTGAATGCTGACTGCTATACTTGTACTTACTTGGCATGTTTAGACACGTGTGTAGCTAACTAAAGTCACATGTGTTACATGTTGATGTCAACATGTTAGAGAGACAAAGAACAAATCAAAGAACAGTTTAGGATGTATGGGTTTGACTTACTGGATGCATTTCTGTAGATGTCAACTTCAAATTTTGACACCATGGCAATGTTCAACACATGGTCCTTACTATATTATACTATACATGTAAGAGAAATATCAAAAAGCATAATAGGTACGCTTTAATAGAAGTAAAAAAATCATTTTGTCTGGAAAATAACGGATACAAATGTCAGACTGGATTGACAACGATGAACAATGGGCACAAACTAGAATAACAAAATATGTATATCTGGCAAAGTTGAAAGTTCTTGAGTTGTTTTGCAGTTATTGAAGGAGGAAATTATTCTGATAGTGATCCTCTGCACCTGGGAGATATTTTATTTATTTACTGTGGAATCAGAACTGTGACACCTGGGCTCAAATCCCAAATCAGAAAATTGGCACCATGACAACTTTGCAATCCTCTTTCATACTGCTCAGATTTTCACAGTCCTACATTTACTATTAAATTCTCTTCATTCTTCCACCTCTCTCTCTCTTTCTCTCTCTCTCTCTCTCTCTCTCTCTCTCTCTCTCTCTCTTTCTCTTTCCTCTCTTTCCTTCCAAACCTTTCTCCCAAATTCACTAACTTTTTCCGTCACTGATCATCTTCTTCCTTTCTTTATTCACGTTAGAATTTAGAGAGATTCTGCCCCAGAATGTGAGTTCTTTTCTCTCTTTGGTAAACCAGGCAGGGAAAATATTGTACAAAAACAATGACCTTTGACCCTGGGCCAGTTAACACCTCTGGTTGGTCATTGTTCACTCCCCTCAGTCAGCTGATTTTTTTTTTTTTTTTTTTTTTTTTTTTTTTGACTGTCTTTGCTCCTCATTTGAAGCACGGGTTAAATAAGGTGTGTGTGTGTGAGTGTGAGTGTGAGTGTGTGAGAGAGAGACAGAGAGAGAGAGAGAGAGAGAGAGAGAGAGAGAAATGTAATCTGTGCATTTCAGGTAATTGTTTAGTTTGTGAAGTGGATGGCGAGGTAATCTAACCACTTTAGATGGTTAGATGTATTGTATTCATCGTTGTTATAAAATAAACTAGACTTAATAAACTATCAATCTGGTCTTCTCTTTCAAGATACTAGGATGTCTCCTACTATGATGGTGAAATGTGTGGTCTACTATAATGCTGAAACTGTAATCCAAGCATTTATATCTTCCAGACTTCATTACTATGATCTTATTTTCTCTGGTCTTCCAAACTGTGCTACTAGAAGTCTTCAGCTTGTTCAGAGTGCTGCAGCTAGAATCTTACAAAAAGAATTAGAAACAGAAAATTTGATCATATAACACCCGTTCTGGCCTCTCTTCACTGGCTGCCAAGCTAGAGCTGATTTCAAGGTTCTTCTTTTAACCGATAAAGCCTTGCATGGACTTGCACCACCTTACTTATCTGAGCTAATTATACCATATACACTGGCACGTCCTCTTCGTGCTCTTGATGCTGGTCTCCTGGTCATTCCTTCAGTTAACAAAAATGTCATTTGGCTTCAGAGCATTTGCCTACTGTGCCCCTTATCTCTGGAATGGCCTCCCACTACATGTTAAAGAAGCAAGCTCAGTTGAAATTTTTAAATCAAGATTGANCTCTGGAATGGCCTCCCACTACATGTTAAAGAAGCAAGCTCAGTTGAAATTTTTAAATCAAGATTGAAAACCCACCTCTATTTATTACATTACAGCCTGAACATCACCTTTCAAATGTCCTTTTAACTTTGATCTTTTTAATGTCCTTGTTTTACGGTAACTATTTTAATGTTGGCTTTAGTGTTTTATTGTTTTATTGTTGTCCCATGTTTCTTGTAAAGTGTATCGGGACCATGATGCATGGTGATTTTGCACTTTAAATAAAAATGGATTGATTGATAATGATGATGTTTAGATCACCTGCTATAAGTTAAGTGTTGTGAAAGATTATCGGTGTTGGAATTCACAAAGTTGGCATTTACACCAGTGTAGATAATAAACAGGGCTGGGCCATATGGCTAAAATCAGTATTATACTTAACACAATATATGATCTAATATATTTTGGAACTCACATAAAATAACAAATGTAGTTTGCACTGAACTGAACGGTAGGATCAATTTTTCAAATTAGGATATTTCATAAATGTGTTATTTGCAATCCACTGCTGACAATACCGACATCAGCAGTACCACGTGGAAAATTTAAAGGTCCAGCAAATCCATGTCACACCCACACTGGTACTTATTGGTTGATTTGATTAGACCACTCAGGATTGTGTGGGTGTGTGTAAAGTTGTTCCACCTGTTAGGATATTTTACGTCTTTATGATATGTGGAGGCTGGTGACCTCAGCAAACTCTCAGCATAGCTAAGCAGAACTTCAGCCTGAGTAGAGGTCTAAACAGAATAATCACACAGTTTTAGATATATACAGGGCTTTAATAAATAAATAAATAAAAAATACAGAGGCTGTCACATCACATAAAAAACACTAAAATAAAATCTTGAAAGATATAGTAGTGCAAAGGCTTCCCTATTTAAAGTGGAGAGATGAACTTTTTTTTTCTCTAGATTTTCATGTGCTTTTCTAAACTAAGTAATAATACTGCCTTCACAGAAGGAAATATTTGGAAAAAGTGTTGTTTTCAACAACTTTAGGAAAGGAAAGAATTCAAGACCAGCCTATGGTTCACCACTTTGGAGGGCATTAAATAATTTCAGAAGGCTTGGCATATTTCACTTCCCAAACAAAACCTGCCCTGCTCAGATATGATCATGATATTGCAGCGTATGGTATAATGTAGGTGTAGCAGTTTGTTGTTTGAGGTGATGTTTGGGTCCTAATCAAGCTTCTTTTCACAAACTTCCTGTGACACTCCTAACCCAGCTCCTGCCCTGCTTGGAGCTCCAGAGGAAGCCCTCTGAGGAGCTGGACTAGACTGGGACCCTGGCCCTTTAAGAAAGAGTGGCTATCCTCAACCGAAGGACAAGGTGGAGGAGGGTGCTGGAGTGGGTGAGGAGTGGGAGTGAAACTGACGGGGTGTGGTTGGGGAAAGTGAGTGTGCAGGAGAAGCCACAGCGCGAGGCAAAGCAGAAGTAGACGTGTCGTTTCATCGGTGTGAAGGTGTTTCACTGTCATGTGATCATGTTCTTCACTTTTTTGTTTGCTTTTTTCTTTTAAAGTTTAGGTATATATTATTTACTTTTTCCATATGCATTAGCAGTACTGCAGTAAACACGTTGTTGTAGAAAAGGTTAAAAGGTCAAAATATGGTGAGAGTGAGAGTTGGGGGTTTGCACAGAGGAGAGATGGGGAGAGAGAGAGTGGTAAACAGTGAAAAAGGGAGGAGGAGGGAGAGGGAGGCATAGACATGTAAGGTCACAGCTGTATGTGTGTGTTAAAGAGAGAGAGGTTTCTCTACCTTTTCCTCCTGTCTCCTCTGTCTCTTTTTTATTCCTCTCCTCTCCTCTCCTCCTTCTAGACAGAGTAAGAGAGTTTGACTCCATCTATGCAGCACAATAGAGAAAGAGAAAGTGAAACAGAGAGATGGAACTGTCTGGAACAGCGTGTTCCAGACCACAGTGACATAGGAAATACATATATACATACATACAAATATAGGAATGCAAGTAAGCACATATACAGTATATAATTTATTATACAATACACACCACTAGTGCATTTCCAACAAAGTGTAACAGGAATAATTATTTTTTAGAGGTATTTATGCCCTACAAAACTACTAAGAAAGCAAATTTGAGCAATAATCTAAAATCAAGATTTGGAATCTCTAAATGCATTAAAAGTTTAGAGCACACACTCCTGACTTTCTGCAGATTCAGGTTGAAATTTGTTATCTTCTCATAGATTCTGATCTTGCCAAAACTTTCTGGCTAAGGCTGTCAAATGAAATCAGTGTGTTATAGCTGTCGAACTGCAAGCAACTACCAAAAAATTGTGTTCAGGTGCAGCGATCGAGGCTGTGAAATATTCAAAATTAGCATTAGCGAGTCTGCACACACAGGCATTCAAAGGCAAATTATGCTTTTTTCATTACAAACCTGCCATTTTGACTGATGAACTTTTAGTTTGGAGTGTACAGCTGACCTTAAAGGCTTCACCATTGGCTGTTATATTCATGTCTTATTCACAATGAAAAAGTCGATGTGTCACACAGGGAAGTAGTCTAATGCTTCTTA
>VXCM01000019.1:468200-475700 GCA_014773175.1 Lucifuga dentata | reverse complement strand
AAGCAGAGTGTTCAATTCATGCTCAGTCAGAAGTCAGTGATAAAAATAGATTTTAAAATGTTGAATTTATTTTGCTTGAAGCTTATAGAGAAGTGATAGTTGAGACAGATTCAGTTGTGGCTGACTGCAGGACAGCTCCAAATCCCAGCCGCCATAAAATCTAACCAGCAATACAAAGTCCTATGTTATTTTCAATAACATTATTAATTATTAACAATAATAATAATAATAATAATAATAATAATAATAATAATAATAATAATAATAATAATAATAATAAATCTGCCATTTTGGTGGGGCTGTATTTGCTGAGATGCATCAACCTTCATTCAAATTCCACTCTTTTCACTTTGGCTCCATTTATGTCGATTTTTCCTGCTCCAGAAAAATAACAACATGATGTCAATCATAAACAAAGTCTCCTATAGGGATCAAGACTGATTCTTCATTCAAATTCTCATTGGTTAGGCGTAATGCTCATAAAGAAGAAAAACTTTCCAGACGTGTCCACCAGAGGGAGCTGTTTAAGATAGTGGCATATTTCGGGTAATGGTAGCGTCACGATATTTAACTATCCAGGCAAGATGAAACAGTCGAGTAAGTCAGAAAAATGATTGATTATTTGTTAGTTTCAATTATATATTGTTGATAAAATTTTTATTATTTATTATGAGAAACATTTATTTTAAAAATGTGTCCTTCCAGTCAGAAATCAAAGGGATATACTACCCAACTGACCACAGCAGTAAACTCTCTGAGTCTCATCCACACCCAGAACAAATAAATTAGTTTTTGTTGTTTGGTTTCACAATCTAGAACTTATAAACAAAGGATGTGATTCACCTTGGCTGTTGTTATGCCGTGTGTTTGTTGCTAGGGAACACCGACATCTGGTTACACAGTGGTTCAACTCTCACACCAAATGAAAAGCGGACCACTTTTTAAAAGGTTTGCAGGTTCCTTGCATCAGAATCATAAACAAAACAGTCTGATCTCAGTTTTTTCTGTCTTCCTTTTCCCTCTCTTCCCCCATCCCAACTTCCTGTGGTGGGATAAGGAGCTGACATGGTCACACCCAACCCACCCATTTTTAGAACTCCCACTGTGGAAGCTCTCCTCTTGGTGGGTTGGCTCACACTCATACACATAGTCCCCAAACCCCTTGGCCCTTGACTGTAACTCCCACCCTTGAGCACACAGCAAAAAGAGACAGTGAAGGAACCAGGTTATAGTCAGCTTTCTGCAATAACCTGATTTCTTAAACATCATGTGAACACACACCCCNACCCCCGGCCTGGTGGTGATGCGGGCATGGTTGAGTACAGAATACCTGGACTCAACCACACCCACATTCCACAATGGGGCAAAACTGTCATATTGATGGACTTTTCTGCCTTTTGGGAATAAATGCCTCTACCTGTTCCTGCTTCAGTTAGAACATGAGAAGCTTCTGATCAACGGCGAAACATTTTCAAACTATTTTTTTCCAGTCCAGTGACTCAGCTTCCTTGATTACAAGACGTTCTGTTAAAATGGCTTGATTTCTGCTGGAGAAAACTGAATTGCCACATGTTTCTGTGGAATTGGAACTTTCTAAGAGGATTTTGTCCATGTGCAAGTGTGTGAAAAAGAGCCAGGAAAAGCAAGGTATGACTGAGACAGCAGCGCCAAGAGATGAAAAGGAATATGCTGCAGATTTTGCATTTGTTTCCTCTTTTAAGCATTTTTATTTACAAATCCAAGTTAATCAAGATCTGCACATCGGCCGTTAGATCTGAAAATACTTGCTGATACTTAGGATATTCACAGGCCATCAATAACTCAGGAAAAGTACATTTCATTATAGGTATCTTATATTGCATCAGATGTAAAATTTATCTCAAATTTAGCTAAAGCATGCTTTAAAAAGCATCGTCAGAGGTTTGTGACAGAATTTACTATTACGTGATATATCATTGTCAATGCACATAACTAGCTGTGAGGAGGTCAAAGGTTATAGTCAAAATGTCTGAGCTCGGCTATTATCTGTGCACAATAAAGCCCCAGAAGCTGTTTACACAAGGCCATGATTCAAGCACTCCCTATAATATTCTATTAATGTTTATTTGTTTAGTTCCATTTGTTTCCATAGGTTAAGTTCGTGTTCTGTGTTTCCAGGCAGAACTGTAGGAATCATGGGTTTTATTGCTAAAACTGTGTATTAGATGTCAGTGAGGAGGTGGAGGGGAGTGTGTTTGAGTTTTACTCTTCAGCTGTGCAGTCTGCAGCCTCCAGCTTCTGGCAGACAAAAACAAATCCTCCCTCCTCAATCTGTCTGACACTCACCTAAAAATGTCAACATTGCATCAGTTTTGCTTGTAAAGTAAATGCATTATTCCATATCTGCCTATGGAGCACTACATCTGAATTTTTAAAATAGTAAGGAATTAAGCAACAAATTACTGAAAAAAAAAACAGAATTTATTTTCTGATAGCAGGATTTGACAAATCACATTATTATGATCAGAGTAGGCTGTTTAATGGGCTGTTTAACGCTACTGGTTATTTAGTGTTAAAATGCTGGGTAAAAGAAGACAAGTAAGATCTGAAACTTAAGACAAAAATATCAGGCAGAGAGAGACTTTACACAGTGAGGTGAATTAAAGTGCTTTGTGAAGAGATTTCCCAGAATTCTCAGCCTTATAGTCGCTGTTAATGTTAACTATTCACACACATCTTTGTGAATTTACAAATTTATGGTTAGTTGTGAGAACAACAGAGAAAAGAACAGACGATGAGACCATCAGAGGAGGACAAACAAAACAATCAACTTGCACATAAATGCTTCCCAAAAATTTGTCCATCTTAGAAAGTGACACAAACACAGGTTAAGACATGATTAAGATGAAAATGAAGGACTAAAGGACAAGTCATGAAAGAATACATTTTAATGGGGTCAGCATCAGGTTTTAACCAAGACGAGATTCTTTTAGTCATATACAAATCTCACATTGTTTTTTTCTAGTGGATTTCACTCTTTGCTGTTATTTCTACATGCTGTTAATGTTTGAAATACAGACTGAATTGAATTTAAAATAGAAGGTTTTCTAATTTCCCATTTGGATGCTCTTCTGTATTTTATATGCTAATACTGGCAATTTTTTTTTTTTTTCGTGAATTGACACTTACTGCCACACAACAAAGAAAAACAACAAAACAACACATACCAGGATCAAAATGAATCACAGTTTCACCCCTTAAGCCAGTCACTTCACTTCTAGAAAGAATCATTTTCTCTTTTGATCAAGAGGAAATTGAAAAACACCTAAGGCTAGGTTTACACTTCATGCTAATTACACATGCAAGATGGCATGTGCATGCAAGATGGCCGAAACATATTTTCAGCTCTTGTTTTAAAGCATTGGCTGTGCATGTCCTTTAGAATTAATGCACGTTTTGACAAGATGCAATGCCTACTCAGGGCAGTAATGCCAACTTTTGTCACATCAGCAGTGCAGTGACATTGACAGCCAAATTATTACTAGAAAGTATAAGAAGAAGATTGAGCATGGCACTATTGCCACTGCAGCTGTTTTTTTTTTTTTTTTTTTTTTGCTTTCATGATATAAGTGGATCTGAGGATCTCTTCGGTTGTTGACGTGTTTGTTTACACTATTGAGTGGAATTGGAAGTAGTTTTTGAGGTGCTCTGGTGCACCTCAATACAATACAATACAATACCGTAGAATATAACACAACACAACACAACACAGCACAGCACAGCACAACACAACACACACAATGCAGTACAACTTTATTTATCTCACTTGGGGCAGTTTGTTCAGAGCAGCTCAACTCATACACAGAATAAGCATACGCACGGCATACAGATAAGAACAGTTTAAAAAGAACGTTGAGAGAACGTTGAGTAGAAACAAGTGTTGACATACTGTAGATTCCATTAACAAATTGGCAACTGTGAGAAGATTTAAGTTTCACCCCATATGTTGTAAAGTTTACCTGTGGTGCTTTAGATTAGTAGAACATTGGTAATCAGTAAGGAACTTCACTGTATTTGTGTTATAAGTAGATGTGAAACAGCTTAACATAAATGGAATGAGAACACCATCAAATTTTGAAACTGATCCAGAAACTCAAGACAGATGTTTCAAGGAGGATGTTAGTACAATTTCAGCCAATGGTTGTATGTACTTGTGTGTGCATGTGCGTGCGCACTCTCTGCTCACTGTTGGGGGAAGGTGTGGCACTGAGCTGCCCTTACCTTTGTTTCGAGGCACAGAGGGGGCTCTGTCCCATCACAAAGGGACTGAGAGGGACTTCGTGTGTGTGTGTGTGTGTGTGTGTGTGTGTGTTTGAATGGGAGGAGAGGGTGCTTGCAGCCACACCCAGGCTGATTGGCTCAGGCCACACCTTGGTGTGGAATCCGTTGGAACTGGGTCACATGTCAGCCTGTCCNCCCACAGCTACACAGCAACACACTACCAAAGCTCTGTGTGTTTCTGCAGTCACAGGCAAAAGAGACCTAAAACACCAAAAAAAAACTTCCCTATATTATTATTAACACAAGAACTTTTTTTTCTTTTTTGTCAGCCACCTTCCTTTGGTTTCCACTGGAAATCTACTGTGGATTCAGGATAATGAAATAAAATAAGACAATTAATGTAAAGAAAAACATTAGAAATCTGGTGAGGGAAACTTTTGTTCAAAACTGCCAGTTTGAGTTTTCGGCCTTGAAAACTGTAAAGTTCTGTTTCTATTCACTACTATCACTACTACTTTGTTTACTATTACTGTTGATCACTTCCACTAAATACTGCATCCTTTTAGTGCTGCTACACGGCTGCTTTTACAACTAAAACCTCGACTGTTCAGGGGTGAGAACTTAATACATTTACTCAAAGAGAATTTTTCCATTTTGTAAGACTTAATGCTTTTCTTACACTGCATTTATCTGATGGCTTTGCAGATAAAGATTTTACTTACAAAACACATAGCTCATAAAATTGATGTGTTAATTTTTCTTGCTAGCTATCTAACTACACAATAATCAGAAAATCAGAATCAGACGTTTACTGTCAAACCATCTATATACAAGTACGCAGGTGGGATGAAATGCTGTTTCCCCAGGCTGGTGCTACATTTAACATAGTGCACATGCAGTAACAAGACAAAAAGCATAGACAGAGAATAGTGCAATAGTGCAAGTGCAAAGAATATGTTTACGTTTATATTTGAAGTAAGAGTAAAAGTCTGTGCAAAGACTTCACAATTCCATAAAGTTCCATAAAGTGTATGGGATTGTGCATTTTGGCATGTGCAAAGAGTTTGCGGATCAGATAAAGTCCAAGTGAAGTCACAAACGGAGGTTTGTGTGTATGTGAGTGTCTACATGCTTGTATATGTGTGTCTGTGTGCGTGTGTTTTTATGTGTTTGAGTTTGAGAGATTGTGTGTCAGTGTCCGTTTTCCCCACGGGGAGGGTGCAAGGTGTTGAGGAGCCTCACCGCCTGGGGGAAGAAACTGTTCGATAGTCTGGAGGGGGCGGCTCGTACGCTCTGGTATCTTCTGCCAGATGGAGGGGGGTGAATAGTTAATAATAATAATAATAATAATAATAATAATAATAATAATAATAATAATAATAGAAGGGTGGGAGGGTCAGCCACAGTGGAGGTGGCACGGCGGAGGGTGTGTTTGTGGAAGATGTCTGTGATGGAGGGNAGGGTCAGCCACAGTGGAGGTGGCACGGCGGAGGGTGTGTTTGTGGAAGATGTCTGTGATGGAGGGACCTGGATGATTTTCTCAGCTGGCCTAACTATCCGCTGGACGGACTTCTGGTGGAGACTTTGCAGTTCCCAAACCAGACGGTGATGCAGCTGCTGAGGACGCTCTCCATGGTTCCTCGGTAGAAGGTGGTCAGGATGGGAGGAGGTAGGCTGGCCTTCTTCAGCCTGTGTACGAAGTGGAGATGCCTCATCAATTCAACTCAATAAAGTATAAAACAGCATATTACTCCTTAAATGCTAACCTTGAAATGTACAATTTTTCATAATACTTTTCCCTGAATGAGGAATATTTTTTTAAATTTTTAATGGAATTATCCTAAATTGTGATATTTCTATTTTGAATTAAGGGGCAGTAATGTTGTGGTAATATGGATGCTAAATGGCGAGCATAGTTCATGATGATAGTTTATGATAGTGAATGTGGACTATTACCGTAGTATTTGACTTCTGGACAGTAGGTCAACTATTAACATTGATCCAACTGTAACACTTTTTTTGGAGCAGTAACTAATACTCCACTTTAGTAATTTGTCCCAGAAACATACAGCTTCAATGCTACTCATACTCTCATTCATACAGGACATGGTGGACTGTACTATACTGTACTTTAGAGCACTATTCTTCATTAAACACAGGAGTAATTAGTGTGTTGATCAGTGTTGTGTACAGCAGGGTTACTGCTAAGGAAGAACTTGAGTTGTGTATTAAGTATTAAGAGCATCTGTTTTAATGTTTTCCCTAATATCGATCATATTGCATGACTTTGAATGTCACTTCTAAGTGCGCCTGGTTCATCCTGCCAGTTGGTCATATTATCCTATTCTGTGTCCTGATTGTAGGCCCAAAAGGATGTTTCCACACATATTGACCATGTCAGGTTCAGACCATGGACATGTAGAATCAAACTAATACAGCCACGAGAGTAGCATTTAACACATTTGTACACAATGATCAGTGTGATTTGACACATCAACTTTAAAAAGTTGCATTGAAACACTAACTGCAGTCAGAATATCAGCAACTCAAATGGGAAGAGAAAGAGGGCGAACTGGAAGGAAGTGTCAGGTTTTACAACTTCCACTCAATTATGTTTGTGGCTTTCAAAATATGGATCTTGATCTGGTGATGGGTTACAGCAGGGAGACATGTGGGTCATGGAAAGCTTATAGATTAGACTATATAGATTGGACTGCAAATGTCAAAATGAGGTCATTTTTCTTGAGGCTGTCTTGCTGATTTAAAAAAAAAAAAAAAAAANAAAAAAAAAAAAAAAAAATCTCTAACCAGTATATATTTTGTTTACGTTATTTTATGTTTCCCTCCATTATTATGTTATCATAATATCAGATTTAGGACATATTTTATAACAAGTTTATTTCTTCTTCTTTCACTTCACTAAATGGTCCTGTCCTAGACCAAAGTTACTCCTCTTCATGATGGAACCCATGTGTAAATATTTTGGGAACCCTTGAAGTAGAGATTTAATTTTTACTGATCACTGAACTATCAAAAGTTTTAAAGTTTTATTTGCTGGAATAAATCTAATATAAAATCAGTATAAATTTAAATTGGAGAAAAGAAATGGACATGGGAAGAAAATAGGGATGGAAAAGGAATGCATGTGTTACTAGAATTGTGTGTGTTGTGACTTTCTGCCTGACCACTCCCCACACCCCTCCGTCTTCTGTGTGTGTGTGTGTGTGTGTGTGTGTGTGT